>VZTM01017904.1:101304-145119 GCA_013400555.1 Jacana jacana | reverse complement strand
TCAGTCACCCAGTCCAGGCTGGGAAGCCCATCAGCACCATTTCCCCCAGGGAGCAGATTTTTCCCTGATGGATGTTGATGGGAAATTCACCAGCAGCAGCAGTTTTTTTAAATTTTGCTGAGCGTTTTTCCTGGGGAACATACGCTATGTCACACATACATATGCTTTAAAAATAATTACGAATAATATTTTTCACTATTTTCCCAACACAACTCACGGATGAGCAAAGGCAGTGCACTCCTTCATTAGTAAGGCAAAAAAACCCTCTTCTGTGCGTCTAAACCTACTCCAAATTGCATCTTCCATCACCCTGGGAAGACACATCCTTCTCCCATTGCTGTCTCTGCTGGGTTTTCCCAGCCTTGGCATCACCCACAGGTTGGGAAGCACCAGCAGGAACACCCGAGATCAACTCTTTAACTCTTTGCTTTCAGCCACTCCGATGTGGGGCTGCCTCTGTCCTCCTCCTCCTTCTCCTCCTCCCACCCCCCCATCCCACCCCCAAACACCCACCAACACCTTTCTCCTGCAGCCACAGTCTGAACCAGCCTCCTCACTCAGCTTCGTCATCTGTTAATTAATCACCTTGTGTCCTACCTGTTCCTCTCCAAGGACAAAGTGGGTTTGATCCGACGTTGGTGGGGTAGGGTGTCTGCAGCTCTTCCAGGTGGAGAAACGGCTTCTGTCTGTGCAAAGGCTGCGGAGAGGAAAGGAGCAGCTGAGGTGGTGGCCCCATCACGCAACTGCATCCCTGCATCCCACCGTCCCCAGAGACACCTCTGCCTTTGCAGAACAAGGTTTACATTTCTTCTACAGTTTCTTTTGAACCAATACTCAGCTACACAGGGACAGGGCTCACAAACCCACTGCAATGGGCATCCTGGGCAGTAGAGTGATCATGATGCTGCCACACCATGGCAACCACACTACCACCACACCATGGTGACCACACTACCACCCCCTGGCGACCACACTACCACCTATGGCGACCAGACTACCACCCCATGGCAACCACACTGCCAACCCACCATGGTGACCACACCACCACCACTGCCACCATGACATGAAGACCATGCCACCACCCCATGGTGACCATGCCAAGGCACCATGTAACTCCAGGGAGGTTCTCAGAGGTGCCAGGGAGGGATTTCTGTGGTGTAGACACACACAGGACTATCACCCACCATCCCATGGCCAGCATGTGGACACCACTGCTCGGTTGCCACACGCCTTGGGTGGGTGTGAGTTGGCTCACCCGGGCAGTGGGAAACATCTGAGTTGTTTCACCCCGCTCCTGCCTGAGCCCCAGCCCCAGCACCCATCCTTTCATTTCTGAAATGCCATTTTTGGTGCCATTTCCCCAGGCTGGGTCATTTCCAGCAGCTGCTGAGGAGAGCAGCCTCCCCCCGACCCTGCAGCAGCCAAGGGGGCTAGTGGCCACCACTGCTGCTGTCCTCAGGGCTGAAGCAAATTTTACAAATATTTGTAAAACTTCTTTATCATCAACAAGACTTGCTGGCTAAGCACACCCTGGGGGAACAAGGCTGGTCCTGCCTGGATGAGAAACCACGCTCATTTAGACACCGAGCTCGTTATCTCACACCACAACAAATTGCCTTGTGCTGACAGAGCCATCTAAAAGCACAGTGAGATTTTATATCGATAAAAAGTAAAGGAGGTCAAACACACACAACGGAGGGGAAATCCACTAAGAGACAAAGGACTTGTCCTGCTCTGCAAGTTGGAAGAGCTGAGGCCGTTGGGAAGGGGGCAGCATCGGGGACCGGCCATGGTCCCAGTCCCTGTGTCTGCTCCAGGAACAGCCCCAGAAGAGCCGTGGGGACAGCACACGTGTACCCTGCACCTCCACAGGCAGCAGGAGAGGAGAATAAAGCTCATTGCCTTAAAAAGCTTCAACACAGAATTTTATTTTCAGAACAATAAAGCCCCAAAGGAGAGAAAGAAGCAATTTTGTTAACATGAAATTACCCCTTTCACTCCGAGTCTTTACAATTTGTTTAAAAGCATATTGCTCTCTCTGCCCTGCCAATCTTCAGCTCCCCTCTATGTTTCTAATAGGTCTAAACTAATTAAATTAATTTCCCAGAATAATAACCTCCCAGGGACATACAGCTAGATAATCCTTAACTCCTCATGAAGTTAGTTTCCTGTAGGGTTGGGGAGCAATTACAGCTCATTAGTCATCTGTCCTACGAGGAGCCGACAGGGGCTCAGATCGATTGTTTTTCCAGGAGCACCACGAGAGAAAGCAGGAGCGCGTGGGTGTCCGAGGCATCAACAACTGCACGGGGAGAGGGCATCTGGTGAGATGCCTGATGTGCAGGGATACACACACCCCAATTTAATCTTAATTTACACAAGGCAAGCCCTCCCTCCGCAGCAGGGGAAGATGGACACACCAGTGCCAAAGGCAGACATCTCCTGGGCGTCTCTCAAGCTTTGCTTTCCATACAGCAGGGTGGGACAGTTCAAATGAATTCCAAATCAGACAGCAATTAGCCTTTTCTGGGCATATGTGCAATGACAAGAACAGCAGAGCCTGAACTGTTTTCACCTGAGTGAAAGAAATTGATTTCAGGTATTTCCTGAAGCGGAGGCTCAAAATATTGATCCAGACACCCAAACCTGAGCACCTACCCATGAAACCTCAAACTGCAAGGGCAGTATAACCTAGGTCCTCCAAACAATGGTGCTGCTGCTCTTAGCAGAGCATTATTTCTCTGCTGATCCTCATGCTAGGTGATTCTAAACTGATCCTCATGCTAGGTGATGACTGCAAAATCATGCAGAAGATCACTCACCGGGCCATTCACAGCAGTAAGGGGTTAGAGCTGAGGCTGCGGTACCCAGGTCCCTGCTGCTGCCCCAGCGTGGGTGGGCACAGGGGACACCAACCCCCAGAACTGGATGCACAGAGTTCCAGCCGAAAATACATCCAGAAAAACACTTCCTCAGGGTGGACCCTGAGACTCCGGGGCTGCAGCCCCCCAGGAACCCAGCGACATCTGGGGGCACAAAGCACATCGGAAACATCGTCCTTGTTTGGCTTCACTTAGACAACTTCTTTTTCCCCTCTGATGTCCAGCTATCTTCAAAATGTACAACTGCAGACTTGATTGGAGCCTTTCATGTTCTATTTTTGAACTGTATGTTGCGCATGTTGCAGCGCAATATATTTGACATTTCAAATGCCAACAAATGGCTACAAAATTGGCCCCTTGTGAACAGCAGCCCAGCACCATTTACATGTAATTATTTTGCCCAGGAATTTAATTTGTGAGACATAAAAGTGATGCCGAATGAAAGAGGGCTGGATAATGATCTTTAAGCGCAGGCGGGAGACAGCGCTGAGTGCAGGCGCTGGAACTGGTGCCACCCTTCCCCAGCCATCAACCGCCCTCCCCGCGGCGAGGAGCCCTGCTGGGACCGAGTCAGACAATGCCCTGGCATGAATGGCCCCACTTATTTCGCAAAGGCTGCAAGTAATGCCAATCAGGAGTCACCACACCGCCCATCCTACCTGGTTATTTGAGTTACCCCCCAGTTACTGCGAGCCTGTGTCCCCCGGGGCCCAGGAGGAGGAGGAGGAGGAGGAAGGTGACAGCACAAACAGCTACAACGGTGACAGCAAAAGTAAGGTTTTAGTCCATTATTAGGGTGAATTGATGCCTGAGGTAATACCATTGTGCTGGTTTGAGGTAAAACAGCACCAATTGTCTGGTTTACAGTTTTGCCTTTTTAGCTGCTAACTCACCAAGCTCTGAATGAGCAGCAGGTTGGTCAGAAACTGCTCCCTCTCGGGGTGCTCAGCCCTGATCACCCCAGGGATGGTGCAGAGAGCCCCTGGCTCATACTCATTGCTGGAACAGCCAAGGGCAGGGAACAGCCAAGGAGGGACTTTTCCTGATGCTGCCAGTGACATGATCCTCATCCCGCTTTTGAGGCTAAAATCACTAAAGCCAAGCTAGGTTTGAGTGGTAATTTCCCAAATTCATAGGTCGTTTCTACCCCTTCCCGGTGCTCAAGGCTGTGACAGGAATGTCTAGATGCTGCAGCACACAGGACTCATACTCATTGAACGTGCCCAGTGGCCACGGGGGGCATGAAACTCCAGCCCCCACCTCCAGATGCAGCTCTATTGAATAACAAACCAAGGTATTCTGAGTACCTGGGCTGCCCGGAATTCTCATCTGCGGATGGCAGTAACCACTGACCGCACTGAAAGCAGATGGCATTTGAGACATTTCATATCGTTTTCATCTTGATTTACTCCAGATAAAGTTCTTGCATAACTTTGACATTTACTGGCTTAGTCTGGGGAGAAATCTCCCATTCCTTATCCTCCACTCGCTCTCCCTCTGATTTTTTTTCTCCTTTTCCTTTTAAGATTTAAAGTTAAACGTTGATCATGTCACTGTTGAAATAGATTAACTCTTCCAGTCGTGAGGGAACAGTAACCAGTGGAGCATGATGTGAGCTGTCTGATAATCACATTTCAGCTCAGGGTGGGCTCTGGAGAAGCCGAGCACCCCCGGAGGGGAGGTGGCAGCGAGAAGCTCCATCTCCTGCGCTGGTTGAACGTGTGTTGGTGATCACGGAGCCAAGGAGAAGCCTGGAGCAGCTGGGGACTGGCAGGGAAAGTTATTTTAGCCAAGCATTACGAACCCCATCGTTAGCCATCTCTGAAACGCCTCTCATCTCCTAGGAAACCTGGACTTTGGACAAACTGCCTACTCTCCACGAGTTTTTTCTGCGTTGGGATTGATCATGGGTGTTGCTTGCTCAGTGTTGACTTTCACAGGCTCTTGGGGCTTTCGTTTACCTGCCCCCTGTGCCACTGCCTTCCTTAACTGTCCATCTACAGGAGATTGAGTCCTGAGGGGTAGCTCGAGCTCCACAGAGCCAAACGGCAGCTCTTGGTGCTTAGGCCAGGATCCGTAACAAGACTGAGCAGCTGACTATGCAATTTGTGTCTTTTCATACAAAATACAAGCCTACTGTGAGTCAGAGTAAGAGATGGAGCAACGCCTACAGAAGCCTCATTGCAGGCCTACAGTGGTGCCTGCAGAGACCAGCCACCAGCCCCTGCCCAGCCACCAGCCCACCGGCATTTCACGTGAACACAACCCTCAGTACTATGATTTTTAGTAGGTAAAAAAACCCACCATAATCATCCTTGAATCTCCGTAATTTATTCTCTACCAGTCCTTCACCTCTCCAGCTCCTCACTTTAAATAATACAAATGGCAAAGCCAGGCATCATTAGGGTCAGGATTTTACCCTTAATTGCTTAAAGCAGGAGGTTGATATCACTAAGGTCATAGAGAGGGATCAGGATCCTAATTTGGGGAATCTAAATCACCCAGAGTTACAGAAGCCCACCAGGAGAGCCCAGGCAATCAGCATGACCTTGGTCCCATACCCTCGCTCTCAGCAGCCACCAGCTTCAACCCCAGCAGCTTCCCACCACGGACTGCCCAGGTGTGGAACCTCTGCTCTGATTACCCTCTCTGCCCAGGGAAGATTTCCTCCTTTTGAAAGGAAAAAGTCATCAGAAGAGAAAATCTGCTTTAAATCTTCTTGGATTCTGAACCGGAACACATTCCTATCCAGAACAAGTTCTAATCAGTAACTGCTCTAGTTAAGCTAAGCTTAGCAAAGTGCTTTCTCTAAAGCCAACACAAGCGGTAGAAAGGCGGAAGCAGAGACAACCACGGGATAATGCACAATGTGTGGAAATCAGACACTGACAGCCACTCTGCTCCTAAGACTGTACTGGGTCTTGAGGCGTCTCAAACCTCCTCCTGACTTGATGGAAAAGACTAAATCCTGATGAACCCAGTTATAAGACACCAGAAATGAAAGCTTAATGCTGTGCCTAATTTTGACATTTTTATCTTGGAAATCCTCCCACGTACGTTGCACTGCCAGAGCCAACAGCCTCAGAGAAGTTGTGAATCCCCATCAGACCTCTGACAGCAAATCTACATGGAGAAGGCACTCAAACCTCCAGAGAAAATGAAAGAAAAAACCTTGATGGGTACTTTAAGTACCTCGCTGCAGTCGGACAACTAATTCCTCCCTCGCTGCAAATCCACCACAGGTTGGTTGTTATCTCCTGATGAGGAAGCCCACCTGGGGACAGAGCCTGGTCCAGCCACAGCCCATCCCATCCCATCCCATCCCAGTCCATCCCAGTCCATCCTCCCAGCCCACAGCCACAAACCACAGCGGGAGCAGCGAATGGGGATTTTAATCACTATCCTACCATCTTTATATTTCTAACGTATTATCCCATGAATTTTTTACAGTATATTACAAGAGATTACTGAGGCAATTAGATCTTATGCAAATTACTCAGTGAACCATTTATTCAACTACTTTTAACTCCTTTTCCTTTTTTAATTACCCACTAATAGAACTTCACTGCTATGGGTGCTTGTGGCTAACTCTTTTTAGCGAACGTTCCGCGAGTTGTCTTCTCAGGTGAGTTGTTCACAGCCAGATCACCTGAACGGGAGATTCTCGGTGGCTGGCTCAGAGTACCACCTGGGAGTGGTTCTGTTCCAGGATTGGAGCTTTTACAGGCTAAAGGACCACACCAGCAACGTTACAGCAGCACGGCAGCTGGGCTTCAAAGTGCTCCGAAGAAAACGTAATTCACGTGGGGGAAAAAACCACCGGAAAAGATCATGTGCCAGTAAAACAAATTCCTGTTTTCAGTTTGGTCAAACAGCTGTCACTACATAACGCTCTGTCCTTTAATCGTGTGTGATATAGAATCGAAGTCAATTGTTTCACAAACCATTTCTAGCCCATCTGAGTTATTACCCTGTGGCCACACGGGCAGTCGGGCTCCGATGTCTTTCTTTCCAGGGAAGGGGATAACACTCCGTCCATTCAGCTTCTGCTTCCCTTTGCGGCAGTTAAGGGTGCTAAAAATAGTGTTTTTCTGCCAGACAAGCTCTGCTGGAGTTTCACCTCACCCCACGGCAGCAGGAGACACTGGGTTTCACGTGTGGGACACTGGCCAACAGGTCCAGGGCTCCTGAAAGCCACCAGTCCCCGTGGCAGTTTCTAACCCCCTTCTGCAAGTGAGGCTTCGCCACCGCTCTACGAGTTCAGCGCTAGAATATATTTTACAGGCAGATGAAAACTAATTAGAAGAGAAAATAGATGGATATTGAGGCAACAGAAGGCTCTCATTATCCCAAGAAATATGAAGTTGGTGAGTTAAACACATGCTGTCCTCCCACAGCTTGTGCTTCACCATCTACTTTTAACGCGCTGCAGGGTCTGAGCGGGAAGGTGGGGGGGACAGAGGGAGACAACGGGCACAGCGCTGGCCCCAGCTGACTGGAAAATAAGTCATTTCTCATTCGGGGCTCAATACAAGGGGAGCAGCAGCAGCTGGTGGCTGCCACAGCCGAGGTGGCAACTCCTGTCCCCTCCTCAGCCCCTCGGCACAAACCTCCTCCTTCGGTCCCGTCCCCTCCTCCGGGGGCATCTCAGGAGCAGGGTGTCCTCGCCTGCACCGGGAAGGGGCACAGGGCAGAGCTCTAAGAGCCTACCTGTGCGTTTTAACGTGCTTATATTTGAAGATTTTAGTTGCTTTTCATCTTAAGTAACAGCCTGGTTATCACCAGAATGAGCTTAGGCTAAAAGGAAAAAAAAAGAAAGAAAGGAAAACCTATATTTTTAAAAGGTCTTCTCTCTCCCTGAGACGCTCTAGCAGCCATGCTTTGGGGCAGAGAATTGAGATATTAGTCTCCATGAAACTAGATATGGGCTATTAGTTATTGGTTAATGGGCTAATTTAGACTCCATGACAAATTAGCTCCATTTGGCTTTATCAGGAGCCTTTGGCCACATAAGCACGCTTCCAGGAGATAAAGATCTATTAATTAATACTTGGGATTGGTGCCTCCGGCGGTGTTCATTTTTGCCAGAGCCCAGGCAGTCAGTTTGCAGTGTAACCATTCCCTATGGAACGTTGGACATCCGTGCCCCGGGGATGGGGAGACACCCGAGTCCCCGGGCAGATTCTCTGCTCTTTCCTAATGGTCGTTAATGGTCAGCTTGGACCTTTTTAGGGCGGGATCCTTCATTCTCCACACAGCCCCATTGCATCCCACTCCTGCGGGGCTCAGCACAGACTGGATACTAAGGCTTGGCAACAAAAAGCATCTTTTGAAACTTTTCAGGGTATTTTCAGGGGAAAAAAAATATGAAAATTAATACTAAGCACTGAGATAAACAGCTCTGCTACATTTAAAGGGATGCTCTATTTATTCTGGGGATATTTTTTAATTATAAAATCAATGAAGTGTTAATAATTTTAAGCATTACTTCAGCTCACTGGGAGTTCCAAAACAACTTTTTTTTTTAAGTCTGTGGCATAAATTCATAAGTTGCTCAGTTTGACCAATTTGTCAAGACAATTTCCATTAGCAAACATGAATATTTAATGAAAGGGAAAACTGGCACGAGGAACTTCACTTAAGCGACTAATGACTTACTGGAAAACAAGTACCATACATCGATATGCCATTTCTTCAAGTATTTGCAGAGCATAGCAGCACAAATACTTCTGTTAAACCCGTATTTCACTCTGCTTTTATGTATTTGCATTGCCATTGCCTACAGACATCAGCAAATCAGCTCAAAAATAAACACTTTTGTGGTTTAAACTCATCACTGCTTCTTGTTTACTCCTGGCTTTCACAGGAAGATTCAAAAGTATTTTCACCTCTTTCATTGCTAAATTAGCTAGCATTCTTTCTGTTTAAAGATAAACACCAAGGCTTGTGACTATAACACATTAACACACTTGTTAAAATACATGGATGGAGAGAAAAGTGCTACAAGGCACCGAAAATCCAGCTCCGGAGCCTGGAGCTGTTCCCGAGGATGTGAAACCAGAGCAGGCTCCCGAGAGCAGCTCCCAGGTTCTCTGCTCCCCAGCCAGCCTTTGCTGCAATGTTCCCCAGAAAACAGCATCAAACTCAGCCTCATGAAATGCACCCCTGGGCATTTTAGGGGAAACAGCAACAAAAAAAAAGCAGTAGAAAGAGAAATGCAGGCAGTGAAGCAAGGCTGTCTAACGATGGGGCAGTGAATGGCGTCGGGCTTCCCGTGGGTGAACTTCACAGCGGCTGCACCAAAGGAGCTTTGGCTTTCCCACCTCCGTTCTCTCCCCTTGCCAGGTTCCTGGGCAGACCCTGCTGCTCTGCCTCAGCCTCTTCATGCTGCCATAAATCCTGCTTCCCTTCAACCCCCGGCCCTCTCTGCCCATGCTTCTGCATGAAGCCTAAGAGCTGGTATGGACCCTCCTGGCTCTCTAGGACCTGCTGCCACCCCCCCTTCTCTTCAGGAAGGGCTGCGGAGTTGGTTTTAGGGTTTTTTTGGTCTCAGATTGCAGCGCAGGCAGTTTGTGCCCCGAGAGATCCAAGCCTATCCATATGCATGGCATCTGTGGAAAGTCATCATTCTGATGAACGCAATTATGCCCCTTTGCGAAGGAAGTCAGCTTTCCTCCAGCAGCAGCTCCCTTCCCAACTGACCTCCCTTTGCCACAAATCTCTTTTGACAGCTGCTCACAATTACTACACTGAAAAGCTGTTTCCTTTAGTCACTATCCCCGTAAAATATACTGACTCTCTTAATTACATGCTTAGGTTTTTTTTCCAAGGGCTCTACCCATGCATGTAGGCAATAACTCAAGCTCGGAGGCAAGGGACCATGTAATGGAGCAAGAGCAGCACAGTCAGGTGGAAAACAAGCCTCCCCAGAGCACGCAGAAGCCCAGGGACTCTGGTGGGACCAGCACCAGCTCCCCAGGGCTGTCTCCTGCACGGGGAGCTGTTGGCCACCTTCCCACTGGAGCTGCAGACCCACACACAGAGATCCCCAAGCCAGCACAGTCACCCGCAGCTCGTGTTCTCATTTGGCTACAAGCCATTTAGTTGGCCAACCCCAGAACTGGAGACCTGGGCACCTAAATTCCTGTTGGCTTTGCCAGTGACTTGCCATATAGAGCATCTCCTTTCTGTAGCAGAGGTTCTAGAGGGGTGGAGACACTGCTGGAGCTCCCTGGTGGCCAGAGACACCCACAGCTCAGCCCAGCTCTCAGGTGGTGTGCACCGAGCCAGGGCAGTACCTAGTGTAGGAGACTATGCAAGGTAGTGGGCATTGTACATTAAATATGGGCATAAAGACCCACAAAATCAAGGGATTCCCAGTCCCATGTGTGCTTTCACTGGACTCTTTCCCAATGATAAAGACAGCAGGAGCAGCAGGACCCAGAGGAGCAGGAAGCCCATGGTCCCCGTGACACACCTGAAAAATTATCAAAATACTACATGGCATCACTTCTCCCTTTAAAATACAAGAAGATATAAACAAACTCACTTTCATATCCCTCTTTACTTCAATAAAATTAAAAGCAAAAGCTGTCAGAATGGAAATACCCATGTGGTGCCTCCTTCTTGCCCCATGAAGAGGTCCTCTCCAGCAGCAGCTCCACACCTCTCTGCTGGGAAGTGAAATTTTAATCCAGTGACTTTCACAGCCCCAACTGCTAAATCTCCCCGTCCTTGGCTCCATGAGAGGTGGTGAACCTGGTAAAAGCCAGCCCACCACCCCTGACAACATTCGGGGACACCTGAGGACAACTGCTTCACCAGAAACCTGAAGGTGATCTCAGTGTTGCTGCCGAGGGAGGCACGGATCGGTCCATGCGATCCCGGAGGAGATGAGCGCCATCAGCCAGGGCTCGCTGGGATGAAACAGTTCTCTTTGTTTAAAGGAATGCCTGTCTGAACAGAAAATCTTAATAGATAATCTCTGTTGAGCAGTTTGTGTGCAGTCGTACAAGAACATCAAAAGCATGCTAGCCAGCCCAATTTTATGTGAATTTGATATGGATTTACCCATGGCAGAGTTTGTTTGAAGTCTGCAGCCAGACACCTTTATGCTCTTTCACCCCAAAGCATCCTTATTCCACATTGCAAGGTAGGCTGGGGGGAGAGAGGGAAGTAAAAATAAAGTGAGCAAAACAAAACCAAATACAAAAAACTCCAAAGCTAATAAAAAGCGTTCCTTTAAAAAGCGCAAAGTAAATGAAAAGATGATTATTTTCTATATACTGCCCATGGTCTACCCGAGCCATTTATGAACTCTGGGGATAGTATTTAATTATGACAGTCCTCAGGAAGCAGAAAATATATAAAACGTTCTAAATGTCTGTGTAGGAACTAAAACACTGCCTTTGGAGCAAAACATGAGCTGGGACTGTCTCTGATGCCAGCAGCCAGGGACAAGCTAAAGAGCAAAGGACAAGGCACTCTATGAAATACCAGAGCTATAAACTTTGATGGCTTTTTGGAAGGACTTTTCCCAGCTGGCAGAGCCCGGCTGAGTGCTCTCCCGACCTTTAAAGGGGATTTAGAGGCAAGAGCTTTCACCCCAAGTGGTTCTCTGGGGTTCCCAGGCAGGTTTCCAGTGAACAGACTCTTTTCAAAGTGTCTCACTAAAAGCCTTTCCACTTCCAAACACTCAGACTTGAACTCCTCTTCCCGCAGCGCCTCAGCCCTTCCAAGTCACCATGCGCCGGCGGGAACAGCAGGAGCCCTCAGTTTTCTGAGCAGGGAGAGACACCTCCCTGCCACCAGCATCTGCTCCATCCTGCCAGAGACCCCCAAAACCAGGGAAACACGGGGACACAGAA
This sequence comes from Jacana jacana, assembly GCA_013400555.1. Lineage (NCBI taxonomy): Eukaryota > Metazoa > Chordata > Aves > Charadriiformes > Jacanidae > Jacana > Jacana jacana. The sequence continues at coordinate 133,370 of VZTM01017904.1, read as the reverse complement.
AAGGTTCCCCAGTTTCGTGCAGAAGATGAAAGTGCAGAACTATTTTCCCCATGTTACGTCACTGAGACCCATGTCAGTACCTAGAGATCCAGTGACCTTCCGTAGTATTTCCTTCCTTATCTCTCAAGACCCAGCATGGAAAGGGTTTATGTCTACATACACTTCATTAATGGGATCAACTTAAACCTTTTGCCCTCCTGAAGGCACAGCTCGGAGCAGGAAGAGAGCACATGCAGACACCTATTCTCAGAGAGAAAAAAACCAAAAGTCAGAAGTTTTCCCTCTGCTGTCAGTATAACTCCAGAGCCCTGACACCAATTCTCCTCTCGCTGCTCAAATTAATTTGGGGATAACTGGGGGGGAGTAAGCAAAGAAACGGAAGCAGTTTCCCCAGGAGGAACAAATCACCTCGGGGTGACAGGGGTTCTGCGGACAACAGGTTCAGTCCCCATCAGAAACCTCCACTTAGAAGTTCACAAACCCAACATAAACTAACTAAATAAACCCCTTTTGCAAGTCAATACTGTTTGGTATGGCCAGAAAAATCACTCAAAAAGGGCAGACTTGGTGAATTTCACCATGGCTTGTTGTAGGGTATGTTTTCAGCTGAGAAATCAATACGAAATGATGCAATGGGCAAGTCACCAAAAGACAGCAGCCCTGGTCAGGCCAGGCCAGGCAGCGGCGGGTGGGTCTCAGCCGCTGGAAGGTGCCCTCACTCGCACCTGCAGCCCCTCCACCGGCAGTGCTGCGGTGACGCTCCTCGTGTGGAGGAAGAGCTGTCACCAGAAGAGGACATTCATTGACTCCAGGCCTTGAGTGGGCTGGAGGACTGATGAACAGCGCTGGTTTTCGGCAGGGCACCGGCAGCCTCTCGGGGTGTTTGTGTAAGCCAGCAGGCACGGGTGGCCGCCCGTGAATCAATGTGCCTGCGGCGTGGTCAGCAGTCACCCTCTGCCCTGCCGCCCCCACTCCTCATCCCAGCACTGCTACGTCAAAATAAATGTCTTGCCTGGACCTGCTCACCATGAACACGCCGGAGACCAGCTGAACTGGTGGCAATGCAGGCTGCTGTGGTACCATCAGTGGCAGCTGTGGAGCCACCTGCCTGCTTTTCCCCAGCTCTTTCCATCCTGGTGAACCTTCCACAGCCTCTTCAGGAAACACAATCTATGACACTGAAGACTAAGCAGACCTCGTTCTGCTTCCTACAATTGTTTTTAAAGAGGTGCCATACCTACAGATGCGGGTTTCTGGGCGCCTGGCGGGTGCCAAGCACAGCAGTCACCATGAAAGCAACCAAGGTTAAACACAACTGGAGGAAAAAGGGGTGCAGAGGGAGGAGTCAGGTGTCTTGGGAGGAGAATGAAGAAAAGCCGCCGTAGACTGGACTAACGATTTGAGAATTCTGTACCTAACTCTGCCCACAGCTTTTTCTTAGTTATTTATCTAACTCCACCATCACGTTTTCCTCCAAGTCCATTCTCCCTAAAATCAACATAAACAGCTACGTCCTTACAAGTTCCCATAGAGTTCCCCCAGTTGCCCAAGTCACAGTCAAAATTATGTTCAGAACAGTTATTTTGGGCACAACTTTACTACCAGGGAATGATGAAATCAAAAATTACCCTATTTTCTGGTCAGAGAGTTTACTATTGTTTCTTTTATACTTCATTCTGAATTTCATTTTTCCAGTACATTCTTGTTCCGGAGCAGTTGTTTGCAGGGGTGACATAAGCAGGGCGGCTGGACAACAGCTTTCCAGCACGGGGACTTTATTGGGAAGGGTAAAAAATCCCTAAGAACTAATCAAACATTCCAGTCCCCCCAAGGCAAAGCATGTGCAAGACAGGAAGGGTCACCCCCTGAATGGCTTATAAACATCCACCGTGCATCAAGTTTCCCCAAATTCCCTGCCCCCACCCTACCCAGTTTTTAACACAAAATAAGATAAAATAGGAAAATAGCTTTGGGCATACTGGGAAGTAGAATCTTGTGCTGGAATTGCTGAGTGCTGCTCTCCTTACAGTCTGGCCAGTGGCAGCACTGGGCTCCCCCCGGCCAGGGGACGCTTCATCCCTCACTGGGCTGTGCCTTTCCCACGGTGGGATGGGGCAGGAAGGGGCACAGGGACAGTAAAACCTGTGAGGAGCAGGGGCAGATGGGAAGGAGCCTTGTGGAAGGCGAAGCAGGGTGTTGCAATAACAGTAACATCTCCAGAAAGCAGATGCTGGAAATTCAAACATCATTTCTTCTCGGCAACCACCAGACCCGAACCCTCCCCAGTGCAGGAAGGGGTGTGCTTGCACCAAAAGATACTGGAATTCATGGCACATACAAGCCCCCACAAACACTTCCATTTAACGTGACCAAGTAAAGCTTTCATTTCCATTAATTTGCACGATAAACATCTTCGCTAATTATACACTGTGCTTACACTAATCACCTGCCTGAAGCCATCAGATTTTATGTGGGGTTCCTGTCAGGTCTCATGAAGCAAATTGGGCTGGATGGGATGCTCGGGTGAAAACCCTCCTCGCGATACACCCTGGTGATAAATACTCTCATGGGGTGCAATTCTTCCTTCTGGACGGGTAACTCCAGCCGAGCCTGCTCCCACTCCGGCCACTCGCTCTCTTCACAGATCCCACAATAAGAGTGTTTGTTTTTTCTCTTCTTTTATTTCCCCTCCTTGGGATGCTTATTTTTGCCATTTACCAAAATTCCAGTTCCCTGCTGGTTTCATCCTTCCTGCCTACACTGTCCCAGGATGCGTTTTCATTCAGAAACAGCCATATTTTGGGAGTAGATGCCCTTTTCTTCTGTGCTTTTTTGCAGATGTCAGAGGGAGAATTAACATAAAAAGCTATGAGCCAAAGTGCCTTAATGATGACTCAAGGCTATTGCATGTGGTCACCAGGGAGATGGCTACCATGGAGGGATCCATATGGAACCAGAGTTCCCAGCAGCAGCTTTCCCTCCTTTGCCCCCTCTTCCCACAGAGCCCGGCCACACGCCCTGAGTAATAATGGCTACGGGTCCGAGCTGCTGCCCTGGTGGCCACGGCGGGGCTCAGGTGAGAGAGGTGGTGCTTTACAGCCCCCTGCTTCAGAAGGTGCCCATGGGAAGGTGGGCAACCTCCCTCCCAGCAAACCCCACCATCAGCGCCCCCAGCCTTGCCCCTGCCCACCGCCCCTCCTGGCCCCTGGCCCTGCCTCTCCCTCTGCGGAAGGAAGGCAGCGTCGCTCTCGAGCAGCTTGATGAGCTGCCGCGGCGCTGAGGATCCGCACGCCACGGGCAAGGGGAACAGAGGGGCTGCAGAAATTGTGCCAAGAGAAATAACAGCAACGGGTCTCAGCTGAAGGTCTGTATCCATCTGGAACATATGGTGTGGAGGTGGAGGAACGAGACCACGCTGTTCCCCAAGGATGGAAAGACTTCGGCTGTCATCTAAAGCCTTTTGCTTACGCACCCACTAAAGGAAACAAACAGCTCTGGTGAGGACGGGGCAGCCAGTGCCACCTCCCTCCACCCTGGAGAAGTCACTGCCATCTGGAGACCCTCAGCCCTGGCACATGGTGGTCACAGCCCAGCACCACAGCAGCAGGGTGGGAAACGCCATGGGACAGGGAAACGCTCCCTATCCCAGCATGGAAATTGTCTGAAATGGAAAAAACTGGGGCTTGGCAGCTGCTAACACTTCCTATACCTCCACTCCTGAAATACAGCCCGCAAAGTAGAAGACGGCGTTTAAAAATGGTTTAACAGCTGTAGAGAAGGGATTTGACAGGACAAAGATCCTGAAAGTTACACAAACGTCATTTTCTCTAGTGTAAAATCCAGCAGGAAGATACTGTGTCATTAAAACACCTCCCGAGGAGCAGAACAGGATGCTCCTCAGGTAGGGCTGCAACCGCTTCCTTCCCCGGCAGCCGGCGCCTCAGCCGCTGAGGGTGACACTCGCTCGGCAAAGGACCAGCGGGACAGAGGGTAAGTGGCAGGGAGCAATGCCAGCCCTGTCTGCAGAGCCCAGTTTTCTCCCAGACAAAAGAAACCGCAAACAAAACACAGGGACAGGTTGGCACAACGGCTCCACACGGTTGGTTGTCCACAAACTGTAGCACCTGGTAGTTATTTCTGCGGGGAGCAAACACCCCCGTGCCACTGAAAGCCTGGATATTGGTGCTGTGATTCCTCCTTCCAAAGCCCACCTGCACCAGCTGGACTTTTACCAAAAGCTGTGCTTCTGTCCGAGTTTGGAAGTGGGTTAATTTCACTCTTTACCCCCCTGACAGTCATGTTCTCCTCCTCCCCTTCTGAAAACCTGAGATTAATTACAGCAGCATTGGTTTTCCGTTCCCTGTGTCAGCTCCTACTTGATCTGGAAGCTTTAACAAACTGTTTCTGGCGTACAATGGAATATTGTGAGTTAAACTGAGACGGGAGTTTGCAAGCAGAGTCTCTCTCAATTATAATCAAAGTGCTTACACAGGAAAGCACCGGAGTCAGCGTGTCGCCTCAGTCTTAGTGAAGAGTCCCTGGAAATAAAAGAGAGGCCACCTTGACTGCAGGTGTGACCACCCACTCACCCACCAGCCTTTCTACGACTGGGGAAACTGAGGAAACGCTGGCACTACACAGAACCCGTAAAAAACGGTGATTTTCTGCATTTCACCAGCCATTTCCCCAAACGAGGCATCTCCTTTCATCTGAAGTTCCCCATTTTTCACCTTTTCCATCACGGGCCAACCATGGCACCTCTGAGATGTGGCACCAGGTGCCGTGCTCCCCGGCTGCAGCCTCCTCTGCTTCCTGCTCCCACCATCCCGCCACCACCCAAAGCCCTTACAGTTAATCACTGCAGTTCATCATTACAGATTCATTCCAAAATAGGAAAGAATTTGAGATTTGTGCCTCATTATAATGCTCAGATTCCATCCTATCTGGGTCTGTAACCTGAAAGCAACTCATGTGGAAAGAAATGCCTATCAAGAAAGCATCAGAAATGCAACACATACCTAAGTATGAGCTGTAGCTGGAATGGCTAAAGAAACACTAAAAATTAGAAAATCCCAATTCTGAAATATATTTATAATTTTCAGTGTGAGAAAATAATAATTCTTTAATCTATATTCGATCCCCGACTGTTTTTTGGGAGTGAGCACAAAAGAAAGAAGCAGGAATATAGCGAAGCCACAGCTTGATTTTCAGTCTGACAGTACTCGAGGGAAGGATTTCCCCACGGCCTGCTGCAGCTTTGGGCAGGCTGGTTTGTCACCAGCTCAGGAATGTCTCTTCTTCTTTTTTTGTTCTGTTTTCTTTCTTATTTAACGCAGGTGACCACTAGGCACACTCCAGTATTTCGTCATTCAAAGGTACTGGTGTGCTCACTCCCGGGGGGGGGCTGACTCTCCAATTCCTTCCATATGCCCCAGAGCCCCCCAGAGCCCCAGGAGCAGCCCCTGCCCACGCAGCAAGTCAGGACAGAGGCCCCAACGCCCCAACCCTGATGGGGGGGCACAAGGGGACGGGGGGACCAACCACCCTGGGCTAAGGGTGACGCTAAGGGTGACACCCCGGGTTAAGGCAGGTCCTGTCCAGGGGGGTCTGTTCCCCTGGGCAGGGCTGGCACATGGTGGTGTGTCCCCACTCAAGCACTCTAATTCCCCTTTACGAATCTCCTTTTTCCTGTATTTGTGAGTCCCTTCACTTTTCCACATTAAAAGGGGCCTCTCAGGCCTTTCTCCCTCGCCACGCTGCACCTTCTCCTCGCCGGGAGGAAAAGCTTCCGACGCTTTGTAGAGGATACGTAAGATGAATATTATGATCTCACCTTTTTACACTTGCTGAATATTTAAAGGTTTTTAGCTCCCTTAAAATAAATCTTTTCCAATTGGAAGGACAGAGGGCTACCGTTTCCATAACAACCACTCAGAAAATTTTCTTTGGGTAAATACAGCAGAATTAACGGCCCGGCTTTAATGTTTAATCATATTCTGTCAGACACCTATGAAAAAAGGTAAACTTTAGTTCACCTTGCCACCCTACCATCTGTCCCACTGACCAAAATATAGCTGCTTTCAAACCACAGAAAGCCAGGAAAAGGCAACCACCTGTGAGCTCATCCATGGCGCCGTTGGGCAGCTGGGGGGCACGACAGGAAAAGAGAGAAGACTGAAAACTGCTGATACATCTTCCACCACCACAATTCCCACAAGGTCAGGAAAAGTCACCTTGGATCAAACGTGGGGAGCGCCAAGGCGAGGCTCCGGGTAAATCAATGCACAAAGGGCCCTCTGTGTTGGGCAGGAGCAGCTCCAGGAGAGGGATCCCGGCAGAAAACTGGATTTCAGGGTGAGGATTCCCTGCTTCGGGCAGTCCAAGCTACTGGTGTGCTCCTCCACCGGCTGTGACAACATTGCTCCCCGTCCCACAGCAAGTCAAAGGCACAGCATGCTGGGGGATGACTGAGGGGGTGAGGGCACCCACAGAACCCAGCGTCCCCACGTGCAGGTGGATCCCAGCGCGGAGACCTCGGCCCCTCCAGCCAGAAGCGGGAGAGCACCCCAGCCACTAATCACCTCGGAGCTGCTCCCGCCTGCCAGTGAGCTCTGGTGTGGGAATTCGCAGGTTAAAACCTTCCACAGGAAACTCAGTAAATATTTCTCACCAACCGCAGCTGAAACAAACAAACCAACCAACCCCTGCCTTTAAATCGACTTTAAACTGCTTTTTGCCATGCTGTAAGCTATCCAACAAATTAGACCTTACACGTTTTTGCCCGTTTTTAATAAGAGCAGCTCAGCACCAAGTACAGTACAGGAGCAGGTAGAATGTATTTACCACACGTAAATACATGTGTATGGGCTTTTAATAAAATTCAATGCAATGCCATTCAGGCTGTTTTTCTACTACAAAAAAGCCTTTGGGTTTAGGCTCAGAAAAGATAAAGAAGCGTCTCTCTCCTTACCAAGTGGAGAAAGCGTGGCATAATGGCCTGAGAAGAAAGGATATTATAATTCATCTATTTTTTAACCTCTCAGAATAATAAATTTGAAGGTCTGACTCACAACCTCAACTAAAAAGCTTCTTTGAAGTTCTTGATAAAGAAAACAGTTCATAAAGGCCACTTCTTCCCCACTTGGGAAACCTCAGACACAATTGGGGTTGTTCCAGAACATCCCGGGACACTGTCCTGGGCTGCTCAGCTGGACTGGAGCCGGGACACTCCAGCCCAGGCACAGGCGCTGCTGCACCGCCGAGCTGGGAGCTGGGAAAGAAAGACATCAAGAGGCACAAACCCACTGAAGGAGACACAGTAAAGCAATTAGGCTCGCTGAAGTTAAAAGCTGTAGAAATATTCCTATGGCAAATGCTGATAAACCATTAAACAAGATCAAAGCATGTGCCCATCACATTGAAAGCAGCCAAAAGGAAGAACAAAACCCGCTGTAAGAGCAGGTTCCTTCGTGCTGCTCTTGGACCACGTCACTGACGACTCACCAGCCTGTTCTAGGACGTGCCGTTAAATCCTGGTGTGAAGGGACCTGGCCTTACCCAGCCATGACTTTATGAAGCACAGCCCATGGGGCTGATGGCAGCTGATTTTCTAGACATTTTCATGCAGAGAAATATCTCCAGGAGGTCTGTCTCTGGTATCAACAGGTCCCCTTGCTGCTCAGAGGCAGCCCCACCACAGGTAGGCACCAGAGTGTGTATCGGGAGCTTCAGCAGCATGGACAGGGCCTCTGAGAAGTGGGAGACCTTAGGCATCTTCAGGCTGTAATCCCTCAGAGGCACCTCAGCAGCTAATTAAGCTATCAACTTTTCAGCATTTGAATGAACTCATACATCTCTGTACAGCACCACCATATGTTGTTTAGACAGACCATTACTGTGCCTTCATTCCGGGCCAAAAATCTGAAATGAAAAGATATCCCTCTGGAAACAAGCAATTTGCTTCCCTCGAAAACATGGACAGGTTGCCTCAAGGCCTCAGGAACTTTCCATCCCTACTTAAAAAGTGACCCCGCCATTGGCTGCCTCCTGACATCGGTCCCACTCTGATATGGCACCCAAATCTGCAGGACATCAGGTAACTCCCAAAACATCTGCTGACTGAGGTTTCCCTGCCTCCACCCCGACTTCATCACAGGTGCTCCAAAAATTGTCTCGCTCCTGCCTTGACCTTCCCATATCCTGCTGTGCTCAGCTCATCCCTGCAGCCCAAACCGACGGATCCTTTATCCTCCACACGCCTGAGTTTACCAAAGATCATTCCTTTGAGTTAAATGTTATGCTCCCTCATTGTTCTTTCCCAGTCCAGACCACAAGAGCACTGCAAAACCTTCAAGACTGTCCATGTTCAACCAGTGTCCGAGACTGATAGGAGCTTCTGGTGGCAGCCCAGGCATTTGGTGAGGAGGGGCTCGCTCAGCCTTGCCTGGGACAAGGGACTGGCTCTGTCCCCACGCCCAGGAGCTGCCAAGGGTCCCTTCAGAGGAGAGCTACAATTTACCAAATAAACCCTTTCTTGTGGTGCACATTGACAGAGCAAACGGCCACCGATGGCGTGAGGGGGCAGAAGCGTTCTCATCCCCGTCTGCTCGAGGATCTCCCACCCTGTTCCATTCATGGGGGGTGGAGAAACCTCTTCTGGATTTAGGTTCTTTTCTCTCCAGCAGCACCTTTTTGCTGCAGCTTCTCCTTCCAAGCATTAAGTGCAGTTTCCATACCAAAGGCAAGCGGCCGATCTGGCTGGAAGGGCTTTTTTATTTCCACGGGCAGCGTGAGAGGGGTCAGAGGACATCACCGCCGGGGAAACACCGACACAACGGGCCCCCTCGGTGAGCACCGCCTGCGTGTGGCGATACTCGTGGTGTCTGCAGAGTAATGAGCGGTGGAAAGAGTGGTTCGAGCTAAGAGAAATGGAAAGCACTGAATTTGGAACTGCCGTGCAGTAGAGCCAACCTCAGCAGAGTAGACAAGCAGGGGAGAAAAGGCCCTATTAAAAGTTACAAGATGGGCAAGAGCAAGCCCTGCTGTCTCCTGCTGCGGGAGGCTGACCCGATTGCCAGCCAGCAGGAGCTTCCCTCCCTGCTTAGACACCAAGATGTGCAATGGTTTCCCATCACCTGAGCACTTTAAAAGACTTCCCAACCATTATAAGCAAACAAAGTCTCATGCAAGGAAAGCATCCACCTTTTCCACAGGATTCCAGCACTCCCTTTGGCCAAACAGGCTCTGAGCAGCTGTTCAACGCCTCGGATGCCAGCATCAGGGTAAAAGAGAAACTGTCCCAGGGATGGGACCAGCACCTCTGTCCTGCTCCAGCCTCGCCCCTCTGCCCACAGGGATGGCACCCTGTGAGAGCTCAGGGCATTCCTGCCTTCCTTCCCACGGGTTATATCCTTGCACAGGGGGACAAAAGCCAGTGCCTGGGAAAGCTCCAGTCCCCAAGGAACATCATCGGGGACCAACTGGAGCAGCTCCACTCATCAACTGGTGCCACTTACCCTGGCCTTTCTGCACCAGTAAATTTCCAATTTGAAAGATTGGGCTGTGAAGAGATCTGCCTAAAGGGCTTTTTTCTGTGAGTCACTCATTCCGTTCCCAGACAAGATCACTAAAGACTGGGAGATGTCAGATCTGAAGAATTCAAAACAATACTGAAAATGGCTCAAAATCAGGGGTAGTAAAAGTACAAGTATGGGCAGGAATTCTGCAATTTCAGCACATTGATGTTTAACTAAAATTATTCCAAGATAATTTTAGAAGCCAAAATGTTCTCCTGGCACTGCGGTTCCACATCCTCATTCTCTCCCAAAGGCACAGAGAGAAAGAGAAAATGCACATCATGGGGGAAAGTTCTGCAGCACAAACCACCCACCGGTGCTGTAGAGAGTCCACTCAGGCTGAGCCTTGCTGAAGGCTGCCAGCAGCTCATGCAGAATGTTAATAACTACAGGAAAAACCAGGCTGTCGGTTGTACGTTCTACATCCAAACTTTTGGCCCATATTAAGAGTGTTGGAATCTGATTAAATGCCCATACATAGAAAATTAAGACAGATTTACAGAATTGTCACAGTTGGAAAGGACCTCTGGGATCACCAAGTCCAACCATACACTAAAACACAACCCACACCCTGCAATCTTGGCCACCAGAGCATGCCCTGAAGTGCCACATCTACACGTTTCTGAAATCCCTTCAGGGATGGTGACTCAACCGCCCCCGAAGGCTGTTCCAGTGCCTGACCACTCTGTCAGTAAAGTCATCCTTCCTAAGATCCTGTCTAAACCTCCCCTGCTGCAGCTTCAGACTATCTCCTCTGGTCCTGGCATTATTGCCTTGGGAGAAGAGGCCACCACCCACCTCTTTACACCCTCCTTTTAGGTAGCTGGAAGGGGCAACAAGGTCTCCCTCAGCCTCCTCTTCTCCAAACTAACCATGCCCAGTTCCCTCAGCCTCTCCTCATAGGACTTGTGCTCCAGACCCCTCACCAGCTTGGTGGCTCTCCTCTGGACATGCTCCAGCCCCTCAATGTCCTTGCAGTGAGGGGCCCAGAACTGAACACAGCACTCGAGATGAGGCCTCACCAGTGCCCAGCACAGAGGCACCATCACTTCCCTACTCCCGCTGGCCACGCTACTCCTGATCAGGCCAGGACGCTGTTCTTGTCCACCTGGGCACACTGCTGGTTCATGTTCAGCCAGCTGTCCACCAGCATCCCCAGGTCCTTTTCTGCTGGGCAGCTCTCCCAACTCTTCCCCAAGCCTGTGACGTTGCCTGGGGTTGTTGTGACCTAAACACAGTACCTAGCTTTTGGGCTTAGTGAGCCTCAAATTCAATGTCACTTTGTAAAGTCACTTGCAGCATTTTCTGCTAAACAAGTGCATGCTTCCAAAATCCTTGTTTGGACTGTTTTCAAGCTTTAGTATATATAAGCTCAAGAGGCTTCCCTCCTAAAATCCACTGCACGTGACTGCATTTCCTGTGTGCTCCACTCCTTACAAGAGATGCAACGTCTTTGGTTTAGGAAACCATTAAAAGCTACCATGCAGGAACACGGGGTAACACACACGGGGACTGGCTGCCTGCGAGTATCTTGCAGGTATTTGTAACACACAAACAGGAATAGGCTTAAATTGAACTCGGAAGGATTATGGCAGGTAGGGCATAGGAGACGCAGAAGTAGTGTGGATGCTACCCCACAGCACGGAGCACTAACGGCAGCAGTTCCTCCCTCGGAGCCATGGAACACTGGGCACCAAGCAGACGGATGCAGCGAGAGGAGCTGTGCTCTGTGGACGTGGGAATCCACACGCTCCAGCTATTTTTTTCCCCTGTATTTGTTCTCCTTTATGGGAGGCTTTTGGAGACTCGTGTTCGCTTGACTGACAGGTATATACGCACAGTTAACCTTCTTATTAGTTAAACATCTCCCTGGGGAAGCCTAAACCCCTTCAGTAACGACCAGTACGTACTCTTTCTAATGCACTTGATGGGTTCTGCCTTCAGAAAGGCTCAGGGCTAAAATGAGCTCAAGTAGCATATTACTTAGAAATCCTCCTTCACTTTACAAGCTCGGGCTTAAAAAAATGTTTCATTGAGCTCAGACTTAACCCTCTCACTGCCAACAACGGGCATGTTCCCTGTGATGTCCTCAATGGCAAGGAGATGACTATCTCAAGTTAAAGACAGCAAATGTTGGAGGACTTCACACACCTTGCAATGCGATGGGAAACATGGCTCTTCTCTTCCAGAGAGCTGCAAGATGCCTCAAGAAATCTTCAAAATACAGAAAATTTACAGAATAGCACCTATCACATATCTTTTGTTATCTGGTTTTCATTGCTTTTCATTATAATTCTTCCTTTGATTAAAAACTTGGGACCTGACTTGAGTCTGGGGGTTCAGCATCAAGAAGTAGGTGCACTGTGTATTATTTGCCCACACTAGAGTATCTGTGAGAACCAAGTACACACAAACTACACTGACAAAAGATATAGAAACTGGTCCTGGTTTAGATCTAAACTGGAAAGTTGAGAGGTGTGGTTGGTTTTAATTTTGTTTTCTGGGAAATCCATTCATACTATTTCAGATCACATGAAAAAGTGAGAACCTCTCTGGACAGTGACTGCTGAAAGCAAAGTGGTGCCACAAACAAAGGTACGGTTTTGGATACTGAACCGGCACAAGATGAAGGTTTCGGGGGGGTGGGGGGATGGAATAATAAACATATCAGTGATTTATCAAACGTAGCCAAAGTCAAGACTTTATAGCACTTGTCCTCAGCAAAGACTAGGGCATCATTTTCTCTGGTTGACATATCATTGATTCCCTCACTTGATCTTAAACTCTACGTACTCAGATTAAAGAGTTCTGGTCAGTCTAAGGGCTGTTTACCTGCTTCAGGTACAGAGACTAAAAGCGAGCTGTAACTAGACAGGAACGGGAAGCTGACAGATAGTTCAGATGATTTCCAGCTTTGCCATATAGCACTGGGAACAGACGACAGACAGATCAGTCTGGATGCCATGGGAACAAAGGGTTTCTTCCAATCTGACTGCCCAAGGAACACTGTGGTTTGGGCTTGTTGCAGAATATAGAACAGAAGGGAAGAAAAATGGAGCTTACAGAAATTAGGGCCAAGCATACAACAGTACTTTAATTTTGCTATCTCTGATGTAGATCAGTTCAAGGTCCAGCAGGAAGATGACACTACCAGGTACAGTGCCTCATATAACCAAAAGAACTCCCTCTCCATCCTTTTCAGAGGCCATAAGAATTGCTTTTCTTCACAATTAATTGCACTGGGCTGTGCTCATATTTACAACCCATTTGGGAGGCAAAACGTTGAGGGGAAGGAAGGTGTCTTTGACCTTCATCTTCTCAGAAGGATGGAGGTGGCGCAGCTGCCCGCTCCCTGTTCTGTCCTCATTTCCATGGCTTTGTGCTGCTCATTTGGGAAACATGAAAAATATGGTTGAGTCAATTCCTCTGAGTTATTCTGGAGAAGTCAGGCCCTTGGTACAGCAGCAGGTGATTGAAATTCTATGGCTCCACTTTTTAAACTTATTGAAAACAGAAAACTGCCAGCTGCATAGCGCTGAGAACAGTAAAGGAACTCTGCAGAATATACTGGAGCCCGTAATGTCGCTGCTGTTATTTACTGGGTGGTTTTAACCCTTCATAACCCTTCACACGGGAGCTGGCTCCACGGTCAGAGTGCACATCTCATGCTCCATTTCTGTGGCTCTTCCTCTCCCTCCGAGACCAGCAGCACACCCAAAATATCAATCCACACGATATGAAGCACTTACAGCTGTCCGGCCAGCTATAACAGAGCAAAATGATCTGTCGGAGAGCTGAAGTGGCAGCAATATATTTTGTCAAGTTTCCAAGCCATCTGAATTTTACAGAGATTTAAAACACGTGGTATTTGTTCTCCTTAAGTGAACATGAACACGGAGACACAACTCTCCTGCCTTCAGTCACGGCTCTCACGTTGAGTTGTTTCAGGACTGGCTCCCCGCTGAAGGGAAAGAGTAGCTCTGGTGACAGCCCTCGCCTCATAAGAGAAGATGCTTTGCAAGCTCCACACACACAGGGAGCAAGATTTCACTACTGGAAACAATTCCAGTTCCATCCATCACTCTCTTCCTTTAGGGCTGACGGGTGGGAGACAGACTCATCGTGGTCCTCCCTCAAGCTGGGCAGTCAATCAGCTGCCAGCGAGCTGGGCAAGTAGCTGCACCGCTGGGACAACGAAGTGATCTTGTCAGATGTGTGAACTCTCATACACCTTTTAAACACCCGCTGCCAATTACGACTAATGTGAAACCCTCTTCCCCAGCGCCTGGGAAAGCCTCGACACGCCGCAGCCTCAGCGCTCTCAGTGGAGGCGTCCCCCTGGTGTTCACCACCAAGACCCTCTGATGCAGGAGGAGACCAGGGGAACTAAAGGTCCTGCTACCCCTGTATTTACAGGCACATTTTGCAATGGCTGTTTATTTTTAGGGGCACATCCACACTTAATTTGCAGTACCTAAAGGAAACTGCCCTCCCTACGATGAGAGTGAGCAGACAGTGCTACTAAAGACACACTTGCACAAGAAAGCAAACTGGCCAAAAGGGAGAAGCCAATTCATTGTATCCTGGAATTAAGACAAGCTTTTAACATGTTTTTCCTAAGCAAAAGCCCCAGCTCTGAGGGAACCCTCCCAAAACACAGACATGTGCTGCAGCCCGTGTCAGCAGCTGGCTGTGGGAGATGCTCCCGTTCCATCGCTCCCACACCCTCTGCTGCTCCCCTGTTCCCCGGGCAGGCACTGACAGTTTCTTCAAGTAAAACCTGAGTCTGACCTTGAAAACTGCAGGGAAAGCGAAGCGTTATGTAACCAGTGACAGCTAAAATTAAACAAATATTAACGGAGTCCAAGTAAGACAGGAAAGGTCTCCCCCTGAACAGGCACTGGAAGCGGCAGCATTCCCCAGGTAAGGCTGACTTGGCTCTTCCTACCCACAATTACAAACACCACTGACATTAACAGTGATGGAATGGAAACAAACCAAACCTCTTTACCCAGTTATTGGGGCACCCAAAACCTCACTCAGAGAAACGCAAGTTAACGTTAAAACACCAGGAGCCAAACTTAGGCAGAGAGGGTAACTAAAATTGCTCGATTTTATGGGTACATTTGTCTGACTCTGATCCTGCAGGGGCTGAACTGTGCTGTGATTCCTCATCCACAGCTGCAGAAAGACAGCAGTGTGAAAATACCCGTGTTAGCCATGCTTTCTGGGGGAGGTGGAGGTGCCAGTGCTGAGGGAGCCTGCTGTTCACCACCACGCTGTGCCGGCAGCGCTCGCCTCGCTGCTCCCGCTCATCAATAATTAGGAAGCCCCGGGAACACGGAGCCGTGCCGCAGCCGGCTGGGCTGATCCCAGAGCTGCTCAAGCACCGAGGGCTGTGATCGCTGCAGGGAGGCACCGGGGTCCCCGGGAAAGCAGCAGGGTGACGTGTCACCCCCCTGCCAGGCACACATTCCCACCAGCTCTCCTGCCACGTGTTTGACCCTCCCCACCAGGAAGCCACACAGCCCTTGGAAGCCCCGTGGCAGTTTGTGGTGACATCTCTTGATAGCTCTGTTTGCAGAGACACAGGAACCCGGTGGTGCCCTCTCCCCGGGGACTGGCATCACTCCTGTCATGTCCCGGGAGACACAGCAGGGACAAGGAAGAGGAGGGGAACAGCAGGGTGGGACGTGTCCCTGGCCAGGACAGGAGGTGGCACTTAGCGGGGGCTTTAAGGTCCTCTCCCACCCAAAACATTCCACAATTCTATGATCTGCTCAGACCCAAACATCTCAGACCAGGGCTGTGATCCTGTTACATACCTGCACACACTTACATTACACCCCGAAACGAAACTCCATGGGGGCCTAAGTGACCCACAGATCACCCAACAAAGCATTTACAAGGCAGTAGAAAATGCCACCTGGAGTGACCAGCTCTTTGTTCCCAGGCACAAAGCAGCCATGGGATCTCCAGACCACGACCAGGGGCTGTGACTGGGTGGTGCATCCCAGAGGACTGGGCAACTGGATCGCTCTCCAACCCAGGCTTCTCCAGCATCGATGCCACCTCCCAGGGGCCAGGGGCTCAGTGATGGAGAAACCCCTCCTGCCTCAGTCCGTCTCTAACACTCTCAGCTGCTGTAGCAACCATCTGAAGAACTACAGTCCTACAATCTTTAATCAATCATTTGTCTTTCAAGCTTGTAACTCCCCTGCCCAACACCTGCAAACCAGCCCATTCACCCAGAAGAGGAACACACAGATGTCTACATGCTTAAAAGGAAGGTGCCAAAACCCAAACATCGCAACCAAAGCGGCCAGTTTTGTGTTACAAGTTCTCAGATTTGTCTGGACTCTACCTTCCCTCTAATAACCAACATTTGATATTCACAGAGCTGGTGCTGGGTCTCTGAAGTGTGATTATATATGATGGAGTGCATTGAGATCCTTGTTTAACTTGGTTAATTCACCATTTCAGACCTTACAGGGGAGGCTGCACAGAGACAGCAGAAAGGAACTAATTACACCAAGAAATAAAACTGCACCCACGGGGAGCTCCACCAACCATTAGGGGAAATGGTCACACAGCTGAACAGGATTCCTTTCCTCTGCTTACAGCCTGGAAGAGGGATGTATGCATCCCACTAATACGTTCTCCACCTTTGTGCACCCGCCTCTGTTGAAATACAGGCAGTCCCGAGGAAGGGCTTCTGCTGCACTAGCTGGTTCAGCCTTTCCTTCTCTCAGTCTGAGAACAGACAATGACAATAGTCAAAATGACTCAAAAACCCCATCCAGATGTCTTCACAAAGCCAGACAAATTCATCCAGAATGAAAGAACAGAAGGCACAACTCTTCAAGTCAAAAGGGGTATTTTCAGGAATACTCTGAAGAACAGGAGACATTTATGGTAGGTGAAATACCAGACTCCAACAGAAGTTGTTTTATACCTCTGGTTTGTGGACAATGGCATAAATATTCATGAGCATTCAATGAACTGTACAACGTATCATGAAAAGCAGCAGAACTAATTGTGTCAGTAATTAAAGGTGTCTTTTCCTGCTCCTACATCAGAGGAGCTCCGCTGCTGCCGACGCTGCCAGAGGACACCGCTGCCCGCAGAAGAAGCAGCAACAAGAAGCATTACAGATTGTTATATTCATCCTCATTGCTCCACAGTAAAGCTGTCAGGCCTAATACTATTAAAATTAGTAAAGCTCTATAAGATACTCTTGAAATCTCCATGCTGCCACGTTCATTTGAAAATCACCTAAACTGGATATTGCATTTCAGAACATAAAGCAAACCTGGAATCCTTCAAGTCCATTACTAGGAATTCAGCTCCTCTCTCCAACAAGAAGGGCCATCCAGGGGAAAGCACTACTTTACACCTACTCAGACCTGTCCTTTGCTTCAAGCCAGGCACCCAGGTGGGAGGCCTTATGCCGGCAGCTACCAGAGCGGTATCAGTGTTCAAATTCCAAAGGAAGAGAAATGCTTCCAAGAAAAACAATTATAGGAGCCCACAGCCCACCAGCAGTTACTCAAAAGTCAAAGAGATTTTAAGTGCAACGACTTGAAAGATAGTTTTTAAAAAGAATCCATTCTCTTAAGCCCTTTGCATTCTTTCACCCAGTAACAAAGTCCCCAGAACCGGCCCTGGGTGATGACACATGCAGAAGAGCAGCCAGGCAGAGCAAAACCACACATTTAAGCCCTATTTGAGGCACACAGTTCTGATTTTCAGCTGCAACTGACCCCTCAGGTTCAGCTGCTGCCAGAGGCCAGCAGTTACCCTGCCGTGGTTTTGCCTCAAACCAGGGCATACCCAGACCAGGGAACCCGGCTCAGAAACACCTCGGGTCACTGCACCAAAGCCAGCAGCCCTTCCCGGAGTGGAGCTGCTGACCAAAGTGGGCACCAGTAGCTCCAGAGCAGCATCAGGGCTCTGTCATGTTGAAAGAAGTCAGTCCACAAGAGAATAATCACCCGAGAGCCACAAAGCGTAACCAGCTTTATGGATAAGAGCAGACAGAAGTACTCATGTAGCAGAAGCAACTTAAAGGAACTCAGGTGAGAGTTTTTAGGGTCTGTGCTAAAGGCTATGATAACCTTTCAGTGCTTGTTTCCATACTGAGTGCTTCTGTACCAGAACTGCACTGCCCCGTGGCTGCCCATAACTGGCTCATACTGGAACACAGTATTCACTCAATGAATGCAGCCCCCGGGACCGCCAGGTTTTGTGCCCAGGAGAGCTGAGGAAACCCATCGTCCCCGTACCGGGCTGCGAAGGCACGAGGAAAGGCACATCTGAAACAGCAAACAATGACAAAAGGAACCCAGATGGGCTTCCAAGGAGGAAATGAGCCCGATTTCTACTGGGAAAATGTTAATGTGCCGGCTGCTTAATTGAAATGAAGAGACGCCCTCCTGATTTTCTCCATCTAAACAACTGGCATTTTGCCTCAAAAGCACATCTTCTGGAAAGCTGCTGACGTGTTCCTGGAGTCATAGAGTCAGGCAGCGTGGATGGCACCCGGAGATGAGACTTGTCTGTGTGCAAGCAGCACAGCAGGACACCGGCAGCCCTGACAAAGCTCAGGGGGGACCCGCTTGGAGAACACGGCTAGTGCTGCACGGCGGGATGGGAGCCACAGTGACCACACAGCTGGTGGCAGCAGCGTGTGTGTGGTGGTGGCACATCCCAGATACACCAGGGCTGTGGTGGGTTCCAGGCAGGAAAAAGGTAAGCTTCAGTTTCTAGATTTTAGTGGGAAAATAACAATAAAATAAAATAAATATCCAAACAGGTCTGACAGTTTTCCGCATTATATTTCAGTATTTTACCTCTCCACATCAGGCCCCATAACATCATAGAAACCCAAGGCTGGAAAGGACCTACAAGATCATCCAGTCCAACCGTCCTCTTGTCACCAGTACCACCCACTGAGCTACTCAGTCATGTCTCATAGCACCTCATCCAGGCAGTTCTTGAACCCCGCCAGGGACGGTGACTCTGGGCACGTTCCATCACTTGATAAACAGGAGCAAGAACAAAGCTGAGCACAGGACGGTGCTGGAGCTGGTCCTTCTCACCAGCCACCTGCTCCAGGAGGCCCCGCTGCCTCCTCACCAGCACATCATTTGCTCACAAAGACCAAGCCAGACTAAACCCCACTATCACGTGCTGTTCCCTTAAAAGGCACTCGGGAGCCTGAAGTTTGCTGCCAAGAGTGTGGGCTGTGAGGCAGGACAAAAATCTCACCCCACAAAGGGTTTTCTTTCCAAGTCTGCTTTAGAAGGAAGCTCCTCCAAAAACATACCCCAGAACACAGGAGGCCAGAAGCAGCATCTCCACCACCTGCAGCTCTCTGACAATTTGCAAACAGAGGTGATGCCTCCTCTCCATCCCAGCACACCGAGACCCTGAACGCGGTAAAGCCTGTGCGTGCCCCAGTCTGGGCCACTCGTGTCATTTGCACCCAACAGGGTACAGCAACCAGCCCGTGCCCCGCTCACGAGGTGCCACAGACAGACCTCTGGGAAAAATAAATAATAACTAAAATAACCCCAAACCCCACAACACAACCACCCTGTTCCAAAGGAAAAAGAAGAGGAAAAAAAGTAGGGGAGATTAATTCATACTGTTACGAGCTGGTCCTGGCTGGTTGGGGTTTTTTGGCTGCTGTTTGTGCCTAAAGCTGGCTCGGAGGAGACGCAACTGGGGCTGACAAGCCCGAGTCCAGCAGCAGCCGAGCTCCTGGGGGGCTCAGCGACAGCCAGCACCCCCAGCTGACAGGGGAGGATGCAGAAGGACGGACGGGACGCGGCTCCATCCAACCGGAGCCAGAGAGAGTAAATGGGGGAATTCACCGATCGCTGTTTTTCTAACACAGGAGTCAGGAGGCACGAGGGGAAGGGACAAGAAGGGGCACCCCCAGCACCCCCTCCCATCCCAACGCCGCCCCCGGCTACGGGAAAGCACGGAGCATCTCCCACTGGGAAGAGTTACTGTGCTAAAACCACTTTAAAACAAGCAATTGACAACATTTCATTAAACACTGTCAAAAGTGTCAAAACAAAGCATTTGAGTATTAGTTTTCAATTTCCGTGTTTGTTATTATTTTCAATACGTGACACAGATTCAGCCCAGAATGAAAACACTGTGATTGATCTAGATATTCAACATTCCACTTAAATACAGCATTTCAATTTAATGCCAAAATGCCAGATTTCTGACCCTGTTTGAGGCCTTTTCTGGACGTCAGGTGAGCCACGAGGAACCAGAAGCAGAACCTTTGACGACACCTTCCCCCCTGGCACCACCTGCCCCGTGCCAGCCATCCCTGCCTTCTGCGGGGTCCGGGCTGCCCACAGACTCTTCTGCAGCAGCTGAGGTGTCAAGAAAGGGATTATCCCCATTTTTAAAACATACTCGGACCCACAAGAGGTCCATTAGACTTTCAACAGCCCCAAAACCAGGAATAAAAACACACACACACCCCCCAAACCGTACTGCCAGCAGCCCTCCCGGCCCCGCTCCCCGGGCTGTGCAGGGAGACAGCTTTGGCCACAGAGGACCCACACACACTTAATTCAAGCTTTTTCTGCAATGAAGATTAATGGCTTCTTTAGTTAGAGCTCTGAATTTAAAAAAACAAATCAGTTTTACTTTAAGAACGACCTCAAGAACTGCGCTCTTCCAGCCTGCCCTAAATTAAAGGGCTTTTTTTCAAGAGACTACCTGGATGAATTAAAATATCATTTGAAATATAAACCTTCCTCCACATGACAAAAGCAGCGCAAAAAGAAATTCTCTTCTGTTCTTCCTGGTAATTGCACACGGGCTGGATATTAACCCGGTCAATGGGATCCAATCAGCCGCTCCTCCCCGGGAGGAACGGGCAGACAAGGGCACTCGTACTGGGGGACCTCTCCTGTAAGGGGAAGGAAGGAGCTTTTCCCCCCATCTCCATCCCTTCCTCACGCACCTGGAGCCGGCTCTGCAATCGCATGTTTAATGGGATTTTGAACGATGAGCCGCTGCTGCTGGAAATCAGCCCCCGCTCACAGCCTCCCGGCTGCTGAGCCCCTTCCTAGAGGGAAAGCCGTGATCACCGGTCATTAACAAGGGATTTTGTGGAAGGAAAATGGAAAACTGAAGACAGAAGAATTGCTATTTAGTTCTTGATCTTCTGGGCCCTCAGTTCCAGTGATATTAAAAAGCAGAATAATCTCCCAATAAAGAGAAGAAAGAAAAAAAAGTAATATTTTCAAAGCGACGGGGATTCCTCCCAGAAGAGCAGAAGAAGGAGTTCATTACAGAGTGGGGCAGAAACAAGGGCAGAACAGCCACCAGATGAAGTACCAAAAAAACCATCCTACTCGGAACGGCAGAATTTCCTCCTGCCCCTGGAGATGCAAGTTCCTGAAAGAGGGAAGAACAGTCTCCCCCCAGCACGGCTCGTGGCTTCTGGCCAGCACTAGCCCCCAGCAGAGCCCATGGCCCCCAGGAGCTACTGCACTTGCCGACAGTGACAGTCCTGGAGTGGGGCCACCTCTGTGCGAGGGCACAGGGGGCCACAACGTGGGAAACCCCCTCGCTGTCCATCTGCTGTCACCTCTGCCTGGCTCCCATCACCCTGTACTTGTTCCTGCCCGTGTCCAGAAGGACCTTCCCAGGGCAGCTCACACCGCAGGCAGCATCCACGCCAGCCACCCCCTCTGCGGGTTCCAGCCAGGGAGCCAAGCACGAAGGAGCTGGTCTTCACCAGGGTCTCAGTTTATCTTTCATAGAATCATAGAATCATTCAGGTTGGAAGAGACCTTTGGGATCATCAAGTCCAACCATCAGCCCCACTCTACAAGTTCTCCCCTACACCAGATCCCTCAACACCACATCCAATCTACTCTGAAACACAGTCAGGGATGGGACTCCACCACCTCCCTGGGCAGCCCATGCCACTGACTGTGTTCGTCACCCACGCCGGGCAGGGAAGCAGCCCTGGTCTGCAAGTCCCACACCCCAGCCCTGCAACATGCTGCAGGCCCCAACAAGGATGGAGAGGGCTCAGGGAGAACCCGACACAGACATCAACGTGGTGCTCATTGACCCGGGCTGCGCAGCGGTAGGATTAGAAGTGAAACCGTGATTCAGAAGCTACAGCTACTCCCATTTACAGTCAACAGGAGGAATAAGGAGCAGAAGTGTTTTGTGTCACCTCTGGGTTGGGGGGTCTTGTGCCTCCTTCCAGGAGGATAAGGCACAAAAACACACACCAGCCCCAAGCCTTGGGCTCACCCCATCCTGAGGCTCCCACAGCCCCGACACCCATACACAAAGCGGGGTTTAAGGAGGTAAGATTCACGTCTTCCCAGCAGGGAGTGGAGGATCTTTGATGAAGGAGCACCATGGTGCAGGGCTGCCGGCCAGGACCACCACAGCATCACCCTGATGGGGAGACACAGCCCAAGCTGATCCTCACCGGGCAGCACAAGGCACAGCACGTGTCTTCTCGGGGACCAATTTAAACTTTATATTAAAAAAAAAAATAATCATCCCAGAACAACAACGTAGCAGCAAACAGCTTAGCAAGAAATGTGTGTATTTCATGTTTTTTAACTAAAAGAAGGCATCCACTTGTGAAGGACACAGCTGCATTTTCCTGCTTCTCACTAGTGGTCCCAAACAGCAAGGACCTATAACAGGTTTGTGTGACCCCCCCAAACTGCATGAATTCAGTTCGCGCTGCGGGAGCGGGTCATTGTGCTTTTCAGGTGCGGGGCAGGAGCAAAACCAAGCTATTTTATACTGGCAGTTTTAAGGTGCAATTCACCACCAACCTCACAGCTCAGAGACCTGCTCTCGGGAGGACAATGACGGCTGTGGGTTCCACACTTCCCAGTTTGCCAGCAGGAGTCAGACCCCGCGCTGGGAGGCAGCCAAAGGCAAGGCTGGGCCTGGCCTCTTCCAAAATCCTGCCTTAATTCACCTTCCATTTACCTGCAGTTCCAGCAAAGCTGACACCCCAAACAAGGCAGCACACCCCACCTCTTGGTGACATCCGAAAGAGGCGTTTGGGATCAGCCGGCCGGGGTCTGCCGAGGCAGCGAGAGCCCCCAGGCAGCGGGGGAGCTGCCAGCAGCTCCTGCTCCTCATTTCTCCAGCCAAACACAAATCATGCCCAAGGGCTCTCCATCGCCATCAAATCAAGGCTCGGCCCCGTCTCCGAGCAGCTCGTGTCAGCGGGTTTGGCCCCATCTCATTAAGGCAGAAGTGTTCCTTCCCCTGCTGGTGTGATTGGAAGGGGAAGTTCTCAAACCTCTCTTCTCTGGAAAAAGAAAATAAAGCACTAAACAGCAACTGCTGCTTCCCGAGCACTGTCACGGCCTTAACTGATTATTTCTCACAGCAAGCTGAGAAGAGGATAAATAATTACCTGTTGTACGACTGGCAGAAGCACTGATACCGAGGGACTCGCTGGGCACCAAAGCCCAGAGCCTCGGTACAACCACAGCAGCACTGCCTCCCCTCCCCTCCAGCCCTGGCTTCTGCTCTTCATCAGCCCACACCCCCCAAACCCAAGTCCTCCACCCAGCACTGGTCCTGCTCCCCCGCTCAGATCCACCACCGTGCCTTGAGGCAAACTTTTTGTCCCTTTTCCCCTCTTTCCTCCTCTCCTCTCTTTTCCCCGATGTCTGCCATGAGTTGCTCTGCACTGGCTGGGAGGGACCCCACAGCTCTCCGGGCTCAGCATCCCCCAGTGGGGCCACCCCAGCATCAGCAGGGACAAAGTCCTGCGCGACCGAGAGGTTCTCCATGTTCTCCCAGTAAAAGCCACCAGCGAACCCTACCTCAGTGTCAGCAGCAGCAGACTACACCGAGAACTGCCTCAAAATAGACTGTCATCCAAGCAACTGTTCGACACCATCGTATGGCTATTTTATATATTAAGAATACCCACCGCACAGCTCCACACCCCACCGCCCGGGTCGGCGGGGGACACCAGCTGACACCCTGCTGCGCTATTCCCACGCTGCAGAGTCACATCTTCCCAGGAAAATCCACCTTCCAGGGCAAACTGGACACCGCTCTCCTCTGCTTGGAGAGACCTCACTCTGTTTTCTGCACCTTCCAGTACCAGGAAGATACCTTTTTTTTTCCCCCCTCCTGTTTGTGGTGTTTTAAGCTCCAAGAGGAGAATCTCGCTGCAGTAATGAAATAAACATGACAAACCCTCTCTTGGTTTTTCCAGGACAGGAGAGCACGGCGGCTGCGCTGACACCAGCACGGGGCTGTGACCGCACCTTCCCCCAGGGTCGGAACAGGCACCCAGGACACAGGAAATGCTACCACTTCAATTAGCGTGTTATTTGGTTTATGCTTTTTAAATTAGGGAGTTAATGAACCTGGATTATGAATGAAACACTGATGAGAAACTGGAGACGGGACAGGCGTGGGTTTGCCCTGTCTGGCGAAGCCTTTCTCCAACCCACACCTATTGATCGGTGATCCAACAGGCAGGACTCGGGGTTCGGTGTTTTACTTCCCACCACCTTAGCTGAGGCAGGGGGTACAGCCCCAGATCTCACCAATTTGTCCCAAATGCCCACCAGCCAGGTGGGGCTGCAGCTCTGGTCCAGCACAAGAGCCGGTGGCACCCGTGACTCCACCACCTCCCTTCACCTGGAGACTGCCCAGCTGGTGACGCTGCTGGTGACAGGGGGGGCGGTGGGACCCACTTGAGGGAGTGAAGAAAGAGCAATTCCTCGTTAGAGTCCACAGGGCAAAAGTGTGAGTCGATGCCCACTAAACACCCTGGTAGCACAGACCCTGCAGCACGACCCCAGCGGGTCCCTTGTGCGACCGCAGGGCTGCACTGGTGCCGGGGGGTTCCCTGTGGAGCTGCTGCTGCAGCCACGGGCTGGACAGTGATGTCCCAGCTTCAGGGGGGACATACACCTACAGTTCTAGTGCTGCCTGATCCTGGTACAGCCACCAGCATGCTCTCTACGGCAAATAAAAACACGGCCACACACATAGCCACAACTAAATCACCAAACTCTTTTCCTTCTGCCCCTTAGACCCAGAGGGGCTGGGCTGAAGCCTGCAGACACAGGGCCATGGGCACCATCCGGTGAGTGCAGGGAGATGCACGGCACCAAGCCATCAACACCTGTAACCTCTCCTGGAGGGATAGCTCCAAGTCCAGCTCAGACTCCAGGGCCAGCAGCTTTCTCCTGCTGGCTTGGGGGTACGGGGGCGTTCAGGTCAGCCCAGCTCCAGGAGCCCCCTCCTCTGTCCAACACCGGCCAAGAACCGTGGCCAGCACAGGGACACCGAGCAGCAGCAAGGCAGCCCCGGGCATCAGCCCGGCCCCGTGTCCCCTCAGCCAGCACAGCGTCTGCCTCCATCCCCCGGAGACCAAGCAACAGATGCTGCACCCACCGATGCTATCGGGGTGGGCAGAGCCACCAAACCTCATGTAAATACACTATTGATTTTTTTTTTTTTCCTCCCTCCAGATGGTGCAATTCAGAAAAATTGTTTTTAAATTATGCCTTGCAGAAACCCGGAGAAGTGCAGCTAATAACAGGCATATTTCAGGTGAACGCTGACCTCCTTTTCCTCCCCATCCCGCTGAAGCACCCACAGCACTGCGAGCACTTTGTACGAATCACCTGCAGCCTCTGAACCCGAGCAGAAGGCGCTTTAATTGGAGCTGCAGCGCCACAACCTTCCCCCACTGCTCATTTGTGACTCGGAGCCGGCTACAGAAAACAGCCCGCACTAATTGCCACCTTCAGTACAATTCTTTTTCCTCCCTTTTAAAGCCAAATAACAAAGCACACCTCGGAACAATCAATTTGACTGATGAGCCCAACTTATTTCTACTCCGTAACGGTCAGAGGGAGTTCAGCAAACAACGGGGGAACCAGCCCGGGGCTGAGCACCAGCTCCCGCCGCCCCCCAGCGCAGCAGCATCCCCCGCACACCCAGGGGTGACCGGCACCACCGGGACGGTACCCAGTCACCGGTCACAAGTTCAGACTTGGGTTCCAGGACGTTGGTTTAAAACCGAGAGGTAAAAAGCCCGGCAAGGCTCGGCGGAGCCACGGCTGCCGTGCACGGGGGGTGCAGGGGCGGACGGTCTCGGCCAGAATAACTGGAAAGGACTAAACCAACCTGCACCAGCTGCAGAATCAGCACCCGCTTCCTCCCCCGGGAGGACAGGCAGCAGCCCAGGGGACAGCCCCAGAAAAAAGAAGACTTTACTTTTTGGCAGTTTTCCCACAACTTTTAAAAACAAACAAACAAAAAGACAAAGCAAGAAACACCTCCCACCCACCCCCTGTGAAGCAGGTGACAGCACACTATGAAATCTCCCAGTTATTTGCAGCTTTCTGGGAGAAGCTAAACACGGGAGGGGGTGAATTTATGCTGCAGGTGAAAATCGGGCTCGGGGCTGTATTAAACCCCCCCATTGACAAGGGACAGCACTGGCTGATGGCTTGGATGGGGAAATGTCCCCGCACCGTCCCGCAGGGCCAGTGGGCACACAGCTCACCCCGGACAACCGAGAGACAGGGACAGAGGAGGGGGCTGCTGGCTGAGCACTGCCCTAAGGAGCTGGCCCGGCACAGGCAGAGCAATGTCTGCCCAAAATAATCCCCAAACAGCCCCAAATCTCTGCCCAGAGACCTCTGTATTTACAACCTTGCTTCCTTTATTTTTTCAAAGTCAGGAAAGTGGCTGGCAGGGTGGTTTTGTAACACAACAAAGACAAACCCACTACATTAGGTCAAAGACTAAAGAAAAAATTAATTAAGTCTCCAAGTTTTTTTTTTAATATATGTAGTAATTATTAGTAATTTGCTGCTGTGCTTCTGAATACAATTGCAACACTCCCTCCCCCCGCCCCGTGGCCTGAACCCAGCCGGTGCAGTGGGGAGCATTTACCTGTATTTAAACACCCTTTTCTGCCTGACAGAAGAGCCTGAGTCCCACGGGGTTGTTATTAATTACGACCCCGGGTTGCTTTCCATTTCCTCATCGTGAGGGGCAAGCTGTGGGTCTCTGCGCCGCCGGCGGAGAAAAGCACTCCTAGCCTGGCTCTTGGCAGGGAACAGGGATTTATGAGTTCTTCAGATTAAAATATATTATGTTTACTTGTTAATGAGATTTTTTTTGTCTGGTATTTTGTTTTATTTATAGAGCACTGACTCAGAGCCTTCACAGCCTTTATGCAACAGCTTTTATCTGACCAGTTTTAAATATTTAGAATCTCTTTTCAAAAGCATTAAGATGACAAAAACCAAATAAAGGGAAGGGAAGCAAAGCTTGCTTAGAGACCCCGCACAGAAAGTTGCTTTACATCAACTTTATTTTGAATAGGAGTCAGGCTATTTGGGTTCTCCCTCCTCTCCACTTCCCCCCACTTTCCTTTCCAGCCCGTCCCAGTGGGCACACACTGGGCACACACGTGTATTGTTGCTGAAGTCTGTCTCGACACGACTCCTAACAGCTATAAATGGCACCCCAGCCCACCCCAAAGAAAGCGCTTTTATAGGGGGAGTCCAACCCCCAGCCAACTCAGAGAGCTGCTGTTGCCCTTGCAGGCTGCTGGGACCCTTGGGGACTATGATGGGGCACCCTCACCCATCGCAGAGCAGTCTCACACCGAGCCCTCCTGTCCCATCCCCTGCAGCAGAGCAGGGGACCCTCTCCCCAGGTACAAGCACCACCCCAGGGGCCAGCAAAGGCCACTCAGGAGCTCAGCCTGATGCAGAGCCAGGCCACCCCCTTCACTCCAAAACCCCATAGAACATAGTCCTACCTGTGACAGCAACAGGACCCCCAGGAGAGCTGAGAGAAGGCCCTCTGAGGTTGGAGCAGGTTCCAACCCAGGAGGAGCAGAGGCAGCTGCTTCCCATTAGCCAGTAACAGCCACATGGGCCAAATCAGAGGATTAAATCAAACTGGGGGGCGGGCACAGGGTGATGCTCCCAGGTGCCACGATCCCAGCCATCAGCATCACCCTAAGCCCACCAACCCCCACCCTGGGGCTGCGGCACAAACCTCCCCCTCCCCACCATGGGCCGTGGACAAGCGTGTAACCCCCAAACCAGCTGCCTGCCATACACAGCTGCCCTTCTTGAACCAGCCAGGGCAGCTACAACCACACAAATACACCCAATGCTTTTGCAAATGAGGTCCATTACCATTTGATCAATTTTCTGGCCATAAATATTTGCAGAAGCTCTTTATCTTCTTTCTCAGCGCTGCATCTTGCTCTCCGGATGCTCGGCCAGCTTGTTAACCAGGAAGAAAGTGCTGTAGATAAAAAACTAAACTAAAAGAAGCCCCCAGCAAAGCACACCAAGGTGAGCAGCGTCACCAGCGCAGCAGGGGCACCCCAGGGCACCCCACTCTGTGCCCCAGGACGGAGAAGCTTTGCATGGGGTTCCGTGTGATGGCTCCATCCGTGTCCCCACATGGGCTGGTGTGGGACAGGGCTGGAGGCAGGGGACAGCCCGGGGACAGGCTGGAAACACTCCGAAAGAGAAGACTGCGGGTACTGACGGCCATGGATCTGCTGACCTCTCTGAAAGGGCTGAGGAAACACCATGGCCACAAGCCCCAAGTACCAGCCCCAGCAGGGGGGACACCCACCCGCACTGGGTCTGGGGGGAGGGAGCTGGTGGAGAAAGGCTGCGAGGGGACACGGGGCTGGGGCACCTGGTGAGCAGGTGCTTCTCTCACCTCCAGGTGCTTTAAATCACCATTTTCTCTGAAATGTGCTCCCCAGCCCAGGCTGAGCTCACAGCAGAGCTCTCCCAAGGACTGGGGTCCGACCCGCTGCCCCTACACACTCTGCTCCCCCTGCTGAGGTGGCTGCAGAGCCCAGAGCTGGGGACAAGTGAGACACATCTTCTGGGACTTTGGAAATGAGTTCTTTGGCTCTTTTATTTTTTACTAAAAACATGTATCATGGGCCTGGCAACCATCCCCTCTGCGCACCCTCACTGCTCGGGCTGCTCTGCCTTCAAACACAGCCGTCGGTCTCTCTCCTGCTCATGAAACCACAGCTCCAGGGTCCCCCTCCCTTTGCAGCCCCAGCCATCAAGACACCGTGCAGGGATGGACACTGTACCATGGGAACCAGCCCAGTCCCCTCTGCTCACCCCTGCAGAGACATTCCCTGCAGGGGAACGGCTGGAGAGGGCACAGCAGAGGGCAAGAAAGGTGAGGAGCCTGGAGCATCTCTCTGATGAGGAAAGACTGAGGGGCTTGGGTCTGTTCAGTCTGGAGAGGAGAAGGTTGAGGGGGGATCTGATCAGCACCTAGAAATACTTCAAGGGGGGGGGTGTCAGGAGGATGGGGCCAGGCTTTTTCCAGTGGTGCCCAGTGAGAGGACAAGAGGGAATGGGCAGAAACTGGAACATGAGAAGCTCCATCTAGACCTGAGGAGGAACTTTGCTGTGAGGGTGGCAGATCCCTGGCAGAGCCTGCCCAGAGAGGTGGTGGGGTGTCCGTCTCTGGAGACATTCCAACCCCCATGGACACGTTCCTGTGGGACCTGCTCTGGGTGACCCTGCTCTGGCAGGGGGTTGGACTGGGTGGTCTCCAGAGGTCCCTTCCAGACCCAGAGCATTCTGTGATTTACTCCCATGTCCCTGGGAACCCCTTTGTTTTCCATTGTGCCACGGAGCCCAACCAGCACCATTCTTCCAGCCACCCCAGCTCCTGGGGACCCGTCGGTGAGGCCAGGACAGGCGGGAGAAGCGTCCCTGCCACCGGATCAGGGGAATGGATTTGTCCTCTCTGTTGTCTCCAATTTTTGAAGCAAAGGATTTATCCTCAGGCTGTGTGGGTCACCTTGGGCTGTCTGTTCAACCTCCACGGCCCGAGGGAGGGCTGCCGGGGCGGCAGCGGGGCTTTGGGCAGCTCCACGTGTCACACGCTCGCCCCAGCGGGCAAGGAGCGCCCTCGGCTGTGGGAGGTTAAAAGCTTTTCCATTAGCAGCCTGGCTGGGTGCACTTGGTACAAAGATAAAGCACCATGACAAAATAAAGCCTTGCCATTTACCTCTGCAAATAACTCCGGGCTGATAATGAGGAATCCATCACGGAGAGCAATCGGGCTGCAAGGTCTCTCCAGGCGGTGTCAAAGGGAGCAGCACATAAACCCCGGCTCTTGCACAGCCCCTCGGCATCGTCTGCCAAAGGCAGCCCGGGCTGCTCCTCGGGCTGGGGACTCGCTGGCCGTCACAACAGGCGTGAGCAGAAGCAAAGGAAGGGAAAAATCAGGCGTGAGAATACGGAGAAACCGGAGAACTGGCCTCTGGAACATGAGGTAGTGCTGGGAGACCGAGCCCCTGCGGCGCCTGAGCTTCACGTCCCGAGTGGGAAACGGGCCACCCCACCCAACGCTGAGCCAGGGCACTTGGGCACAAACTGGGTCCACGGGCCAGCAGAGCCTGGGGTGGGAGCCTGAGAGTGGGAGGGCAGCTGCGCTGTTGGGTGGGGGGCAAAGGGCTCCTCGGCAGCTTCATGGATCCTCTCGAGCGTCTGCTTCCCCACGGAGATACTGCCACCCCAAGGAGGAGGAGAAGGAAGACATGGAGAAGGAGGAAGTCAAGGACAGGATGCTCCACAGGCTCCTGTTTCCCAATGGAGGAACTGCCACACCAGTGAGGAGGAAGAGGAAGAGGAGGGGATGCTCTACAGGCTCCTGCTTCCAGATGGAAGACCTGCCACTCTAGTGAGGAGAAGGAGGAAGAGGACAAGGAGGATACTCCACAGGCTCCTGTTTCCCAATGGAGGAACTGCCACCCTAGTGAAGATGTAAGAGGAGGATGAGGGGATGCTCCACAGGCTCCTGGCCTCCTTGGTCCCAGCAGCCCAGCATCACCCAGCAGGTTCCCACATGCCAACCTCCCACACCAAGGCCCAACACGAGCTCCTGGAACCCCCCTGCAGCCCTGGCCTCCAGAAACCCTCGTATACAAAGAACAAAACACTGGATTCCTGCACAAATGTCCTCCTGACACTTGGAACAATTTCTATTTCATGTGCCTGGAGTCTGGCAGGTAAAAAAAAAATAAAAGGATAAAAAACCCCCACAAACCCAGTGTCTCTTCCCCCAGAGACAGCACCAGTGACCTGAGATGACGGTGATGGCCCGTCCAGGGGCAGAAACGCTCACACTCTCTGCTTACAGGGCGGCAGCAAAGGTGAGGGTTCTCTCCCCGCTCTGCTCTGAACCACCCCCTGCCGTGGCAGCGCCCTCCCTTTCCAGCAGCCTCTCCTGATTGACTCTGGGAGCAAATTAAATTATTTTCTCTTTGAAAGGATCCAATCACAGGCATTCTTTGTTTCTTTTGAAACCATAATGGGACTTTTCTTTTAGAGGGGAAATACTGTGCACCACACATTCAGCACTTTAAAAACTTGATTTCTAAAGAGTACAAAGGACGGGTGCCAGCCCGCCCGGCTCCCTTCTCTGAGCACTTTGTTCCCTCAGCTGATGCAAACCAGAGCATAATGGCATCAGATGGATGCAGAGTGTTCCCAGTGTAATTGGCCTCTTTGTGCCCAGCTCTTGCCCGCCAGCCTCGCTGGCTCGGGCTCTGGGCCAAAGCAGGTTCCCAGCCGGTGGCCGAGGTGAGCGCTGTATTCACCAGGGAAAACAAAGCACAAAAGAAAGCTTTGGTCAGATTGAGCAAGAAGGTTTTGACCACACAAACAATCAGCAGGCAGGATACTGAGAAACAGCAGATGAGCAAAAAAGGTTTTAAAAAAAAGCAATCTGTGAGCATCACCAGAGGTGACCGCCTGCCCACGGGTGTCCTGGGCCCACTGGGAGATGGACCAGGCACCCACAGCACCACAGGCTGGGACGCAGTGGGGTCTGGCCCGAACCTGGTGGCTCTGGGGGGTGTGTGACCACCCCAGCATCCCAATGCCCCATGGATATCTGCTGCTTCCTACGGAATGGGGACTGGAGCATCACAGGCCATCGCAGCACACCACATCCCACCACACTGCAGCACATCCTACTGCGTCCCATCGCATCCCCTCCTCTGCCCCCTCCCTCCCAGCTCGGCCAGTACAGGCTCCCACCCACCCCACATTTCCCTTTTCTCACAGTTCTGCCTCCTCTCCTAAGCAGGGCTCCCCAGAAGAGCTTTAATGACCCACTAACTCCCAAAGCCCTGCAAGGTGGAAGGTGCTGGTCATGGCCAGCTCCACCAAACTCACCCAGACGTCCCTCGTGCTGCGCATCACTGCCCGCAGTGGGGCTGCAGAGGGACCCGAGGGGCTGCCCCAGCTCCCCCCAGGGAAACTGTACGACACCGGGAGGGAAACGCAGACCCTGCCCGTCTGTGCCCAGGGACACGGTGCCAGGGTCCCAACAGCCAGAGGGGCTGCGGGTGCCACAGGGGTCCCGTCCCCGCAGGGTGAGCGCTGCAGGGCAGGTAAG
>VZTM01017904.1:0-100973 GCA_013400555.1 Jacana jacana | reverse complement strand
TAAGCGCTCTGAATCTCACCACTCTCACCAAAACCTTAGCCCGTCCCTTAGTGACACAACCACGAAACCGCATCCACAAAGCAGGGACACAGCAAAAACCATCCCACACCTGAAAGCTGGGAACAAAACGATGGGTTTAAATTATGGCATAACTACCGTGAATTTCATTAATTTGAGTGCTCAGAGCTGTCAGCTCAGGATGGAGCCAAGGGCCAGCCCCGGGGAGGGCAGAGGCTGGAGGCAGGATGGTGGCAGCACCCAGCAGGGCTGGCCATCACTCTGTCCAGCGACGCTGCAGCCGCGCTGACCCCTTATCCCCGTGGCCGTTCTGCCCCTGGTCTGGGTTCACTCCCCGCTCCTCCACCCCACGGGGGATCCAGCCTCCTGACTGGGCATAGCTTCACCTTCCCCGCTGCTTCCCCCCACTCGGCCCACCCTGACACCGGGCTTCTCATGTCTCACATCAGAGCCACAGAGAGCTGGGCACCGGGTCAGGATGAAGCCCAGCGAGACAACAAACAGCCAAATGGCCTGGTTTTATACCTCTTCTACAAACAGTGTGCTGTCCTTATCCAAAGACTGGTTCTACTGGGCGGGAGGGCGCAAACACTTCTCATCCTAATTCCAAAATCCAGAGCGAAGCAAGAATAAAAATGTTAGTCCTAAAATCGTACGCAGCAGTTCAAATAGAAGTAATTTGATAATTTCCTCGGGCACACAGAGCAGGGACTCAATAAAAATAAATATGCTAATAAAGGTATTTAGTCTTGGCCATTACATTTCATACATATTTACTGTTCAGCGTTCAGAGTCAAAATTCACAAGAATCAGTTCATAACCAAAGCAAGAAAGACAAAGGAGAGTATTTTGTTCCGCTGTGCCAACGTGCAATACTGTCATGTCCCAAGGGCCACGGCTCCCATCACAGGGTCTGGGCCAGCATTTCCCCAGCACAGACCTCTCCATGGCTCCCATCACAAGGTCTGGGCCAGCACAGACCTGTAGCCACAGCCTCGGGAGCAGGGGTCCATGGATTTACAGCACTGGAGAGCTGGCTCGTGGCCATGGCCTGGGGCTGGGCTCTTCAGGATGGCTGAGACCATTGAATATTCAAATAAGCAGGACTGCAGCACTCAGGCACAACATAAGGAAGAGCCCACCAAGAGTTTACATCACATTTGAGAGAAAAAAACACAACCCACCCTGAAAAACCCCAAACTGATCGTTTTGCTTTAGGGCAATCAGAGAACTGGCTCAAATCCCCACAAAGAACAAACGCTGACTTTAATGGGGCCATTCCTGAAGTGTGGCATTACCCTGACTCAGGAAAGGGTACCAAAGAGGGCTTGTGTTTATCTGAATTTTAAATGAAAAGACTAAAATAGAACTACCCTGATGCAGTGTGTGGAACAAAAAGAGGAAAAGAGTATGAGACGATCTTTGTTGAGAGAAAGACAAAAATAAACTTGACAAATCCCCCTCTGGGTCTCCAATTCAGCCACAGCACAAGAGAAACCTTCTGGAAGAATTCAGCTACATGCAGAACCTGTACCCAGGGTGTCCTCGCAGCTGACAGGAGCCGTGCTGGCAGGGGGGCAGCAACCAAACCTTTCCAGCACAGCCAGCAGCCCCGCAGCACGGGTGACCGAGGAGGGGACAGTGACCAGCTCGGCCGTGGCAGCTCCGGCCCCGCGGGGTGAAGCCTCCCCCCCAGCACCAAGCCAGGACACAGACACGAGGAGGGGGGCGATGGCACCTCCCTGGGGAAGACACAGAGCCAGGGGCTGACTGGGCGAGGGGGGGGCTTCACAGCCACAAGGGGTATTCCTGCTTCTTGCTCTGTGTGCTGATAATTCCCAGTCTCCAGCGATGGCAGCACTGAGTGACAGAAGACACCGTTTCCACGCTCACGCTCGTTCCTCTGTGAGTTCCACCAACGTTCCCATCAGCAGTACGGCTTCTTCATCCTCTGTAAAAGACTGGCAGTCCGTGGTTCTCTCTTCTTCCAGCTCTGCGTATTAAATGCTAATTCCTCAGTAAAATGGTACCAGTAACGTTTGGGCAGCAGCCACGGAATTCCGATGGCAATAAAGATCTGTGGCTCCAAGGAAACTCTACACAAAGACATTTTCTCCTGCAAAAGCAGAGAAAACAGGTTTTGGAAGAACATTTACTAGAAGTAATCGATAGCCGTTTGCTCCTGTTCTGAAGCTAATTTAATAGTTGACCAAGTCTTCCCTCCACAGACAAGCCCTGAAGATACTGCTCTCGAGTAAAAATCCTTAGACAGAACCAATGGCCACGGCACTGAGGCCATGGCACGGGTGACAGTTCCACAGAGAGGGAAGGCTGGGACACAGGACACACAGATCAGTCAGCACAGGACTCAGAAGCTCGGGAACAGCATGCAGCCTAACGCTGCAGATGACCAGTACTTTTCCTGAGAGTTCCTCAGACGCTGCATGTTACTTATAGTGGAGCAAAAGAGCTGCTTCCCTGCGGAACTGCCAGAGCAGAGCACCGCCCGCAGCAGGAACCGCGCAGGATTTCTGCCTGTCTGCAGAGGGACAGTGCACTTACAGCTGCTCACCACGAGCACCATCACCCCCACTGCTCCTGAAGAAGCGTCTCCATGATTTTAATACCCTGGAAAAAAAGCACAAATAAATGCCAGTTTTACACCAAACCCAAGGATCTCATACATTAGAAAGAGTGCCCCGCAACGTTCCAGTAAGGCCTTAAAAAAATAAAACAAACCCTGCATTTTAGAGTCTGGCACTAGCTCCATAGGGCTGGAGGAGCACCATGGCCTGGGCTGCTCAGGGGGACATGGGGCTCTGGGCACAGACCGCTCCGCTGCCACATCTTCACTATTCCGAGGGCACTTAGGCTAAAGGTCCAGTACAAACGAGAGAGAAGCAGCTTCGTACCCGGTGAAAGGCAAAACCCACTCACTTTAGACAAGACACCCTAAAGCTTCCCTTCCCTTGCTGGGTCCGTGCACTGCAGTTGTGACAACCTGCCAGGCCGGCCGCCGCGTGGAGCTGAGCTGTACTGTGCGGGCTGAGGCTCGCCCTCCCGCGCTGCTTGTCGTGATAAAAGGACAAGGATTTCTCCATGTGAGTCCCGAGAGAGGAGGAAGAAAAGACAAACAACTTTAACAAGTAGGTCAAGAGGAAATTCCTTCTCGCATCTCTACACAAAACCTGGGGAAGGTATTTTCCACCACGGAAACCAGTCCAGCTTCCGTGCCCGCTCTCGTAGCCAGCGCTGGGCACCGTGGTCCATCGCTCTCAACCAGACGCGCCGCTGGTTACCCAATGAAGCGCTCACCCACACAGGCCAAGCCTCAGGGCTTCACCCAGGGAATTTCAAAGTGTTACCTATTGAATCAATTATGTTCCCAGCGTGACAAGGGCTTTTCCTCGTATTTCTCCTCATAGCACCGCAGACTTTTAGGCACAATGGTGTGGAGGAAGAAAAAGGGAGTGAGAGGGGACTCCATTAAATGAATAAAATACGAAAGGGCAGGTACAAGTCATTACCCAGGATCTTTTCAGCAAGGAACAACTAAATCAAAGCCTAATCAATATATTCCTTTCAACTAAAGTTCAAACACTTAAATCCCAGCCCCGGGAGACGAGGCTTGAAGGAGCTCAGAGTGCAGTAATGCACTGGAAATGCAGATCCACCCTTACCTCCCCATCAAACCTCCTGGCTCCAGCTGGCCAGGGCACAGAGGGTGTGATATCCCCAGGGCAGAGATGCCCTGCTGTGCCCAGCCATCCCACCAAAGTGCCTGCACGCTCCTGCCCTCATCGGGTAACACCCCAAAGCAGGTGAAACACCAGGAGCCCAGCACCTTCCCAGCGCAGAACGGCTACATAGCCTGGAGAAGAGCAAACTGAAAGGGGCTCTCATCGATGCTGAGCAATACCTAAAGGGTGGGTGACAGGAGGATGGGGCCAGGCTTTTCTCAGTGGTGGCCAGTGACAGGACAAGGAGCAACAGAACACAAACTGGAACATGGGAAATGCCATCTCAACACAAGGAAGAACTTCTTTGCTGTGAGGGTGGCAGAGCCCACCCAGAGAGGTGGTGGGGTCTCCTTCTCTGGAGTCATTCCAACCTCCATGGACATGTTCCTGTGGGACCTGCTCTGGGTGACCCTGCTCTGGCAGGGGGTTGGACTGGGTGGTCTCTGGAGGTCCCTTCCAGCCCCAGAGCATTCTGTGATTCTGTGATGCACAGCACAGCACACACCTCATTGCCATCGCCAGTACAAACAGGGGAGCACAGGAACAGACTACTAGAAGAATGTATGCTGTCTCTGAGAAGAGCACCTAATACCTTTCACTCTTTCTGTAACCATGACAAAACGTTCTGCAGTTAAATATTTGTTATTTGAGCTCAGCTCCATCATTTAACAAACACCACATCAGGGCCTCTAATTTCCATCTCCTTATACATTCAAGCCAACAAAAGCAATCTAAAAGAGAAACCAAGAAGTGAAAACGACAGAAACGTTGCAATGTTTGAGGCAACAGATAAAACATCTACCAACACAACAACAATTCCCTGCTACAAACGCTCCTTCGCTGCAAGCCCTCTCTCTCATTTTTCTCATTTAAAGAGGTTAATTGAATGCTCCCTTTCCAGTGGGTATGTATTTTAAGCAGCCTGCAGAGCACACCAGACCTCCTCAGGGCACAGACTCCCCGAAAACAGGGTTTCCCCCAACTCCAGACCCCGGGAGCCACCACTGCCAGCACCAGGATGTCCATG
This sequence comes from Jacana jacana, assembly GCA_013400555.1. NCBI lineage: Eukaryota > Metazoa > Chordata > Aves > Charadriiformes > Jacanidae > Jacana > Jacana jacana. Next base: position 96,188 of record VZTM01017904.1, on the reverse strand, counting down.
GGCCACACCTCCCAAACGCTGGGCCCTCGAACACCCGCTGCCCGGGAGGCTCCGGGGAAGAGCTTTTATCTCCCCCCTAACTCTTGCTGAGAGCCAGAAGTACTGACACACACAGGAGGCTACAGGAGACCGAGTGGGGCTACTGTAAATACATCACACTGCCAAAACACCTAACATTACTGGAGAAAAATGCAGGACATGATCTAGATTCCTGTTGACTCCTTTTGACTACTTCACTCCAGAGGTGCTACAGAACTGCAAATCATTCTTACAGTATTAGCTGGCAGAATGAGGCATCAGGAGGAAGAGCTGCTTGAATGCCTGGGGGAAATCAGGAATAAGAATGAATTACAGGAGCTGATACAGTTATACACGCCATGTTTCAAAATGTATTTGAAATAAAACTATTACCATAATAAAACTAAATCCGTTTTTGTTCTGCTTATTCTCTGTAGACAAAAGAAAAGGTCAAATATTTTTTCAACAATTAAAAGATGTAAAGAATCCAAACCTAAAACATCAATTGAATTTTGAGCCCAGATGATCTGGTGATTTGAAAAAAAAAAATTAGAATATAATTGAGGGAAGAAATTCAGGCAATAAATGACTTACCTTCTTCACTCCTTGTTTTAAAAACGATTGAGCAAAAGCTTCCAAGACACAGTTGAGCAATCCTGCCCCCGTAACTGATATCCTGCCTTTTTGGGTGAAGTCTGTCCTAAGAAACAGGAACACAAACCCCTTTCACTCCTCTGACTACTCAGTGAGCGTGAACGCTACGCTGGACACCCAGTGGGTGACACCCAAGGGATCCACCTCTCACACTCACACACTCAGTATGACAATCTCAAAGGCAAACCTAACAAGGCACAGGAACCTCAGCATAAGGAGAGGTTCTCCACAGCCCATGGTGCCAAAGGGCCAGTCGGCTCTGCCCTGGGGGGGCCACGAGCCACAGGGAAGCCCCAAGAGCAGCATCACAGAGAGGGCTGGAAGGGACACACCAGCTGCCTCCAGAACCACAAAAGGCAAGGCAGTGGCAGGAAAAGGTTTACAGAGCCCTCAGGACATCACCCCACCCCAGGAGGACAGAGGTAGTGGGTGCAGCAAGAAGAGGATCCCCCCACCAACAGCACCGCTGCTGTCCCCGCCGGCCATGGCCACCGACCGTCTGTCTGTGCCAGCCAGGAAGGTGACAAATGCCTGGAGCCCCAGAGAAGGAGATGGAGAACAGGAGAAGCTCCCCCCAAGCACAGGGTGGAGGTCAGCAGCGAGAACCCACCCGGAACCTGGCTGCTCCAGCTGGGATTTATTGATCCCTGTTGCAGTTTCACCACTGCAGGGGACGAGAAAGGGAGGCTCAAGGAAAATATTGATCCCTGGTTGATTCCCGTAGCACACATCATTACAATGTGCATCATTACAACAGTCACAGGCAGAAGTCTATTAATGAGATCCAACTACTAAATTATTGACTAGTTAAGTATGGCAAATTTGGTCTAATTGTTTTCATGATGGGAGCTTAATTAAAGTGTCTTCAGTATAAAAAGTCTAGCGATATTCTTGTTCAGATAGTGTCAGGGAAAGTTTCCAAAGTCTGCACGGCTTTCCAAATGAAATTAAAAGTAACATCCAGTGCAAAGCTCTGGAAAAGAGGGAACTTTTGTACAGGAGACCTTTTTAATTCCCTTCTCCAGCTGACAGTGCTCATCTATCACCCACATCTCCCCAGGTCAGGGAGACACGAGACGTCAGCTCCCTCAGGCTGCAGGAGCGCGGGGAAGTGCTGGGCAACAATGGGAACCTGATGGCAACTGAGGGATGGCAAAGGCCACTCAGGTCCAGAGCCAGCCAGGCTGCAGCCAGGCCTTGCCCACGGGGACAAACTGCCTTTCTGTGGGCTTCAGACATGAGGGCAAGATATACTGGTGTATAACAGCCATTAAATCATGGCAAACGAGTAAAAAGTGCCATGAAGGAGTTCAGCCAAGAGGATAATACAGGCACTTTCTGGCCTCTGAACATACAGATATGCCTCATCATGCCTCTTTCAATGGTTTATAATTTATTTATGGTAATGTTTGCTTGCTACTAGATCTTTTCAGACATTTATATGCTCTGCTTGGAAGCACCCACAATAATTCACTTTGCAAGAATACGCAGCAGTTGGCATCACTGCGTTCCCATTTATTTAGGACACGATAACCCCCTGACGTTAGGAGCAAGACCGACGCTGTGGCTCACTGGACCGGCTGGGGCTAAGGGAGCGTCACTTCCACCGCCCCAGCTTCCTTAGGAACAGCAGGAAGGTCACACCCCCTTCCCCGACTTGCCGTTCTCCAGTTAAAAAAGCACGGGTATAAATGCCCATCACCCACACCCCACGGGCCCGCAGCCACTGTCCCCACACCCCCCCAGGCCACCAGCCTTCAGTAAGGACAGAGGGTCCCGGTAAACTTTTGAACCAAAACAGTTTAAAAATCTAGAGGAACAGGTTCTCCAACTGCAAGGTCCCAGCACGGGGCTTTCAAAAACTCCTGAGCCACAAGGAATTTCATTTCATCTGAAGCTGGTGGGTTTTTTCTTAAACATCCTTCAGGCTGAAGTCACGTGGACCTCAGTGGCCAACCCTGCCACGCTTCCCAGGGAACAGCGCAGGGCAAAAGCAACAACTGATTACAAGAGACACCAGCACAAAGTAAGAGTTACTGGGGTTGACATCAGCTGGAAATGAATCTTTGTTTTTAAAGACAGTCACATGTATCCCATACCTGCTCATTTCAATGCGACAGGAACTAGAAATGCCCCTCTAATCGTGTTGTAAATGTGCATAAAGACATTTCTAGGCTCCACTTTGCACCACCCCAAGTGTGTGTTCTCCCCAGCAAAGTCCCACGGCAGCCCCCGTCGCTGGGGCACAGCGGGACACACACCTGAGACAGCAAACTCCTTGGAACCAGCGCATCTGTGCCATGGCAGGCGGGAGGGAGAGGATAATATTTAAGCTGCTGCCCAAGCATCTCTGGGTAGAGGTGAGAGCAAAAGGACCTCTCTGGCTGTGCCTGCTGTGTGGGAATGATGGGGCAGCCTTCATCGGCTGCAGGGCAGCACAGGGAAATTTAATTCCTGCAATTATTTATGCTCTGGCCAGAGAACCCAACCTCGCATCTGAACAAGCCAGGGGAGAGCAGCCAGACATCTACAGCTGCTCCCCACACGTGCTCAAGACACACCAAAGGAATTATTATTGAGACCCCGCTCATTCCAAGCACTCAAAAGGCAACACAAAAGCCATTTTCGAGGCTGTGGGGCTGCAGAGGCAGACTGAGCCATCACAGGCCACTGCAGCACCCAGGGGCCAGCACTCACCAGTTTGGGTTCTCCAGGCTCTCTTTGAAGACAGACTCCTCGCTCAGGGATGCATACTGTGTCCAGGTAAGACAATGACTTCTCATGGCCATGCTTCTTTTCTCCATATTAAGCCAAGATTCCTCTTCCAAGTAGATGTCAGACACTTTCAAGACACTGACCTGGGAAAGAGAAAAGCTATAGCTTTTTTTTAAAAAAAACCCACAAATGTTAGAATCCATTCTCACTACTTTGAAAGCATTATCTGCCTCAGGGGAGGGAGCACACCAGCCATGGTGAGTCCTGAGGAGAACACAGCTCCCTCTGCAGCTCCTCACGGCCGGGCAAACACTGCAGGGTTGAGGGAGCTGCTCGGTGCCCAGCCATGCCACCAAGACCACCACAGCCAACAGACTGCATCACCTCATGCTCTCCCTCTTGCTGCTGATGGCTGATTTATGCCAGTGAAGGAAAAGCCACCAAACAGTGACATGCAAGGCAGTCAAACCCACCAGCCAAGCCACTAGGGCTGGAGAAAGGCTGGCACCTCTGTGGCTCCAGCTGCCCGGTGCAGCGGCTGACACTGCTCCTGCTCCTCTCTCCCAGGAAGCCACCTCCTCCCAAAGCCCACTGGATACCCTGAGTGACCCTCACCTAGCAAGTGAGGGCCAGGGAAGGGATGGAAATCTCATCAGCAGTTTATTTAGGTTCTGCCAGTACAGGGCAATGGGTTTTGTCCTCAGAGGGGAGGCTTGGAAGAGACAAACACATGTTTAGAGGCAAACCCAGAGAGAGTACTCAGCCCTGGGAGGAAAGCACACACATACTTCTCAGCAGGCAGGCTGTGCAATATTTAACCAGGCATGAATGGAAATGTGCTGTTCTGTGTACACTGTCTGCTGCAAGACACTCCACAAAAAAACAAATCATAAATTCAAGCTAATTCTTCTCCTGTAACAAACTGTGAAGAAAGGACTGTCATTAGAAGAGACACAGGAATGCCACGAAGGGACGGCACAACCCCGGTCCTCACGTTTCCTACAGCTCCTAGGGAATCATGTTTTACCTCCTTCATGGGGATCCTATACAGAACTTGCAACGTGCTATAGGCCCATTAAGTATCTTTGGAATTCCCTCTGAATTCCCCTGCAGAACAGCTTTGTGAGAAACCACAGCCCGGAGTGTCGAGGAGGGGTGGATCAGACACCCAGAACACGGGAGCTCAGCCGGAGAGGGTTCCCCGGTGTTTATTACTTGCTGCCGCCTTCCTGCCGAGGTCCCAAAGGCCAGCCTTTTATAAAAATACCATCTACCACACGGAGATCAGGGGCACTGACAGCAATAAGAGTGTCCACTGGGGTGGGGGAATGGCTGTACTTTCACCGTGGCCCAGATAACATTTTAAACCAGCTTTACTTTTTCCAGGCACAGAAGTTAAAAGCCCATCGCCGCGTGCGACGCCGCCACCAGCACCAGTTACAGCTCAGGGCGCTCGAGGCTGCCATTTGTCCAACCAAGTTAAATATAAAGTGAGTTCCCAGAGAATTGTTTTCCTCTGACCTTCCCTTTAGAAGTAACTTTTCTAATTTAAAAAAAAAAAAAAAGAAATCATTATGAAATGTGAACCCTTCAGACAGGACCAACGGCAGCGCAGCATTACGGTTTCACAAGCTGACTCCATGTCCCAGAACACAGTTACCTTTCTTAAAATCTCAGGAATTACGTTCTGGCACGTTGCAATCCTCCTCCGGTAAACAATCCCTGTAGACAAATCTGATGACAAAAGAAAATCAGAGCAGCAAATATTACCCTTTTTTTTAATAAAAATGAAGTAGTTATAAGACTGCCCCGCACAGCCAGGGTGCCAGCAGAATTACCAGAGTGCTCAGGGAGGTGGGTTTCATTTGAGTGGGGGTTTTTAAGTGTAAGCCAGTACTTGTGCTGCTTTGCCCGAGAGAGGGCTGTACCTCAGTCTGCTCCGGGCACTCTGTGCTCTGGCTCAGGGGGGCATCTGCACCCACCACTGCCAGCCAGACCCCCTCGCCCAGCCTCTGGCACAGATGTTTTACTGGCATTTTCTGGGTGGACGAAGACCAGGGCAAGGGAAAAGCTGGGGCAATGAGCCCCCAGACCAGCACTGGGACTTCAGGTTTAGTTTATTTCTGTCCCCTCCCCAGTTCACATTCTCTGGGCAAACACCCTGCACACAAGATTTACAGAACAGCCCTGTCGTATCACAGGTTTATTTTTGTATGGAGTTGGACCCAGTGACAAGGACAAAACTATCTATTAGGAACAAATTACAGTTATTTAGTATCTCAAAAAAGGGTTGGCTTTTAGAATCACTTTGCCTTTTAATATTTAATGACCCAGCTCGAGAACAGAATGCTGCTGCAGGAGAAGCCAACTTGGCAGACAGCCTGGGTTAGAGGCTCCTCCAGGATCAGAGCACCTTCTCGAACACTTGCATTTGGTGGCATCTGTTAAAATAAAACTTCACGGGGTTTGGCTTTCAAGACTCTAACAAACACATCCCATCAATAACATGAAGCATCTCCAAGCAATACAGAGCAGGATGGCACTCTCTGGAAAGAGCACTTTGCTGCACCAGGAGACAGCCCCAGCAGCACTAACGCTCGGCCTCCCGGAATCGCAGGGCAGCCTCGCTAACGAGGGGCACAGAGAGGGAGCATAAGCCTGCAATTAGGAGCCACCATTAAACCTGTGCTGTAAGACAAAAGACAGCTCTACATGTACGATACAGAATTTAGGGAACTAAAACTTCAGGGGTTAAAGCATTGGGGACTAACAATTTCAAGTCCGTAAACTCCTTTTTCAGCCCAAATGAGTACTTGATCCCAGTTCCCGTATTATGAAGAAAGGTGTTTGTTTCCACACAAAGTCCTGTGGTGCTTGTTTCCCCTGTGGTGGAATAACTGTTCCATACACCCTCTGCACAGGCACGGTACTCTGAGTGCCTAATTCCCACCAGTTCCTGCAAGATCAGCTACTGGAGAACAAAACCGCAGGTGGTGTCAGACCTGATCCCAGAACTGCCCTCTGCCCCGAGCACATTTATTTTCCTGTCAACGTGATTTCCAGTATTTCAGGGATTCCAACTGATAAAAATGAGAGAGAGGGAGGATCTGTGATCGCTTTCCGACTGTCAGCATCCTACAAGGCCAGCAGGGTGCCAGTGTGTGGCTCCTGGTGCTCCCTCGGAAGGCAGGGACGCGGGCAGCCGAGCAGCGATGCCCGTGGAGCACCCGAGGCTCAACCCACACAGCCCCAAGCGGGGCCTTCGGGGGTCCTACACAACCCACGGAGTACAGCAAACGAATGCTCTACAGAGAATCTGGGCATAACGTGCCCAACGGCCTCAGAACCAGCTGGAAATTCAACCAGTTAAGGCAGTTCAAGCACAGGCACTGGGGGGGGGGCTGTAATACTGCCCCGGTGTCGCTCACCCAGTGCCCAGCGGGCGGGATCCCGAGCACGTCTGCAGTGCCCAGCTTCTGCTGAAATACAACTACTGTATAATTCATTCTAAAGCTTATGAAAAACTTCCATCAGCGGTGTTAGAAAAGCCAGGCAGCTTACCTGTTTTCTCTTCCACGGTTTCTACCGCCGTGACGTGTTTCTCCATGGGACTGGGATACTGGGATAAAAAACGCACAGGGTAAAGTTAACACTTCTCACCCGGGCAGAAGGAAACCGCTGGCTGTCACGGGCCAAGCCAGCAGCAGCTGCTGCTTCTCCCAACAGGTATGAGCTGCCCACTGTTTGCAATCTGCAGCCTTGGAAGGGAAGTCAGCGGAAAGGAAGAACTCAGTAAGATGAGCTTAGGAAGGTCAGAAAACAAAGAGGAACTCCACAATCCTGCCACCAGGGGAGGGGAGCCGCTCAGGGGCTGGCCGGCAGCAGGGGATAAGGGACTGTCACCGTCTGTCCCTGCTCAAGGGAACCTCATTTCCACAGGACAGAGGAGTCATTTCAAGGCTGGAAGAAAGATATTCCCACACCAAGTTCCCCAGTGAGAAGGAATTCTGCCCAAATCGCACAGCTTGACTGGAGGCAACATCCTACAGAAGACGCGTATGCACACCAACAGGACTTCTGAGGACGGGCAATCTGCTTTGGAACTCACCAAACTCCCCAGGCTAGAAACAAGGCACAGAAGGCTACAGGGACCTTGTTCTCCACTGCAAAAAGCAACCACCATCGACCTGTACAATCACCTCCAGAGTGTAAAGCGCAAGATAATTTCTTGAATGCTACTCAAAAGTTATCGTAACCTCCATGCTCAGAGAAATGCCAGACTGAAGAGACCGACCACCAGACAGACATTACACAAAGCACAAAGCTTTAAGAAAGGTGGGGAAATTGCATTTTGCAGCTAATTTAGATAATGCAATTATGATGTGCAGTAATAGGTGCTCCTCAATTCTGATATACAAGAAATCTTGGGTTCTAAGCTAAAAAGGACGACAGCTCCAGAACAGGCTGTTCTATCACCCAGCTCTACTATTTTTTCTTGCTGTAGAATAAAAGTTGATTTTAAAAGCAGAAGGTTTTCAAGCCCTATTCTACACAGAAGCTGGAGGCTGCTCCACAACACGCTGCTCCGCAATGGCAGCAGTGGCGTAATTACATTATCGGTGTAACGTGCCTGCGCTCCGCAAGGCCCAATCCCGGGAAACAAAGAGCCATTTACATAAATCTTCCGCTAAATAGCAGGCTCTATTACCCCAGTGTTTAAACAGAAGTAGACTCAATTTCCTACACAACACAGTAAAAGAAATAACAATTCAAGTCTGCAGCAGGAGTAATGGCAAGGAGAGAGGAACAGGCACAGAATAGGGTTTCCAGCCGGGCACAGCCGTGCCTCCAGGAGAGAACAGGCTCCAGCAGAGAGAACAGAGAGCTCTGGGCCCAGGATTCAGCTCTGGGCCCAGGATTCAGCCCTGCCGTGACCCAGCCCCAGCACCAGGGCCCCGACTAGCCCCAAGGCTTCAGCCCTTCCCCGCAGTCTCCTTGCCCACAGTGCCAGCACAAACTGCCCTGCTCAGCGCTGCCAGCTGCCAGAAGTCACGCGTGGCACCGGCTCCAGCACCCTCGCACCCAGCTGCTCCTGTGGGGCCACTGGACAGAGCAAGGACTCTCAAAATCTGGAACCGCCAGCAGGGAGGTGGCTACTCCTGCCTGCTCTCCCGTGGCCATGCCCAAACGTTGAGGTTCCCACCAGGCACTGCTCCAGCGGTGGCCCCAGCTCCAGTGGTGGCCCCACCGCTCCACCGAGGCCCAACCAAGGTGGTGGGGTCACCACCTGCACCCGCAGTGAGGGATGGAGTGCCCAGACAGGGGTGGGCTGAGGACCCGCTCCGGCCACAGGACCCGGGGAGCTCCCGGGGTATGGCCACCGTCCCCGCAGCCTACAAGCCAAAGCCGGGAGAGGACGGGCAGGAGCCAGCAGGGAGGAGAGGGGGGCTCTGCCCAGGTCTGCAGGGCAGAGCCGACACCCCCAGAGCACACCAGGCCGTTCCCGCCCCGCCGGTGGCTCCTGGCGAGCAGAGAATGCCACCTTGTGGCCCAACCGGCGAATGTGCACCGCTGGCCACGGGGCGGGCAGCGGGGTGGGCAGAGACGGGGTAGGCAGAGACGGACGGGCAGCACTGGGGTGGGCACAGCGGGGTGCTCTGCCTGCCCCCCGGCCGAGGCAGAGCAGAGCTGGACCCCCCGCACCCCTGGAGCCCCCAGTCCTGTCCAGGCACTTGACACAGGAGCAATCCCTCTCCCTTCCCACACCTCTGCACCCGCGCACGTACAACACCCAAAGTGCTTCTATGGAAAACAAACGGTCATCCAGAGTCTGCACACTTTTCTTAGAAAAACTAAATAGAATCATAGAATCACAGAATGGTTTGGTTGGAAGAGACCTTAAAGTGCCCCCAGTGCCACCCCCTGCCATCCCCTGGGCAGGGACACCTCCCACCAGCCCAGGTTGCTCCAAGCCCCATCCAACCTGGGCTTGAACCCCTCCAGGGATGGGGCAGCCACAGCTTCTCTGGGGTCACAGCCTGGGCCAGGCTCTCACCACCCTCACACCAAGCTTCTTTCTAGTGTCTAACCCAAATCTCCCCTCCTTCCATTTAAAACCCGTACCCTTCGTCCTGTCACTACGTGGCCTGCCAAAGAGCCCCTCCCCGTCTCCAGTGAGTTCCTCCAGTTAATTTCTTTCCAGATTGATTTTCTTTTTTAAAGACATTTCTCAGAGGACCCCAAGGCAAGTGGTGACAGCAGAAGGCACGAGGCTGACGTTGCCTTTAAGCTACCCACAGCTTTGAGACCCGTTTTTCCTAGCCTGGCTGCTGGCCTGCGGACTCGGAGCCGCCCTGCGGGTGCGGAGCCGTTCGGAGTAAGGGGGTACCTGCCCGGCAGCGGGGTCACTCAGCACTCCTCTCTCCCCTTGCAAAAACCCGACAATTCCCATCAGGTAGAGAATTCCTGTGCTCTCGGTCTGCCCGCAAACCTATCGATTGCTTTCTCCAAGTAGCAGCCAGCAGCACCGACTGCGTTAGTCATTACCCCGAATCCGGGGAATTAAGGTCCCCCACGTTCCTCACCCAACCGGAGCGTGCAAGATCGTTTATCACAAGCAGCAGTTTCTAACCACAGCGATGCTCCTCAGAAGTTATTCCAGGGAAACGGCAGGCCTCTCGGAGCGGCACCGTGTTTAGCAGCAGAGAGAAATCACTGCAGGTTACACAGAATGACTTGTGTAAAAATGAAATGTTTCAAAGCAAGGAGGGGCTGGTTTTACACACAAGATCAAATGGAGCCCACATAAATCAAAACGGCAGCTTCAAAGACTTGCAAAAAATAATAATGCTTCAATTCATAAATATTCTGATTCTTTCTTTTTTAACAGCAAGGAAATGGAGCGGCGACACTGCAAAACCAGGTAAACCTCTCCAGATCCCTCCACTTTGTTACTGGTTTGGAAAGGTGGTGGTTGTGGATAAACGTAAATTTAAAGTATAAAAATAAAGAAGCCAAGCAAAGCCCGGGCGCAGATGCCTCGCTGAGATAAAGATCGATAAATACAAAAGCCTTTCACACACAGATAGGCTTACTCCAAATACAAATCAATTTGTCACACTTGAGCTAAACGGTTGATTTAGAGCTCTCGGGCTCGCTGGGCAATGGCACTGTGCTAACCCCAAGGCACCCCAGGGAAACCCCTCTCCCTTCCACGGGATCGGGCTGGGGGGCAATAAACCAGCCCCCTCCACCGCCCGAGTGAGCGCTGTGCTGCGCTCCATCCTGCGAGGCACAGAGCGCAGCCGACGGGGGAACGGCCCCGCTCAGGGCAGCATGTGGGACTTCTGCCGGGCAGGAGATGTCTCAGCACAAACCTGCCCGGGAAGAGCCCCCACTGCTTCGGGGTTGGTCTCCTCCCGGGGCTCGGCCGGGTGCACCTTCCCACCCGGTTCTGCCACCTACCAGCACCCCAAGGCTCACCTCACACAGCAGAGAGAACACGAGCAGGAGCCCCAAAGCCAACTTTAACCACGGCATTTGGGAGTAACTATGGCAATTATTTTTTCAGTCCTATCAAATTCCTGGTTAAAAGCATGGGCTGCAATTTGCTGCCACACACAAATGAGGATCATTTTAACCTTTCTGCTCTGCGCTTCTGGCTGTCATCATCACCCTCGCTATTCACCTCCAACTGCCCTTGGCACGTCACATGGAAAATAACAGTTTCCAACGCATTTCTGCTCTGCTTTGAATCTTTCACAATGAAAAGCAGGAGCTACTCTGCTACTCCTCTCACTGCTGAGAGCCAAACACCCCAGAAAATGGGCAAACGGTGGCCCTCCCTTCACTCCCGCAGGTCTGCTCAGCTGTCAGAGCAGCGTGTGGGAGCACATCCCTCACTGAGCCATGGTGTGGCAGTCTACACTGCTGGGCTGGCGAGTGGGGCTGCCCGGGGATGGCAAAGGCACAGCTCGGGATTCTGCAGCAGGGCGGGAGGAAAAACCGCTTCCTTTTTTTCCTTTGAAATAAAACCTTCAATGCGTCTTCACGGGGTCCTATTCTAGGGCACAAATAAAAGAACAGCTGTAGATGTTTAACAGAAACAGAAGTAAAAGACTCCAGACCCGGCATCTTTACCAGTATTTACTGTTCAAAGTCAGAATCATAGAATCACGGAATGGTTTGGGTTGGAAGGGACCTTAAAGCCCCCCCAGTGCCACCCCCTGCCATCCCCTGGGCAGGGACACCTCCCAACAGCCCAGGTGGCTCCAAGCCCCCTCCAACCTGGCCTTCAACCCCTCCAGGATGTGTTCTCAAGTTCTAGACTCCAAGCCCTGGCACTTCAGCTTGCGAGGATACTTTGGCTTTTTCCTTTGTAAAAGAATTTCCCGCACATGATGGTTCAGTGTTCAGTTCAGGGTGCGACACCACCACAGGGATCCAACTCCAGTTTGTACTGAGCCATCAAACACCAGACAAAATACAGGCAGTCGATCAAAACAAAACCACGCCAGAGCATCTTTTAGAGATTCATGTATGAGGCTGAGACAAAAAAAATCCCTCTTTGTGTTTTAAGTGGGTTGCATCAAGGATGAATTTAGCCCAGAGTCAACATTTGTTTAAACATCTTGTCCTGCTGAGAACACTCAGAGCCCCGTGGGGTTTGTGCCACCGAAATTCCCTGCACGCCCAGCTGCTGGCTTGTCGCTAATGTTCACACACAGGCGGGCAAAACAAACACCAGAGCCCGCTCTGCTCCTCACCTTGGTGTTCGCAAACACCAGCCACAGCCAGAGGGGAAAAGCCCGGCATCAGCTTGTCACAAAGATTAGCATTCACCCCTGTTTCTGTGCTGCTGTTCAAAGGAAAACACCACCATAAAGGACAGTTTTGAAGCACAGCTTGGAGCTTGGGTCCGGGAGACAGGAGCGCTCAGAAGGAAAATCCATGACGCTGTTTCGCTAGGAGCAGAGGGAGCACAGGAACGCTCTTTACCTGCCATTCACACAGCCTTCTGCCGCTGCAAAACAGCACCACCTTTAAAGCCTACTTTAAAGGGTAATGATTGTGGCATTGCTGGGCCAAGAGCCACACACACCAAGTAGCGAGGCAGCAGTTAGCGTTCTCTGTGGGGACAGAAAACCTGAGCTCTTCTCTATGGATCCGGTCTTTCTCTCGCACAGACCCGGTCACCGCGGGGAGCCCCTGGAAGGGCCAGAGCCGCCATCCTGGCTGTGCCATCCTCGGTGCCATGGGGCAGGCGTGCCATGGCCCCACCGAGGCCATCAGGCGGAATTTGGTGGCTGTTTACCACATCAAAGCCTCTCTGGCACGGCTGGACTCCAGACGCAGTAGCTGGGCTGTTACTGACCCAACACGGCCACCCGCTCTCCACCATGGCCCAGGCACCATCTCCGCCAGAGGCCACCAGCCCCTGGGCGCAGTGCTGGGGTGCTCCAGAGACTCCTACACACCGCCACCTCGAGCGCAGAAACCCAAGTTTTCATCTAAGTATAAAAAAAGCTCCAACAAGGAGGAAACCCAAGCTCCCAGCGGCCGGCAGAGCCCACGGCAGGCCACCATGAGGGCAGCGACGGCTTGGGGGAGCAGCCAGGCAGCGGCCGCTGCTTGCCCCGCTCCGTCCCCACAGCGACTCTCCCTCCCGCAAACTAGGGCTGACGCCTCTCCACAAGCAGAGAGGCCGCACAGAGAAGGAACGCGGCCCGGGCTGAGCAGCGCGGCTCGGCGGCGGGCAACCCCGCCGGGCCCCGCTGCAGCCTCAGGCNGGGCCGGGGAGGGCAGCGCCGAGGCCAGGCCGCTCTTCAACCTCGGCCCGTCCGAGCGCCCCCGGCCCTGCCCGGCGGGGACCCTCGGGAGCCTCTGCCTGACAGGGAGATAGAAACAGCAACGTGTAAAAGCAGCCCACGGCCTCACCACAGAGAAACCTTACGGATTTATTGGGTAAATCGTAGGATGGTTCGGGTGGGAAGGGACCTTAAAGCCCCCCCAGTGCCACCCCCTGGGCAGGGACACCTCCCACCAGCCCAGGTGGCTCCAAGCCCCCTCCAATCTGGCCTTGAACCCCTCCAGGGATGGGGCAGCCACAGCTTCTTTGGGATCACAGCCTGGGCCAGGCTTTTGCCACCCTCACTGAAAAATTTCTTCCTCAGACATCATCTAAATCTCTCCTCTTCCAGTTTGAAGCCATTGCCCCTCATCCTGCCCTAAGTGCCCTTGTAATGTCTCTCTCCGGTGTTCTTGTGGCCCTTTTAGGGACTGGAAGGGGCTTCAAGGTCTCCCCGGAGCCTTCTCTTCTCCAGGCTGAACCCCCCAACTCTCAGCCTGTCCTCACAGCAGAGGGGCTCCAGCCCTCCCACCATCTCCGTAGCCTCTCCCCTAGTTCCAACTGGTCCATGTCCTTCTGCTGTTGGTGGCCTCAGAGCTGGAGGCAGCACTGGGGGTGGTCTCCTGCAGAATCCCCCCCCTCACCCTGCTGGCCACACTGCTGGGGGGGCAGCCCAGGAGCCCAGCCTGTGTACAACCAGAAATAAACCGGTTGCACTTGAAGCCAGGGGAGCAAACCCACCCAGTGCACCCCGGCCGTGGGGTGCTCAGCCTGGCCCTCACTGTACAGGGACATCTGTGGCCACCACTGCTCCAGGACCCCAGGGTCCATACGGGAAGAGCTTGGCCCCTCACTGCCAGCACAGCCCTGGGTCAGGATGAGTGGGAACAGCAGCCGGGAGGAGAAACAGTGGTTGAGAAACACCGTAATTACCCAAGAACAATAAATACTGATTTTATAAATGCATAGTTGCATCTAGCTTTATTGTAAACATTACCAGGCAACTATTTTACCCGGTTGCTCTTTTTCTTATCTTAGGCCAGAAAAGGTTTAAAGAAGCCCAACAAACAATGAGATCCAACAGGTTCACGTTGTGGGAAGAGATCTGCTCAACAACAGCTCCAGGCCGGTGAGGTCTCCTCTGCATCAGGGAGTACCCCAAGGACCACGTCTTTTCATTCCGCAGATCCCAGTACGATAAATGGATCCAATCAAGTGGCTGCTATGGGTTTATGCACTCTTTTGGAAAAATGAACCCTCAGTACCCACTGAACAATTTCAGTCTAGGAGCTAAGCCGGCATTATTTCTAATCATGTAGGTATTGCAGAGAAATCTGATAACCCACCACAGTAAAACTGAAACTTGGCCATAAATTGGCCTGCCTGGGCTTCCGACCTCAGCAGGGAGCACACGGGAGCAGTCTCTTAGATCATCAGGGTCTCAGAGGTAACATGAAAGTTCAGGCTGCATTATCATCACTCATGAGCATAAAATGTAATAAATTAATGCTTCAGGGGAAAAAAAAGACCATTTCCCCTGTTTGCCTCAGCCCCTTGGAGCCTGTGTGCTCTGTGCCGCCAGCAGCAGCCTGCAGAGCATCCCGCATCGTTGCCTCACCTCAGCTAATTAGAGTTTACCTCCCGCAGATTACAACACGGGATTAGTGTGAAGCAACAGAAGCCCTGCTCAGCACCAGCCTGATCCCGAAAAGTGCTGAGCATCCTACAGGGGAATTTCAGCTCAGCACTTCCTCCTAAGTAGGCTAAAAGCTTAATAACTCCTATTTATACTAATAAATCATTGTACAATTTTTATAGCTCCGGGTTTGGGAAGAGTTTTCAATTTCTTCCCATAAACCAGACCCCAGAGGGATCGTGGTGTCTGCTCCAGCAATGGAGGAACTGTCGGAGTCTTCAGGAGCGGCGTGTGACACCGCAGGGCACGTGCAGCCTTCCTGCACAGGACGGTGCCACTATACACCGCTCAGCAAGGGAGAGCCCCGGGGTCCCCACTCTGCTGCTGCCGGACAGACAGACCCCACACCCCGACACGGCACCCACATGCCCAAACAGCACCTCCTGCTGCCACCTGGAATGGTGTGACTGGAGCCACTGGTGGGTCAGGACCCAACCACTGCACCCAGAGATGGTGACGGTGATTTGGGTGGAGTTCCAGATGCCAGAGCCATTCATGCAGATGCTGACAATTCCCCCAGCACGGGGGGCTGGCCCCCCCTGCAGCCGGGAGGGTCCGGGGGGGTTCCAGAGCCAGAGGGCTGGCTGTCACAGGCAAGAGGGTCGGGTGCCAGAGCTGTGATAGTCACACTTTCAGTGCAATGTGTACAACGTGCCTTGCCCATCTTTTAAACACTTGTCACCCGTAGCCGGGCTGCCTCCAGATGAAAGGACCCCAAGGTTTCAGCCCCGTGTCGGTGGGTGCTCGCGGGCTGCGGCAGCGCTGGCGGCACGGCTCAGGCAGCGCAGGTCCGGCAGGGCTGGAGGCCGCTCTCGTTGCAAGCCGGGCACCGGAGAGCCCGGTAAGACTCTCGGAATCTGTTCGCCAGCATCGAAAACTTGCTTCCGTGGCACAGCGAGCAAGGAGCGGAGCCTGAGCCTTTACACTGGGAGCAGCCACGTCCAGCATCTCCCTCCTGAAAGAGAGATCAGGGAAAAATCTGTTCCCGCTGTCAGGCCCCCCGCCAGCACCCTGGCTGAAAGAGGGACGTTCTGTCTCTGGCCTCTTAAGTAGCTGTTGTTCCTGACACAGCACTCTGCCAACAATACTGCGTTCTCCACAGCCAGATCTTCAAGAGAAGGGCTCCTGTATGGTTGGAGACAATTTGTGGATACTTCTAGAAAATGAGATGTTAATGTGACTGGCCTTATAAGACAACACTCCCAAATTCATTTCTCCTCCTGCAAGGGTCTGCCCAGCTCCACCCACCCCGTCTGCCTCTCATTCCTCAACACATCCATCTTCCCAGCCCTGCACCCTCACTTTTGAGCCGTGCTTTGCCTCTCCAAGCATCTCCCCTCGCCCCCTCCCCCTGAAGCCCCCAGTACCAACAGGCACAGCTCCCGTCAAGCTGTCCCTTGTGCCTGCAACTCCCTCCCAGGGTGCCAAACAGCCTCGGACAAATCCCAGGTGAAAATCCAGTGCTTCCCCAGATATCTGCATTGGGAGGGCTGTGACACAGTGCGAGTCCCTTCTGATGTCAGGCTCAGAGTCCTGCATCCTTCTGGGGCAGTGGATCTGCTTTACAGGGCGCCACAGAGCGAGGTTTTAACTGAGAGACAGAGAGTTGGTGCCAGATATGGTTCATATTGGTGTGTGCTTATGAATTTGATAGTCCAAATTAATAGACTCCTTAGAATGAACTTCCCATGGTTTGGTCATCTTTAAATGAATATTTGCAATACCAGTGTACAGAAAAGCCATAATTATTCTAAGGAAAATAAATCATATTTTTAGGACCTTCAAGTTTTACTTTTGGTTCCCAAAGATCTGGGGGAACAGAAGTACTTTGCCAAGTTCTTCCAGGGTTAATGAATTTCTCTGGAGCAATGCCTTGCAGGAGCTGATCCTTCTCCACAGAATGCTCCTCCAGTGCATTACCTTACTCCTTACCTTATGGAAGCTCTTTCAACATACATTTCCCCAGAGGCCAGAAGTGCTTTTTTGGTGCCTCAGAGAGGAATCTGCCAGGAGATGGGACTTTCTGAAAATCAAGCTTATTTCAAAACTGACCAAGGCCAAAATTCCTGCTGAGTTTCTCAGGGCTGTTTGCTGCTTTTGTGGGATCTGTGTCCAGGTGAGCCATGAGCCGGGCTGGGGAGGGACCCAGGAAACCTGCCCTCAGCGCGGGTCAGTCTCAGACCTGCAAAGCTGTACTGCTTGGTATCTGCCCTCCATAACAACAGTATGTTTTGTGAGATCAGATTATGGTCAGGCCAATTGGGGTTCTGACCAACAAAGACTAACCCGTGAGAAAACGAGTGGAGAGCACAATCTTATTTGGGCTGATATTAAAATTTTAGCCTGGGGCAGTCTCAACCACAGAGCAGCTGTGTTTTGCCTGCTCAGGCTAGAGAAACTCCAGCCTCCCCTCATCCTGCTGGGAGATGGTGATGAAGGACGGAGCTGAGCCAAACTGCAGAGACCTCAGCCCTCTCCAGAGGAAGCACCAAGGGGGAGAGAGCACCTGGAGAGAGAAGAGCTGTCCCCAGGGCGCAGAGTGCAGCACAGTGCTATGTGTTACCTCCCGAGGGGAAAGAGGAACAAAGTGATGCTTTTAATCCAGATTTAGTCAATTGCCAGAGGCAGAGACTGGGGGCTTGAGTGGGAACATGCCATGCTCTCACCGAGCAGTAAGCCCCTTAAGCCCTAAGGGAAGAAAACCCAACACTTTCCATGGTCTCTTACCTGCACATGCTGGTTGCAGACACCCTTTTTTTCCACATCTTTTTTATGCCCACCACCAAATCTTTCTTTCCTTTCCCGGTATAAGAAGGCCCAGTCGTTTATCCCCTCAGTCTGGATGACTCTTCTCATCAGCTCTTTCTGGTCCATGGGTGCACGGATGATTTTCAGGTTGTTAGTGTAGATGATGATCTTGCCAAAATCTAGAATGGGAGCAGCCTGTAGAGGGATCTCCTCAGTGTCTGGCCTGCATAAGCACGCACCACAAACACCAGTGATCCCAAGCACGGTTCTGAGAGCAGAGGGGTCGGTGCATCTGGAAAAGCAGCTCTGTCCCAGGAACTGACCTACCTTTATTTAAAGGCTGAGTAACTGTTGGCTGGGGGGGGGAGGGAGGGAAACAGGGTTTTCCTGGTTTTGGCCAGAAGTAGAAATCCCCCATGATGGTGACCTATTCCACCACCTCTTTGATGGGATTTTTTTCAGATTTAAAAGAAAGCTTTACTTTTGTAATTTATTAACACTGGCAAAAACATCAGATGATAAAACCTCCCTCATTTTCTAATGCTGAATTGGGTTCCTAACAGCCAGAAGCCAGTCTAAATAACCACCTCTGGGCACATCTGAACTTCTACTCTTTTCTAAGGATTGTAAAGCTGAACTTGGTCTGGTCAAGCATTTCTCTGGCAGCAGCATTTTGCTTTCCTGCTCCCTTTGCCCTGGCCGCGGGGATCGGGTGGCGGTTACCATGGCCTATTGCTTTACACACTCTTCTTATTTCACTCTGTTTGAGTATCTGTGTCAGGAGCGATGCCAAAAGGAGATGTTCTCCCAAGAGAACACCCTGCCAGAGGGGCAGCAGCTGAGGTGGGGTGGCTGGGTGTCTCCTGCTCCTCTGGGGAGAAGTGGGGAGAGGAGAGCACAAACCCTTGCCCCTCTTTTCCTGAAGGCTTCCAAAGTCCAGGGTGTGTTACAGACAGGGTGTCTCCCAACACCAAACGCATGTTGGCACCAAAGCTGGCCCTGGCTAACGTGGTGTCTCAGGGTGTTTATGGCCAGGGACAGCAGGGGCTGGAGCTGAGCCTCATGCAGGAGCGCAGGGCAGATTAACGGGATGGATATCATGGTGTTAGTGCTCTGTCTTTAGGCAGGAGAGTTCAGTGGGGTTTGATACTGGGGTTAAACTGGATGTCCAGTGCATCAACAAAATCTAGTTCAGATGTCAGCCAGCTGGGCTTCTTACACACAAGTTTGATTAGCACCAAGAGTTCATCTTTTTCCTGTATGGATTTCCATCCAGAGTGTGTGCATGGGTGTGCCCTGGCTGTGTTGTCAACAGCACCCTTGTGCCAGCTTTGGAATGGGAATTGTTCACTTGGCACATCTAGATTTGATAAAACCAAATGGCAGTAAAAAATACTTACATCTAGTTCAACAGGGTAAGAAAATGAACATAAACCCTGTGTATTAACCCATTTAACATCCATTACACGTGTTCTGGCTTTTCATTAGGACTAAAGAGACTTCTATATCAGTGGTAATAATTATGTGTTAACAAAATGCCCAGTGAAACCAAGCTGGGGTTTCAAAGGTAGTCAAAGGGGGGCTGATTCTGAGTTGCCAGAGGATGGGGACACCTCGCTGGAGGCTCCCTGCTTGGTGGCACTGACCTTTCTGCCAGCAGGAGTCATGCAACTTTAATTTCTTAAATATAACTAATTAAGATAATATCCACCTTACATTTGACTGCTTTAGATGCCTTAGGATTAACTGCACATAGATATTGATCTATATGGAAATGCTACATCTCATTCTAGAGGGAGGAGGGCTGCGGGCGAGCGCAGGGAGAAGCTGGAGCACAGCGGGCAGGGACGGTCACTTGGTGCCTGCGCTGCCACAAAACAGGCGGCTCCGGCCATCGGCAGAGCGAGCAGGAGCCAGAATCTGGGGATAAAGGCTGGAGATTTACCATCACCCTTTTAAAACCCGGGACTGACAGAGCTGAGCTTTATCTGACGGCTGTTACCAGGTTACTCCAAGAAGGGCTCGGGCTGCGCCGGTTCCCGGGTGGCCGTGACTTACCCTGCAGCGGCTGTCGCTGGGCTGGCAGTCCCCGAGGAGCGGAGAGTTGCTGGTGAGACCGTATTTCTTGTCCTCTTTGAATATGCTGATGCGCTGGGCAGTCAGCTTGGCTGGCGGGTAGAACCTGCTCTGGGGCATTTCCCCGGCCCCACAGAAAGGGTCCCCCGGCTCGAAGCTGTGGCGGAGGAAACGCCGGGAGTGCTCTTTGGCCGGGGGCTCCAGCTCCTGCCCGTCTTCATAGACCTGCTTTAACACCCGACCACTGTAAGATGATGATATTTTGAACCTCACTTTGCGGGGCCTTCCCTCATGCCGCTGACTGAGTTTCTTCTGGTGCTCCTCCATTATTAGGGTTTCAAGCTGGGGGTCCTGGAGATCAACTCCAAGAGCTCTGGGTCCAAAAGAAAACCCTCTCCAGCTTCCCCCAGCCAGACAATATATAATTCAAGGTTTCTAGTAGTTCCTCTCATCTTACGGACAAAGTGACACCGCTCAATTAAATATTGATAGATATTCACAAAGAGAAAAATATCGGTGGTGGTGAAACACGAGGCAGGTTGGAGGCTGCCGAAGGCCTGGCTCACCACCAGAGGAAAGGAGTTGACTCGGGAAGAAGAGGATTAAATAGAGAACTCTGCCCATGTTCTGAAACCATGGAAATGGTTCTGCAGTGTGCCGTGATAAGAAGTACCCCAAATACACCATCCCAGCAGCTTTTCACAATTTTCTGACAAGGTGAGAAGTTAAAAAGACAAGTTCACAGAAAAAGCAATCCAGCTTCACAAATAGCAAATGTGAATAATTCCTCTTTCCATTCTTGCTCTGAAACCCTGAGAGCACAAAGCTCCATTTCATTTTAATCCAAATGTGTTCCTCTACAGGTTGGTGAAGATCTAATTAAGATTTTCTCTCTCTTTAGCTTTCAATCCCTGTTTGTAATTCTTGCTGCCTTTCAGGGCCTTCTGACTTCTCTGGGTTTGCTTTTCATTTTTAGAAGACAGTCACCTCCCGAGACTCACCAGTGCCCGATCCTCCGCTCGTCCGCAGTCCCTCCCTGTGCTGAGGGAGCACAGAAAACCACTGTTCCCATTCGGCATTTGCTTTTCATGTGGGCAGAGCAGGGGCTCGCAGAGCAGGAGGGAATGAAGACCCAGGGCCGGGTTACCCTGGACGAGAATCAGAACAGTTTGGGTGGGAAGGGACCTTAAAGCCCATCCAGTCCTCTGGGCAGGGACACCTCCCACCAGCCCAATTTACTCCAAGCCCCCTCCAACCTGGGCTTGAACCCCTCCAGGGATGGGGCAGCCACAGCTTCTCTGGGCAACCTGGGCCAGGCTGTCACCACCCACACCAAACAAGTTCTTCCCCACATCCCAGCTCCATCTCCCCTCTTTCAGCATCAATCCCTTCCTCCTTGTCCTATGGCTCCCCTCCCTCATCCAGAGTCCCTCCCCAGCTTTCCTGGAGCCCCTTTAGGGACCGGAAGGGGCTCAAACATCTCCCCGGAGCCTTCTCTCCTCCAGGTTGAACCCCCTAACTCTCTGCTGTGGGGACAGGTTGAGAGAGTCTCCAGCATCTCCATGGCCTCCTCTGGCCCTGCTCCAACAGCTTCATGTCCTTCCGCTGTTGGTGGCCCCAGAGCAGGAGGCGGCACTGGGGGGGGTCTCCAGAATCCCACCGCCCTGGTGCTGCACCTGGGTCTTGGCTTCCCCAGCGATGGGAAAAAGGAGAGTGTGTTTAGTGCGAAACAAGTAACTACTGTCTGGGTCTCAAACATCTCCTGAAACCTACTTACACTGAGTACATATAACAGGAGTTACAACACATCTCTTCTCTATCAAGTTCCAAGACTCATTAAATTTCTGCTATTAAACACAGTTTCAGCGAGCAGGACTTAAAGTGTGTTGCCTATGTCCTGCCATGGCTATCTCTTTTTAATTCAAAACCAGTGCTTTTAAAGCTGAATACTCTCAATAGATTGATTGATTATGTTTATTAAGAGTCTGTTGATGAAATACCAGGCCAATGGTTTAGTGGGCTGCATAGGAATAACGCCCAACAGAGACCTTCCAACCAGCTGAACAGCCTCCTCTGCTGCCAGGGGTCTCTGTCATGACAGACACTGTTCCTGCAGGTTCCTCGGGCTGCTGGAAGCCTCATCGTGCAAAAGGTGCCTGTTCCACCAGGAGAACATGCAGGAACACGACAGGGAAGCACCCTGCTACAGGTACACCCTTCTCATTTCCAGAACACCATCACGATGCTCGTGTCAGTCTCCCCATCCTCTCTCAAACAGCAGCATCTCCCATCATACAACCTCTCCCCATGAAATAGACCAAACTGGGAGTTTTCAGGGGTGTTTTGTGGGAGGGCAGAGGCAGCGTCCCACAGGGAGCAGGGTGAGGGATGGAGGGGCTACATCCCCACTCCAGCCCCATGACATCCCCACTCCTCCACGCCAGCCTGGGCCACCTCCCCGCAGCCAGTGCTGCCAATCCAGCATTGTGCAAACACCACTGAAACCAGTGAGTTTCACCATCTCGACCCGCCACTGCCTTACATTTTACGTCAGACTCTTTCACAATGTATTTTAGTGACATCTGTCTCTCAAACCCAGGTCTCTTCACCCCCTCCCCGCACCGGGGAGCCTGCAGTGGGGGTCAGACCATGCTGGAGGCTCCACAGAGCCGAGACAGCCCTTTCCCCAAGGAGCACGACACGCTGGCTCAGATCTGCAACAGAGCAGGGTACGTACAAGGTAGGGCAGAAAGAACCAGGCTGTAACACTTTGAAGGCGTGTTTCCACCTGCAAGTTTTGCTGAAAAGTGTTTTGTTGTGTTTCGGTCCCTTAGGGCGAGCACCAGGGCCCTCCCCACGAACGCCCAGGGCTGGCAGCAACCTGGGATGGGGCGAGCGTCGCGGTTCCAGCTGCAGCGATGCCCAAACGCCTCCATCCTGCCCCACTGCCCGCCAGACGCTGAGCACACACCACGGCCCGGTGAGGGCTGTGGGTGGCTGCTGCAGAAGAGACACAAAAGGGACCTGCACCAGCATTAGCGGCCACAAACAGGCAAGAGGGCAGGTCAGAGATGAAGGAAGCAGAGGAGCAAGGTAGGCACTCGAAGTTGAGGACACAAGAACTAAACTTACTTCAGTGTGGGAGCAGCAGCAGAAAGGTTCAGATCAGCAGGTCAAGATCATTTATCATCTCTTCTCTGCCATTAAACATCACATTTTTTAAATGAGCAATTTTCTTTTTTGAGTCTGAAAAATTTGTTAAATAGGAGTTGGAGTCAGATCTGGCTGAGCACACCGGCCCCGTGGTGCTCAGTGCTCACTGCCTCACGTTCACTACCTGATTTCACAGGGTGCACACACATACACAGGGAGTTCCCAAGACCCCGTTTCTGCAGGATCTGAGCTCTGGAAGGCAGGGCCCCACTGTGCATTCCTGGGGACTGAGCTCAGCAGGAGCCGAGGACACCCAGCGCCTCCAGGAGCTCCTGGAACCTCCCCGATGAAAGCAGCTTCCTGCACACCCACCTCAGCCCTGGAGACTCCGACAGGGGCAGGCAAGAGTCCTCAGTAAGCATAAAAATCTTCAGTTCACAAAGAAACAAAAGCCAGGAAAAAGGCACTTCAAAGAGGGAAATTCCCGGGGGTTGGATTTCACCTGGGGAGACAAACCTGCCCCAGCTCCTCCTGAGAGCAGCAGCAGCCCAGGAATGTTCAGGAGAGCCCATGTGTGCTGGGGAGAGAACAGAGCAGCCCCAGCAGCCAGGGCAGGGAGGTGGCACTGCCCAGCAAGGGTCCTCCTGGAGCACACTGTGGCTGGGGAAGGACAAGGTACAGGTTCACAAACTCTGCCACACTGACTGACCACACTGTCCTCCACACTCCTCCCAGGGCTCACAAGCACTCCGGGTCCTGCTTTCCAGGCCTCCTCCCAGGAGGAGCATCCCTCTGCCAAACCCCAACTGTCTTCCCCCAAATCACAGGGGAATCCCACAAAGCGGCAGCAAACACCTGAACCAATCCTTCCTCTGTTCTGGGAAGCAGAGGTACATTTGAGGGGTCCATTAAACACTTACCCCTCCACACTGTCCATGCTCTGCACCACCGACAACCCCTCCACACTGTCTCCCCGCCTGCACCACCACAGACCCCTCCACACTGCCCATACTCCACACCACCACAGACCCCTCTATACTTACACCTTCAGCCCTGGAGCCCCCTGAGCAGCAGAATTTATAGCCTGCCTGGCTTTGCCCTGCTCGGAGCTGGTAGCACCTGGGAGCACTAAATGTCTCCTCACCAGCAGCGTTGTCATTTGCATCTGTGTTTAATCAGGTAACTGAAGCCTGACATTTCCTATGGCCAGGCCCATGTGAAGGGCAGCTGAGAGGGCTCAAGCAGCTTTCACTGACCTGTCGGGTGGTACTCAGGGCTGTTACTACTTGGAAACCCTTATTTCTTCTTGTCTTGAAAAAATGGAAATTGCATCCCTGCAGACTCAGCCCTTACTGGGCAACGGGCAGTGGAGCAGGATTTAGTGCTTGGTGTTCTGTGGTTCTTCACTGTGCTGTAGGAAAAAAGGAGGAAGGTACCTGGCAGCAGGGATAGACAGAGCTGGAGCAGGGGCTGGCAGCAACCACCCCTCCAGTCTGGCCCAGCTTTGGTGCTGGGACACCCAGGGCAGAGCCCACTGGAGCAGCCACCGTCTGCCCAGAGGTCCCACATGCAGCTTGAGGTCAACACTGGGGCTGCCAAAGCCTGTTCTGGGCCTGGCCCAAAATCTCATGAGCCTGGAGTAAGCCTTAATCCCGTTCATTCCCCTCTTGGGCTGTGGCCACAGCCCTGTGCAGAGATCAGGAGCAGGAGGAAGAAGAAAGGAGGAGGAGGAGGAGGTGGCCCAGGTGACCTCTCCAAGCACAAGGAGGACAGTGCCCATCCGCTCACTGCTGCTCAGCCCCACTCCACCACCAGCTACTTCTAATGACACATCAACAAACACATAACAATCTGTCTTAAGGAAAATCAGTGAATAAATTACATTTAAAAATACTTCTCTATTTCTGGATAGGCACCACTCTGCTCCAGCTCCTTCAGAGTCGGCTGAAGCCCTCATCTTACCCAACAGCAAGGCTGTTGTGGGCACAATATAGCGGTCACCCATCCCTACGATTAATAAACAGCTCTCCAAAACACTCCTCAGACATCCGTGTGGACATTACATCCGTGTGGACATTACATCCGTGTGGACGTTACATCCGTGTGGTCGGCTTCTGTGTTTGGCTTTTACCCACAAGCGGATGCACAGCTCCTGGAAGGGAAAAGGAGAAGGAAAGCCATCATATCCAGCTGCTGGTGGGTTCATCCCTGCTGTGTGGCCCCCGGGGTTGGGAGCAGGGCTGCCTGCCCACAGCGTGGCAGAGGAGCAGGGGTGGGTTTGAGAGATGGAAGGTTGCAGGGAGGCTTTTGCTCTGGCTGCGGGCCCCGTGCTGTGCTCATCCCTGCGCACTCACGCTGCCCTGGTTGTGTCTTCGAGCAAACACAACGTATTTACTAAACATGCAGCTTCTCTGGATGAGCGTTAGACCCTGTGTGCACAACCTGCCACTGCGGCTGTGCGTGCCCAATGCCACACGGCCAATGCCACGCTGGCCGATGCTGTGCTGGCCGATGCCATGCTGGCCACAGGGGAGCAGAGCAGCAGAGCCACCTCAGGCCAGGACACACACACACACACGGACAGACCACTCCCTGTCCTGGCCCTTGGGGCTTGGGGGCACAGGCAGGACCTGCCGTTTGCCCCCCCTTCAGCACCAACACAGGGCGCTGTGTCTGCGGGTGGGTGGGAGGACAAGCTGTTGGCTTCAGATCTATAATTTGTAGCAGCGTGTATGAGGCACCCCCTCTTCCTGCCCTAAAACAGCTAAAAACAGCCTGAAAGGTCCCTCTTCCCCAGTGGAGGAGGCGTGTGGTGTCCCCTGCGAGGTGCTGAGCAGCAGGGGCGTTTCACAGCCCTCGGGAAGCGCTGCCGAGCCCCTGACATGCAGGTACACTCCAAAACCTGCCCCATCAGGAAAGATCAGCATGGCTCCTGCAGAACCATGGGGACAAAGTTGCTCTTTGGTTTAGGATCCATTTGAGCTCTTTTTTTGAGTTGCCTTTGGAGGCGGGGGCAGGGGAGGGCCGCAGCTCCGTGGGGACACACGTGTGCGCAGCCCCGAGGAGAGGACAGGCACATCAGAGCACAGTGACTCTTCCTGCGCTCGATGCTCTTTCCCAGTTTCCAGTGTCGTGATAAACCACTCTGATTAAAAGCCTCCCACAACACCTTCTTTGGCAGTTTGACCCCCTGGGCACGAGGCATCCCTGCCCGGGCCAGCCAGAGAGGGACCCTGCGCCCAGTTGGGGCCGAGGTGGCAGCAGGGACACTGGCCGTGCCCAGCGCTGCCCACAGAGCTGCCTCCTCTGAGCGGGCTCCCCGCTGCATCCCGCCTGGAGTTAATTACAGCAGCAGCATCAAACAGAGACTTTCCAAATGAAAGGGAAGGACTAGTGCCTTCCTAGCTCTGCCTTTGTTTTTTAACCCCGATCAGGAGACGCGCGGCAGGGGAGAGGCGGTGGCAGATAATAACGTTCAGTGGGAGGGTCTGAGATTGGAGAACCAGGAAAGCCTCACATCCCCATCCCAGATTGGACATTGATATGCTGTGTGGCCTCCTCTCCTGGTTTTCTCCATGTAAAGTGAGGGTGATGCTTAGCCCAAGGGGCGTTCCACAGATGAATTAGCATTTGGAAAGTGCTTTGAAGATTTAAAGTGTTATATAAATGCTAAGTGTCAGCATCATCGGCTTTTATATTGCAGCAGAACCCGGGGACTGCAATCAAGATCAGAGCCTGGCCGTGCCAGGAATTTAGAAACTCCTGGTTGGAAAGAGCCCCTTCCCTGTGAGCCCCAGTGGGCAGAGGGTGGGCTGGAGCCACTCCCGGCCTCACGGGAACATGTTGCCCAGAGCTTTGGCACAATGGCACTCCCAGGAGACGCATGGCATGGCACTCTTCCATGGCCACTTATCTCTGGATAGGGGTAAGACCCAGCCCACAGGGATCCCAGAGAGTCACTGCTGCCTTGGACCTCTCCAGAGCTCCTGGACCTCCCAAGTGCCCCCAGCACTGCTGGGTCCCCGTCCCGAGGTGCCCCCAGGTGCTGGGGCAGCAGCCACTGGGGTTCGGTGTCCCTCTGGGTTGGACAGGACAGCGAGAGCCAACTGGCCCTGAAGGTTTAGGAGAACTGAAGTGCTCACACCCCAGAGCTGGTGGGGGATCAGCATCCCCTGGTGTGCCCAGAACCAGCCGGTCCAGCTTCATCTCCACCGCCTGCCACCACCAGCCGCTCCATCGCTCTGTTTCCTTCCTAACCAGATGAAAATACATGAGTGTTAATCACAGGGCACAAATAGGGGAGAATATGGAAAAACGAAAAACAACCTTCAAGCCCTTTGTTTCCAGTGTAGTTGACGTCACACATCGCATTTAAAAACGCCAGCAGCTGAGGAGATGTTATTTGCAACATCAGTCATGAGGAAGCGCGTGCTCAGCCAGCCCAGCGCCGATCCAGTGCCAGACTACAAAGGAACACCAAAGGAAAAGGAAACTCGAGATGAAACGCACTGAGGTCACTGGTTTCTTGCATTATCCTGAAGATGTTTGTCAACAGCTTAATTTAGCCAAATGGCCATCATTTTAGGAAAGAAAAAAAAAAAAAAAGGAAAGAAGAAACAACTTTTAGATCAAGTTGGGGGTGGGGTTTTGGAATAAAACCCCACATTAACTATTTCCACTCCTTATTTCTGAATGAGTCCTGCTGGGACACAGCGGGGCTGTGTGTGCAGTCCGAGGGCAGTGCCTGGGAGAGGATGGAGCTGAAAGCATTCCCGCAGATTGGCAGTCTCCTCCTCTAACATCTGTAGCACTTGTCGGCTGTAAACACAGGGCTGAGCTACGGCAGGGCTTGTAAGGAAAGCTCTCTTGGCTGTTCGCTCCATGTTCTGCTCTCTCCTTAGGCAATGCAGCAGTAGGTGTGAGCAGGGCAGACCTCAGAGAGGAATTCAGCTGATAAAGGGAATGCAGATTGCAGATACCGTGAAATGCCCCCTGGCTTCCCCAGCTGTGGCCAGCACTCGCTGGGGTGAGACGGTGCCCGCGTCAGACCCCGCTGGAGTCGGGCCGAGGTCTCGCTGCAGCCCACGGGCACGCTTCCCTGGGAGCGCTGCCGGGAGCCCAACACGCTCAACACCCGGTTGTGGCGTTTCAGCCCAGTACGGAACCCATCACCCAGAGGCCCAGCAGCAGGAACAGACAAGAGCTGCTGGAGCCGTGGGGAGGGCACTCACACAGGGAGTCAGACCGGGCCCAAACACTCGCTTTTTGGTTTTTCCCTCTTGTCCCATGGAGCAGTCACTGCTGAGGCAAGCATCCATATGAGCGAGCACCCGGAGCAGTCACTCCCCTGACCGAGCACCGGGTGCAGAAAGCCAAGGCCAGGTCGGGTCTGGCAGAGGCTGCTCGTCCCAGCAGCCACCGAGGGCTGCCATCGGTCCCCCCGGCACACAGTGGGCGCGGGGCCGCCCGTCTGTGCTGTGGGGCCACAAGTCCGGGCTTGAATCCCGGCGTGGTGTGCGCTGGAGTCGCAGGCAGCGTGCGGCACTGGGGGAGATGAACAGGTTGAGTGACTTCAGGCTGTGGGAGGAATAATCGTCTTGGGTTGCTTCAGAGAGCTGAGGCAGCCAAACCGGGCGAGGATGGCACTGCGGAGCGCCTCGCTGCTCTGCCAGGTACCTCTGGAGTGTTTGTGTTTGCAGGACTTTTTATAAAACTGCTGTCAAAACGGGCAGAGAGCGAGCTTAACTGGGACCCATCCGGGAAGGGAGACGTGGCGTAGGTGTGTGAGGGAGGGATGTGTGCCCCCCGCCAGAGCCCAGCACAAACAGGTCCAGTCTGATGTTTATCGGGGACTCTCATCTCCTGAGCTGGTGCATTTTTTCCTGCCGTGTCAGTTCAGATCCGCAGAGAGGGGAGCACTGACGCCAACTTTGCAGCGTGAGGGAGGCTGTGCATGCCGGCCCTGCTGTGGCCAGCGCTGCCCGGCCCAGCTGCGGGACCCGGCGGGGACCGGGGGCTCCTGCCTCTGGCATCAGCCCCAGCGCCGTCCCCTGGCGCGAACTGACTCACCGTGACTCACTGCAAACTTGGATGCGAGCGCAAAGTATACATTTGCAAATTGGCTGGTGAGGCACTGCTTTGCAATGTAGGTGGGATGTATTACATACTCCAGCAGCCGAGTTCTGCTCTTTTTGCCTCCTCCCTCTCCCTCCGTGCAGGATGGCTGGCTGAGCCCGGCATCGCCGTGCCGCTCTTGCCGGCGCAGGAAGGCGGCTCAGCCCGCTCCGGTGGATGTGGCATGTGAATGGCCCCAGCTCTGCTCCTGCCGGAGCTCTCCTCTGAAGATGGATGATTTAGCTCTCCTTGACCTGTTGGAGTGCCCCGTGTGCTTTGAAAAGCTCGACGCCACCGCGAAGGTGCTACCGTGCCAGCACACCTTCTGCAAGCCCTGCCTGCAGAGGATCCTGAAATCCCAGAAGGAGCTGAGGTGCCCCGAGTGCAGGACCCTGGTGCTCTGCAGCATTGAGCAGCTGCCCTCCAACCTGCTCCTCATTCGCCTCCTGGATGGAGTCAGGTGTGGACAAAACGTCACCAGGTTTGGCTCCATCCAGAGGTCGGGGGTCCTGTCCTCCCCGGCCTCCCTCAGGAGGGTCCCCAGGGTGCTGCAGCTGCACCAGCACCGGCTGGCCACCAGTCCCAGGATCCACATGGAAGGGGTAAGGAGCGTCCACGTACTTTACTCTGTCTGATAGCACGGAGAGCGATGAAACTTTCCTGTTAGCAGCGTTGCAGAAATGTTTGAGGTATGAGAGACGGTTTTGTTTGCAAATCTGGCTGCTCTTTCCTTGTGGTATTTGACTATTTCGAGCTCAGCACAAAGCGATTGCGCCGGCTCTCGGGCTGAGACAAGCCCAGCTTGCCCTTCTTTAGAAAAACTCCACAGCAGCTGGTTTCCTCAGGGGTTTTCAGGTGTTTCCTGGCTTCTTGGGGCTTTCAACTTTTGGGCAATGTACTGTTTTTTCACTGATAGCAATTAAATCAGTAATTGCAAGACCACAACTGTTAGGGGTGGAGGAAGGTACTTCCCGTCGCTGCGCCTCAGTTTCCCCAGCCACTGGAAAGGAAGGAGAGCACCGAATAGTGTTTATTCTGGCAAAATTCTTTGAGGTTCACTAATGAGAAATATTCAATTAACTTATTACCTTTATCTAGGGATGATTTACCAGGCTCACTTTAAAATTCTAAGTTGTTTGTGTCATTTTCTTTAACCGTACAAAAGCTTTTCTCAAATCTGAGGACAAGATATTAGACCTGCTAAAGGAACTTGGCTCAGATTGAATTTGGGGTAGAGACCGACTTGTGGCCTCACCTTTCCTGCATCATGATCCCGGGTGTCCATTTCTCCCACCTGAACTGTTCTTCTGCCTGATGTCTCTCCAAGCCTCTTTACAATATTCCAAAGCCTGGCTCTGAGGGCTGGCAAATCTCAGAGCATTTTTCAGACTTGCAGGGAGGGGACAGGTCCTCTCTCCTCTGCGCTGGGGGAACCTGCCTGGGGCTATCGCTGTGGGGCCGGAGGGGACACCTGCATGAGCGAGGTCCAGGTGGGGGAGCAGAGTGGAGCGAGGGTGAGCATGATCCTTGGGCCCTTCCACAGAGATCTGTGTGGCTCGGCAGCCTGTGCCGCGGTGGCCCTGGGCCATCAGCAGGGCTGGCAGCTCCTTGAGCAGCAGAGCCACAGCTGGAGAGGACCCTCACTGGAACCAGCTCTCCATGGGGGCTGCAGGGGCATCCTGGTGCTGGAATGCTCTTAGACTTAATTAGTTCATTAATTACAAAACACTTTGGAATCCTCAGCTGCAAGGTGAATGCGACATATTAGTCACATTTTGGTTTTGCTGGTTTTTAATCCTTGCTGCCGGGCCCAAGCGCTACTCTGGGTGCTGTAGGGGGATGTCGATGCCCGTGGACCCTCCCCTGAAGTGGCTTCACCTGGCGGCAGTGGGGACACGCCAGCAGCTCCTGCGCAGCGCTGAGCAGTGATCAGGGTGACTTCTTGTCCCCTCACCATAGAGCACTTGAGTGTCAGGGGATTCCCCTGAAGCAACCTGGGAGAACAAAGGCCTCCACAGGACCTGAACCCCAGAACTGAGGTGTTTCAAGAGTCACAGTGAGAACAGTGACTGTGCGATCCTGCTCCACCAGAGCTAATCCCCCCTCAGCCGCTTCCCGGGTACTGGGCTGCAGAGTTCATCTGCAGCTGCGATGGCAGACCGTGTGCTCTCCAGAGAAAGACTGCCCCAATCTGCATAGGCTGCTAATTACCACTAATGCCACACACCGCTTCATGCTACAGAGCAAATACAACTGAGGCGCCCCGTGCTGCGCTGCAGCCAGATGCGCCGTCAAAAGTAGGATACGGGACGTGTTTGTATTTACCAAAGAAGGTGTCCTATAAATAAACTTCCTTTACTCCACCGAGCTGAGAAAAATCCCAAGTTTGATCAAAGTTTCTCTTCTCAGCAGAGTTAGGTGCTTCCTTGCCAGCTTTTTGCTTTTCATCCTCATGAGCATCCCTGAAGACAAAAACGTAGAATAAATCCCCTTGTCACCAAGCAGGGCAAGAACCCGTATCCTTCCAAGAGGGACGTGCAAGCAGGCCCCAAAATCTGATTTCCCAGAATCAGAGCTGCTGAATTAGCAGTAACACAACACTCAGTTTTCAGTCAGGAATCCCACAGAGCCAGTCCTTAAAAAACAGGGAATATTCTAGTTACAGCCCATCCCAAACTATTTCTTACTTGCTAGCACTTAAATCACGTTGGGATCCTCGTCCCACATGCTAACACGGGGTGGGCATGGGCTGGGTTTGTGAGAATCAGTCCCAGGCAGGGATCACTGCCCCATACCTGCTCCCGGGGCGTCTGGCCAGGTTTTAAGATCTCTAACATCTATGCAGGGAGGACAAGTCTTTGGATTTTCGGGATCTCCACATAATAAACTGTCTGGTATTTAAGAATGAAAGGATTTGCTAGGAGGTGAATGCGTAAATAATCTACGCTGAAGCCTTTGAACTCTTAGGAACCGCCCCTGGCATGTGCCAGATGTGGTTACGTCTTGTGCCGAAGCATCTTTCTTATCTGGCTTCAGCCCCAACACACAGCAAACACGGCCTCGCCGCCGGGGAGGGAACAGCCAGCTGGGGTGTGCCGAGGTGCACACTGAGCTCCCCTGGGTCTCTGATGAGTAGCAGACCTGAACCCTACCCTGCGCACGGCAAAAATCCACCCCGGCCACCAAACAGCTACTTGGAGGGTGAACTTTGTCATGCAACAAACACGGGGCAGTGAGCCAGAGGAGAAAAATCCCGGGTATGACAGCTAGCCTTTGGAAAACACAGACCACACAGATTTAACTGTGACTCCAGCTATTTTCTCTTTGCATGAAGCGAGTGCTGTAACACCCCCCTCCAGCATTTCATGGGAGATAGACAGATAACACCTCTAATGGGATAAAAATACACCACACTCCAACGTCGCCACCTTCACATGGACGTCTATATTTAGTGCCTGTGTCTTGGTATTTTCTTCTCCTCCAGAAACATCTCCAACTCCTTTCTGGATTTGACAGACAGGACTTGGATTGCTGGATCTTTTTGAAACCTTATTCAAAGCAACCTTCATGTTTGCGCCCAGCGGAGGCAAACGTGTTTCCTGACCCACTCACTGTGCAAACCACCTTTCCCACCCCCCCAAAACAGCCCCCAACGGTTCCCATTTAGTCACAGTAATGACTTCATAACTCGTGGCACATCACCTTGTGCTGGACTATAGAAGCAGTATGCAGGCATTGCAGACCCAGGGTTCTGGCACGCTGGGAGATGTCGCTGCTGTGGGTGGTGGCTGCTTGTGCCACAGGGTCCCTCAGCTGGCAGTGGAGCCACTTTGGCTAAAAGTCCTGCATGGTCTCCTGACCTCCCGGGAGAAAGGGCTTGCCCCAGTTACCTCCACAGCCACATCCCATCAGGGTTTGTCTCATTCTGGAAAATGCTGAGTGTGGCCCAAGGAACTGGTTCTGCAGAGCTGGCTGGCACCTCATACAGGACACCCTCATACGCCTTTTTTGTCCTTTGCGTGTAGTTTTAGCACTTTTATCTACTGCAAAGAGAGAGAGAGGTCACTGTGATATAGATTGCCTGACAATGCACCCCCAAAAGCTGTGTGTGCAGCAAGAAGAGAGGCTTTGCGGTAGCTGCAGCTGTGAGGAAGGGCTGGTGTTACACATGGCAGGAGACCAAGCCGTTCTTCCCTTTCTCTTGAAAGGGGTATAAGAGAGAAGCACAGCCTGGAGCCAGGGGATGAGGGGTATGCCAGGTTCCTTATGGAAAGCTTAAAAAGAAAATACCTTTTTGATGGGTTGGAGGATGAAACACCCGGTTGAGCTGTAAATGGGAGGGGGTGCTGTCATACTGAAGCCAGGCCAGGACGACGTGACGGACAGCTTTGCAGAGGGCTGGGGTGGGCACATGATTGCCCCACGACTGTTGAAGTCCCTTTCAGTTACCAGCCAGCTCCCCTCTGCGCTTTTGGTGGGTGTAAGGCTCCTCACTGGGGCAACCAGGAACCAGAATGGCAATTCTTCAGGGTGGGGGAAAAGCCAAAGGACCTCCATGGCCAACATCAGGAGCCAGTTTCCCTGCTTTTACAAAATAAGGTACCAAGCTGCAAACACATAAAAGTGTTTTAATTTGTTACCAAGGCAATGAGTCAGGCTCAGATGGCAAGTCAGGAATAGAACAGCAGGGTTTCTCAGCGTGCACGTTCACCTGCTGAGTATCGTGGTCAGCCAGGAGGCTGAAAGTCTGAGCCCTCCTCCTCTTGCAGAGTTTCCCTGCCCGTGGCTGGCCACCATCCCTGGGTCCACAGAGTTGGTCACTGAGTTTGCAACTTTCCCCTCCAGAGGGAAGGGAGAGGAGGAGCAGAGGAAGGCCCATTGAGGTGAAGCTCTGCTGGTGTGCCAGGGCTGGAGGTGAAAAATGTCCTGAGAAAGGCTGGGTCTCAGCAGGGAGAAGGCCCATTCACTGCTGCCAACTAAGCCTTGTCCTGCCTTACTTCGCCTCTGTCCTGCTCACAAGGAAAACTGTGGTGTTTGATCTTACATCATAGAATGGCTTGGGTTGGAAGGGACCTTGAAGATCATCTAGTTCCAACAACGCTGGACTTTGTTCTGCTGGTATTAATTTTCAAGCATTGAAACTCCATCTAACAGCAGGACTCTGCTGTGCAAGGCACTGCAAATGAATAACAAACCATGACCTTTTTTTACAAAAGCTTTTGCTTATGAGTTTGTAAGAAGATATTTGAGTTTACCTCCATTTTGTTTCGATGCCAGGACAGGAGACACAACTGAGTAGGCAGAATTTGAGACACATATGTGTCCTTTGGCAATGTGACCCTCTTAAAAGGGTTTTCTTTGGGCCCTGAGCAACTGATGGGCCCAGCATTTCTCACCGGCTTTGCAGGGAGGAAGGAGCAAGCCTTGCCTGTTGGGAAACCATGTTGTCCTGTGTCCTGTGTACCTGGGCTGCAGTTGGTCCATCTGCCCTAGGAAATGAAAACACAGAAACGTGAGAGCAGCTCCTTTCACCAGCCCCAAGGCAAGGCGAGGATGCCCAAGGCCAGGCAGACAGTGACCTCCCCAGTCTTAGCCAACAGCTGAGGCAAGGCCCAGCTGGTGGCCATTACTTCATGACAGTCATTAATTTACCATCAAAATGGCTGCTAAGCGGAGGTGACAGGCTAATGGAGAGATTTACCATCACTAATTAGGCACTTCCCTGAAATAACGTGAAACTAAATCCTGGGTTGTTGGGCAATCAGAAGGTGCAGAGGAGCCCTGGCAGCTTTAAAGAGTGGTGGGGACACAGCAACGACACTTGCCACCTGCAGGCCTGCTGCCTGCAAGGGCAGCTGGGGCCATCCCTCACGTTCCCTCACAGCCTCCAGTGCCATCCTTCATCCCCTCATGGGCACCAGTGCCATCCCTTATCCCCTCACAGCCACCAATGCCATCCCTTATTCTCTCACAGCCACCAGCACCACCCGGGTTGCGCAGCAGCCATGGCCCCATGCCGGGCAGTGCTGGGAGAGGGTGCCACTGGTGCCAGTCCTGTTCCCAGCAGAGGGAGAGGGCCCGGGAGCAGCAGGAGTGGGGCGCAGGACGCAGGTTCCCTCCCTGCCCAGTAAACAGCCACTTCTGAGAACGGCGGTGCTGAGGCAGAGCATCATGACCGGGCACGCCGAGGGCTGACACAGTTTGTTTTCGGTGCGGCTTAAAACCATGACACACAACTTAACCACTGCCCGAGATTGCTGACTGCAGCAGAGACAGAAACGTCTGATAGCAGCAGCCGCCAGTGGAAGAGGCGTGAAAAGGTTTCATGCCAACGCCACAGCTTCAACACGCCGGTCCCCGGCATCACCCTGCTGCTGCCTTGCCCCCTCTCCTCACACAGGAACACTGCCCAGGCCCTGCGCTGCCTCCGCCGTGACACAGGGCTGGCACCAAGGAGTGGGCAGCGAATGAGTAATGCCATGCTCAGACCCAACTCAGCACAATGGAGCTGTTGGAGCGGGGCCAGAGCAGGTCACAGAGATGCTGGGAGGGCTGGAACCCCTCTGCTGGGAGGACAGGCTGAGAGAGTTGGGGGGTTCAGCCTGGAGAAGAGAAGGCTCGGGGAGACCTTAGAGCCCCTTCCAATCCCTCCAGGGGCTCCAGGAAAGCTGGGGAGGGACTCTGGATGAGGGAGGGGAGCCATAGCAAGAAGGGCAATGGTTTTGAACTGAAAGAGGGGAGATGGAGCTGAGATGTGGGGAAGAACATGTTTGGTGTGAGGGTGGTGAGAGCCTGGCCCAGGTTGCCCAGAGAAGCTGTGGCTGCCCCATCCCTGGAGGGGTTCAAGGCCAGGTTGGAGGGGGCTTGGAGCAACCTGGGCTGGTGGGAGGTGTCCCTGCCCAGGGCAGGGGGTGGCACTTGGGGAGGGGCTTTAAGGTCCTGCCCAACATAAACCATCCTTTGATTCTTTGAACTTCTGCCTTGCATGTGCCTCAGCATCCCTCCTGCCCACCTACATCTCTCTTGTGGCTTCACATCGCCAAAGTAAATGCTGATGTAGCTCTGTCCTCCTCCAGAGCCACGGGGATTACCAACAGGCAGCCAGGTGCTCCCCCGGGGCTCATCCATCGTTCGTGCAGCGTCTGCCCATCTTCTCCTTCATAGAAGCTGCTCTGTATGATCTGGTGAGCCCCAGCACTGACCCGATCTGGAGGGGACTGACTTCTCCCTGCTGCACAGTCTGCCTGTGCTTGGAGATGGGAGCAGTCCTCCTCAGGGGAGAAGTAATGCAGAAACCACCCAACTGCCTGAATCCTCAGAACATAATTATATGAAGAGATTGAAATGACAAGTTCACTTTTGATGGTTTTGTTCTCTGTGACAAGGCTGAAGTTATCTCCTCTGCTGAAAAGCAGAAAAACAGAATTGTAATGGCAATTAATTTACATTCAAATAGCTCTTTTCATCCGACTGGATCCTAAAGAGCTCTGAAACTGCACTAGCAGAGCACACAAAAGAGACGATGTGGGGCTCATTCATCCCATCAAAATGCGAGCAGTCGGTGGCAGGATGCTGAAGGCGGCTTCAGAAAGTTAGTAATCAGAAGGGGTGGCAGTTGTTATTGATTATGTCTCTTTAAGAAAAGCCAGCGTGTCCATTGGCATCAGTCTGTAGATAATAACCAGCTCTCCATGCATGGTGTGTAAATCACTGCTCATCAGGAGTGTTCCCAGGGTTGTGCTCTCAAATCTGTCCTGGAATAACTGTCTGCCTCCAGGTGGGTTATTCCTGCTTCCTCTGTGCCACCTCCATGAGTAAGGCAGGGATGGCATTTGCACCATCTCCCACCCTTCTCCTGTGTGGTCCCTTTGGATCAATCACTGCTGTGCTGCCCTGTACCCAGCACAGCAGCCACCTCCAGTAACACCTACGGTCGCCAAGAGTGGGGACCACTGGCCATCCTGTCCTCCCCACCTACCCAGCATGGTCAGGACACAAGCTTTCCACCTCCTACACACATAGACTATTCTGGATGTTTCCATGTGTGCTTCGGGACACTGCAGGGAGCCCTGCACTGAAGATACAGCATCCCCCTGCAGAGATGGACAGGTCACTCTTGGCCACAGTCGAGAGCAAAGATGTTCTAACACTTCTTCAGCCACCCTGGTACACCTCCAGTGCTCACTTGTGCATCTTGGGCAATGAAACATGCCCTCACCCATTGCCTACCACCTCCTTACACCATACAGTTCTTTAAAGACAAGGAGACGGCGTTGGCAGGAAGAGCTTCCTCCACCCTTTGGTGTTGACCCTTTGCTCTGCAGTGGCACCTTTCTGGGTGGCACCTCAGCTTAATATTCATGCTGCACTTGGACTCCTGCTACCCAGGCGTAGAGCTGGTGCAATGGAGTTTCAAGGCTCACAGGATCCAATTTGATGTGTTTCCCTGAAGAGCAAGTCCTGGCAAAGGCTGGCTCTGGCACCTCTGCACCACCCCGGGTGCCAGTCCTCCCCCCACCGACACCAGTCCTGCTACAAACGGCTCCGGAATGAAAAATAACCAAAAAACACTTGCAAACTGGATCCACAGCACCCAATGAGAGGAAAATCAAACTGGAAGTCATCCAGCACTAGATTTCTCTCCTTCCTGGCACTATCCTAGAAATAAATCGTTCCTCTCAGGGAGTCTGTTCTGTTACAGAACTCGTGTATCTACAGGAATATCGCTGCCTCTGCACAGCACAGATATTTAGCTCTTCTGCACAAACAACGTGGTGCCAGGGGTGGGAGGGGAAGGCAGATCTCCCATAGAGCACAGGGCTGTGTCTCCCCTCCACACCATCTCTGTCCCCTCAGACGTTTCAGGTGACACAGCTGGAGCTGGCCTGGCTTCTTGTAGCTCACTGTCCCAGGTCCGTTTGTGCTGACTCGGCTCCTTCCAGGGAGGCAAAGCCCCTGCTGAGCCGCTGCTGCTCCTGCTCAAAGGGCTGGGGCTCCCTGACACCCCACACCCTGGCCAGTTCTCCTGTGCAAAGTCCTGGGGGAGGACTGCCTCTCCACATGTGGGGTGACACCTGTGACACCCACATCAGGATCAGGCCCTCAGTATTTGCAGCAGAGAGATTAAGGCACTGGAGGAGAAGACTGCACACTCAGGATGGCCACCTGCCCTCAAGAGACCAGGCACATCAGAGAGCGACTGCAGGGCATTCCCTGAGTGGGGCTTGGAATATCAGAGCTGGGAAACCACACGGGTGCACATCCAGAGCCATCTGAGGCCATTCCTGATCCATCTGCCAGCACCACCCTCAGCCCCACAGGTCTAGCTCCGCCACTGGAGCCAGCAGGGTACCCGCTGAGCTTTGGGGTGCCAGGTCCAACCCTGGTGCTGGGCAGCAGTGCTGGAACAGGGATGTCCACAGCAGGCAGTGCTCCTGGGGCTCGCTCCTGCCCAAACAGCTCCTGCTGTCCTCCCTCTGGCATGCAGTTAATCAGAAGAAAGCACCCCTGGACATCAACAGCAAGAATTAGGATTAATTTGTTACTCATCCCATGTGTTCATCTAACACATTCATGGATGTTGGAGAAGTCAGAGCATCTGGGAGAGAAGAGGATTCCATCTGACAACATTAGCTGGCTCCCACTGATGTCCTTTGTGACGATCCTTGCTTGGAAATGGCTGAAGGAGTAAATGAAGACCAGGTGGGTGTGAGGACGTTTATGGCCTCGTCCTCCCACTCACCCCTGGGTACCTCAGGCAGTAGCTTGGGCTGGTCCTGCAGCAATGGTGTCACCATGAGGCTGTGCTGCTCCTGGGGGAGCCTGGGACAAGGTTGAGGGGTGTTCACAGCCTCCAGCAGATCTCTCTCCTCTCTGCTGTGCTTCCCGGCTTGGCTTTCCTCCTTTCTTGGCAATTCTTAGTGTTTCTCCCTGGTGACCCACACCCCAGCCAGCCTCACACACTGCTGCTTTTCCCTCTCTCTTTTTTTTGTTAAATACCAGTGCTATGAATGTGTGGTCTTACATTAATCCGCTGCCAATAATGAGGAAGTTATAACTAGCTCATTTAAGATAATTATAGTGTGCATTTCTCCCAGCTATGAAGAGATGCTTTGAATTGCTTCCTCACATGTACATATTTTTAATTTGCTGCTTTGTTTTGTACGGAGGGAGACTCAGATGTATTGGATGGCTGCCCTAGCACAGCTGATGCCAAATGCCAAAAATAGTATTAAAAAAAACCTAAATAAGCTTTTCTCCCTCATCGACCTCACATCCACTAGGAATGGGGACAAGGTGCTGAGGTGCCTCTGCCACGACCATCCTGGCTGGCGGAGCAGGCAAGGAGAGAAAAGCATCTCCCCAGAGCCCACACACAG
The DNA here is from genome assembly GCA_013400555.1 of Jacana jacana. Lineage (NCBI taxonomy): Eukaryota > Metazoa > Chordata > Aves > Charadriiformes > Jacanidae > Jacana > Jacana jacana. The sequence goes on along the minus strand of VZTM01017904.1, from coordinate 56,788 downwards.
CACGGCACCGGTGAGAGAGGGAGTTCTGGCTCTGCAGCCTGGGGCTCTCCCAGCAGCTCTGCCAGCAGCCCCGTGGCAAGGGGGATCTCTCACTGCTGGGAGAGCCTGAAATACCTCCTGGGGGCACAGTGATAGGGTCTTGTCTCACTCAGGCATGGGGGAAATGAAAACAGAGGAGGGGGGGAAAAATTCAGGAAAAATGAGACAGAGTTGAAAAAAGATACAACGCCCCAGAAAACAGGGAGGGAAAGGCTTCTCCAGGAGAGGCCAGGCTCTCTGCAGCAGACAAAAGGCATTTCCACAGCACCAAAACCCACCTGGGTTTGGGTTCATGCGCACTGACCGCCCTTGGCCCAAAAGTCCTGGCAAAACATCCCGTTGGTCCCCGTCTGCTCCATTACCTGAGAAGCAGCAGAGGGCAATTCAATGTCCTGGGCAATCCCTTCTGCCCAGCTTCCCCCTGGCTTTAGAGGCTTTCACACAGGGGAACATGAAAGACTCTCCTCTCTCCTTTATTTATTTAATTTAGCATTGCCACTGTAGCTGCAGCACTGCATGGCATCACGGGAAAAAAAGCCTTTTCCCTTCTTGTCCAGACCATCCTGTCTAGCCTGTGCTTTTGCCAAGAAAGACTGGACCAGATGATCCTTGAGGTCCCTTCCAACACGGCATTCTGTGATTCTGTGGTTCCACGCTTCACCAGGGAGGTTTCTTCTTTGTAGTTGCTGCCTCCCTGCTACCAGGCAGCAAATGCTCTACAGAAATCTTGTACTGCCATTAGCTGAGTTTTTCCCAGAGCTTCTCAGTGTTTTCCTGGCTGCTGTAACGACAGAGGCTGAACCCTGCAGCCAGGGAGTGTGCCAAAATTGGCAATATTTGCTGGAGGTTTTGCTGCCACTGGCAGCCTGCTAAATGACAATACTGCCTTAGATTAACCAAAAGCAACTGGACACGCTAACGGGAGAAAGATCCACCACAACAAACCTCCTCACCCCACGCCCAGGACCGCATCCTTGCCCGGGAAAGCCTTTCCCTCTGCCCTCAGCCCAGAGCCAGCTACCTCCAGGCACACCTTGTCTTTATCACCAGGCTTAATTAGCACCCCAGTTTCTGCCATGGCAATTAACCTACTTTAAATAAAGCGAAACAGATGCCTCGCAGAGGATCCTGTACATCCAAGACTGGACAGAAACCAGCCGAAGCCTGAGAAAGAAAATCAGATCTGAGATACGCCCACAGCTGCCTGCGCCCGCGCCGGGAGGAGCCGGCAGCACCGGAGCGTTCCCGCTGCTCCCCCAGCCCCGGCAGGGTGTTTGCTGCAGGCTGGCTCCGCTGTTCTTCTTTGCCTTTCCTATGGCTCATGAACACGTTGAAAAAAGGTGGCCCTGATGTACGTCTCTCTGAAAACCTCAGCCTGAAGATTTCTTCTGCGCGAGGCCTGCGAAGGAGAGCGCCCTGCGCAGTGAACACCGCCTGGGTCGCCCCGTGTGGGTAGACAGGGCTTGGTTTATATCCTAGGTAAAGTTGGGAATCAATGTGATATTTTCAGCTCAGTATCTGAACAGACAAACAAAATTAAAAAAAAATTTAAAAAACCAAGCAGCAGAGACAGACTTTGGAAAAAACTGACTTGGCCCTTAAAAAATTACTTGAGTTGAATGATTTTTTTTTTTGATGAAGATCTTCAAAAAGTTGATTTCAAGTAGATTTCAGTTGGTTCCAAAAAAACCACTTTGTATTGCTCTGGCTTTTTAAAATACATCTCCTCTTTATTAACAGAGCATTAGAGCAGTAGAAAGGAGGGTGAGTTCCAGCCAGCCCCAGTGCCCCAAACGCTCTCAGCTATTTATTCCGGCCTGCCCTCCTGTCTCATCCCATGCTGAAGAAAGAATATTCCAGACTCTCCGCACCCCATAGCTGGTTCACTTTTCCCAGTTAGTTGTAGGCATGCATTTCATTTCAGAGTTTCTCTTACTTTTAATATATTTCCATAACTCGTTCTTGATGCCTTTTATGTTTTGCTTTATTTTCCTGTGGAAACATCCTCTCATCATCCCTGGACGTTTGTGCTCCTCCTTTACAAGCCATTTTCACAGTTTGCATGAGTCTTGTTTGTTTTCTGGTCGCTCCTGAGGGAATCAAAGGTCTCTCTCCCTGTGCTCCTTGTCCTCGTTTGACACCGGAGTCTCTTGGAGTCGTTCTGATGGAGAACTTCCCCCTCCCATAATCCTCTGTTCCCACACTCTGCTTTTCTGCATGGGAGCCTGTGTCCATCCAGGCACAGGTTCTCAGGGAGAGTTTCTGTGTCCCTGGCCCTGACGCGCTCCCTTCTTCCCCGTCCGAGCTCGGGCGCTGATGGAGAGTGGAGCTGGCCCCAGTCTCACTTCCAGCATCTTCCTTTTTCCCAGCAATGTGCTTTCGGTGTCACTAAGCCAAGTGCATGCATTTACTGTTAGCACAAATTAGCAGCCAAAATGAGTTAATTAGAACTAAACATTCAACTAATTGTTTCCTGTTTCAAAGGCTTTGAAGTAAACACAGTACATACATTTTTTCTCTTCTCGGTTCCTTTTTCCTACCAATCATCAGTGTTTGGGAGTGCTGGAAGATGTTCTTTTCCCAAAACCTAGATCAGCCACAAAGGTTTTTCCTGAAGTCCCACACATGATGGAGTGGAGAAGGACCATCTAGGTCTGCAGAGTCTAGCACAGAAGAAGCTGAAAAGCCTCATCCCTGGCTGTCCCAGGCACCGGCACCTCTGCTTAAAACTGTTCAAGGCTCTAGAGCTGGGGACAGCCCTGGCTTCCCCTTTTCTCAGCATGTATCTCCTGCAGCTGTGCCACCAGCCAGGAGGCTAGACATGGAGCTCAGCATTTGGGGTTTTCCCCATAAAATGTCATGTAGGGCACAGGCTCCCCCGCCGCAGAGGCACAGGGCTGAGCTGCCTCCACTGGAGGTGCCCAGGAGTCATTCGCTGGAGTTTTTATCTCAGCCACCAGCACAGAAGGGGCAGGCAGGACCCTCAAATTACTTTCTTGTCCCAGATTCAAAGATTCCCCTCTTGGTCCAAAGAATCCTTTGGAAGAGACAGCGCCACGTCTTGGAAAGCAGAGGGAAACCAGAAAACAGATCCGTTCCTTATTTCCATATTCCTACAGCTGCAAGGAAGCTCCCACAGCCAGAAACAGCCAAACAGTTCATCAAAAGGGATTAAAGAAAATGAACCACGAGGCAAGATTATTGAAACCGAGACCCTGGTACGATTCAAGGAAGGAGCAATATCTGCGGCTCTAACAGCTCAGATAACAGCTCAGAATAGATACAGCTGCCTCGCCTTGTGCCCAAAGCAACCCCTGCTCGCCTCAATCTCTGAGGAAATCTCTCCCAAAGGCAGAACCAAACACTTGGTGTTGGTCACTGGTTCCAGTTGGATGTGAGACTGGATGGACCGCTCACCCAGTGTGGGATGGAACCGCTGTGTACAGACCAGAGTTTGGGATGGAACGGCATCGTCCCCTGACTGAGGGTTCACAAACACCTGAGGATATTTTCCCCTTACAACTCTTATTTCTAGCTTCTCTGCAGAAACAACGGGACAAAGGCTGTGCTGGCAGCCGTTGTGTGAAGGCAGCACTCAGCACTCCTTCTCAACAGCACAGAATAGAGTATTTCAGGGGAAGGAACACACAATGACCGTCCGGTTCGAGAGCCTGAGCACCGCCAGGCTGACCAGAAGCTGCAGGAGCAGTGCTGCTTTCCAGCCAAAGGGCCAGCACAGGACAGTGCTGATCACTCCCTGCTTTGCCTTTCATATAGATCCAATGTATATGATAGCAATAAAGGAGCACACACACAGGCTGCTCGCTGGCCCTAGGATGCACAGGTTGGGACACAGTGCACCAGACGCGCTGAAGGCATCTCCATCCTCTCGCTGACACAAGCATGTAATGATGGAGCCATTCAGCGTTGCTGGTTTCCAGCGCCCAGGCCCACCTAGAACAGCTACCCAGATCCCAGCACACATGGAGCTCCCTCAGGCTGCCCTCCCGCTGTCCCGCCCGGGGTCGCAGCACCGGGGGCAGGCACAGCGCAGGGTTTATTCCGCCGTCTAAACGGTCTGTTCCACCGGGTGTTAAACTGCGTTGTCTACTAGAGATAAGGGTCAGTAAAGCAGTTATTTTATGTGAACTTTGTAGCTTCCCTTTGATGAGAGTCGAGATGGCAAAGCTCCCTTATCTCATCTGGTTTTGGTATATCGCTCCTTTCTCATATTATACTGCAACAGCACTAACGTTAAGAAGCCTCTCTTCCTGTAACCCAGATTAAAGACTGAAATAAAGTCACGGCCACAGGGTGTTAGAGCAGGGTGACAACCACAGGAGAGCAGAACCCACACTCACCTTGCTCCTCTTGAGTTGCAGACCCACACTTGGCACTGCAGGTGATAGCCCTGGGTCAGCTGGATGGTGACTTCTGACATAGAAACACCTGCATTTGTTAAAATAGATATTGCATTAGATGCTATATTACCTTAGAGCAGGCAATACGATCCCATGGGAAGACTCGTTTAGGGCATTCATTGTTTCTTAATAATCTTAAACAAGTTCAGCCTGCTTTTCACCATGATACAAATTCAGCATAAGTATTTTGGAGCTTGTCTTCATTAGAAAAAGACATCAAGAAAGGATGTGGGTAGTTAATCCCAATAAACGCATGCTTAAGCCTTAGACCTCTACATTTTTCCCAGTAATTACAAATGCTTTTGGGGAATTCTGTCTATGTTGAGCGTTGCTGTCACGGACAAACCGCAAGGGCTGCCTCTTATCCCGCAGGTCCCACGAGCCAAGGCCCTGTACACCTACCGAGGGCACAATCCCGGGGAGCTGCGCTTCAACAAGGGGGACATCATCATGCTGCTCCGGCAGCTGGACGAGAACTGGTACCTGGGGGAGGTCAACGGGGTCAGCGGCGTCTTCCCCGCCAGCTCCGTGCAGGTCATCAAGCAGCTGCCCCTGCCACCGCCCCTGGGCAGAGCTCTCTATGGCATCGACCTGAGGAGCAGGGACAAGGTGGAGAACAAGGACTGCCTGACGTTTCACAAGGTAACATCCCCACGGCAGTTGGGGGCTGGCCAGTTCTCTTCTTTCAGCTGTCTGGCATTCTGCTGCTCCCCAGCTCCACCAGAGCTCCCTTCTGGAAAGCAGTAAGGTTCCCAAGCCCCCCCAGACACTGCCACCAGTGGTTAAACCCCCCTGACTGCCCCATGGCACCTGGGGGTGCATGCAGGATGAGAAGCATCCAGGGAGGGATGCAAGTGCCCACCACGAGCAACAGTGCAGTCCCTGGGCTCAGCTCCTTGCCCAGCTGCCATGGGTGAGGAGGGGCTGTTGGTGGCCCTCTGCTCTCAGACACCCCTGGGAGGTCTCTAAATGACACCTACTGACATAGTAAAGGAAATTGCTTCCAGTTTTGGGGTACATCACTGGGGCCAGTTGAACATACCCAGCCTACTAGAGGTGTGCATTTGCAGAGCAACACCTGAACTGTCACCGAGTCTGCCCTTATTCCCTAAAGGCTACAGAGCTTGTGTTTGCTGTTAGAGGACACACTCCTCTGAGTAAGTGCAGCTCCCAGCAATGTCCTGTCCCTGTCCTGGCACCGGGAGGTGAGGCATGGCAGAGCAGAACAGAAAGTGCTGCCCACTGGCACCAGTGTCCTCCCAGAGAAGTCATCTCTTTCTCCATTCAGCCAGCAGCACAGGCAGGGTGGTCTCCTCGCTCTCACAGCTAGGAAGAGGAGGCGGTGGGGTGTCCCGAGGCCAGGTGTCCCCCAGAGCCAGGGCTGGATGTGGGGTGGCTGGCAGGGGGCAAGAGAAATCCAATGGCCAGCTGTGGTTTCTGACCAAGGGGAAGAATGAAAAGAGACAAGTCTGTTCAGAGCAGTGTCACACATCACCCCAGCTCTGTGAAACGTGGGCTTTGGCTCGGTGGTGCAGCCAGCAGCCCTAGCTCTGCCAGGGGCATCCACTCAGCAGCTGGGGGCGCCTCTGCCATCAGCGTTTGTTTTTTCCCCTTCACCCTATTTGCCTTTGTTTCAAGGCTTACTCACGCTGTGTGTGAGGAGCCTGTGCTTGGCCCCACTCCCGCAGCAAAGCTCGGACGTGAGGAGCCAGCACAGAGCGAACACAAAGGTACTGCTGCAGAGAGGCCAGAGCACCCTCCTGCCCCCGCTTCGGGGCAGTGGCCACCCTTAGCCTGTGGAAGGGCAAAGATTGGAGTGGTCTCCTCTGTAACCCCCCCTCTGCAGCCACCCCACAGCAGCCCCCGTGCCACGTCCTCCTCCAGCGGGGCAGAACGCAGGGGAAGGTGGGGGTCACTGGCAACCAGCCCACCTGGGAACTGGGGCAGAGATTCACCCGCGACCCCACCTGGCAATCTCTGCTGCTTCTTCAGGCAGCAGTCACCGTTCAGACACAGAAATGAAAGCTGAGAGGCACTTACTGCCAGATCAATACCGAATTTCCACCACTGCAGATGGAAACTCTGCAGGATGACTGGGCTAGCGAGAACCAGCCTCCTCCAGCCCCTTCAGCCTTGGAGCCATTACAATTTTAGTCCCAAACTTTGACCATTAGTTCAGAAGCCAGAAAAATATTAATTGGTTTCTGTAAAATTCTCCTTACTTCCCCCCACACACGGCAGATATCCTTAAAAATGTGAAATCAAAACATCTTAAAAGTCAGCCAGATTTAATTCTGCTGGGTCAGTCAATACAAACCAGCCGTTCTCCTCCCAAGCGATTCAAATACCTGCACTCCAGCAGTGCCAGGTTATTTCAGCCCCTGAACCAGCTGAGCCTCTGGGCAGCGTGGCACCAGTGCCAGGTTATTTCAGCCCCTGAACCAGCCATCTGAGCCTCTGGGCAGCGCGGCACCACTTACCCCGACTCTCACACAGGGGGTTTGTGCTTGGTTTGCAGTTAAAAGGCCGTTTTCATTGTGAGTTGTGTGCAGGGCAGTTACAGAGGCATTTCCACGCCATGGAAACCATCCAGCAGGTCAAAGGCTGCTCATGTCCTCGCCGTCAGACTCGTGTCCACAGTCCCGATCCAGCCATGCTCACACCTTTAAGTTAAAGACGAGTTTGAGCGATGTGCTGAGTGAGGCCAGGCAGGCTGGCGACACAGCAGAAGGTGTCCCTGGGGACAGACGGGGCAGCAGGACCACAGCTGTCGAGGGGGCTGTTTGCCACCATGGCAGGGCTAGTCCAACATCAGCCCGACCACCTTCCTTCTTCCCACAGAGGGCTGGGGACACCACGCTCCTGCCCATTGGGGTGACAGCATTGCCTTTCTCAGTGGGCATGTGAGGTGACAGAGCAGGGACCTTCCCCTCCGTGTGCGTGGAGCAGGGTGACAGCCTGTCCTCGGTCATGCCCACCCAAACCCACGCCAGGCAGCAGCGCAGCTGGCACCCAGGGGCAGAGCCCTTCTCCCAGCCCAGCTCCCGTTGCCTCTGGGCCCTACAGACAGTGAGCCTCTTCCTCACCACCGTGATGCTCTGCAACAGGGGAAAAAATGGGGGCAAAGATGCCAAATTCAGCCAAAATACCAAAACTGCGCTCTCCATGGGTTCTGTCACAAACGGCTCTGGTGAGTGTCTGTTTGCTGGGCTGTTCTGTGGGGAGGGGGGCGGTCACGGTGTCCCCAGCACCAGCACCAGTGCTCCCAGGGCTCCGGCTCCCAGCTCTTCCAGCCTCCGCTCCCTGACGGTGCTTTGTTAGCCCTGGTCTAGACATTAATTGTATTCCTCCAGTTTAGCTTGAGATGTTGGGTGTAAATGGCACCAACAAGAATTCCTAGAAATAAAATTAATACTTGTAATCACCATAATTACAGCAAGCACTTCTTTGTGGCTATTTTATAAAAGGACACTAGTAGAACATCTTATTTGAAGCTCTAATATATTTTGTAGAATGTCTTTTCATTTAATGAAATCGTTTTAGCTTCAGTAATTACTTATTTAAGTCTGGCGTTAACAGAAATAAGTTGGTTAGGGCCACGTAAAGCCACCAAGGAACTAGAAATTAACTATGGAGAAGGCAAAGATAGGTCTGTTTCGGGAGATGCAAGGCTCCTCTTGGCTTTGATGCTTAGGCTTGTGCCCCATTTCATCGCGTCCCCCGGTATTTAGAGAGGGAGGGAAGAAAAACATTTCCTGTTTAGGCTAATTTTAATTACATACAGAAATGACAATATTGCCACCTGTACACATGCACACGCTACTGTTTTTAAACCGTGCTTTAAGGAGTGAGGAGGAGGGAAATGGGAAAACAATCCCTGCTTTAAAATGATAATGCCAGAGAGACACCTCTCGCGCGTCAGAGCCGTCCGGGCTCAGCCCAGCAGCCCAGCACATTGCCTCACACCAGTGGGTGAGAATCTCCAAGTTTTGCAATTCCTTAATGTCAGCAGTAAAACATGATTAATTCCTCTGGCACTCATGGTGGTAAAAAACACTGTCACCACATGCCCTTTGCTATTAATACTGTGTGATCAGCAGTTTCCAAGAAACACTGTTTGAACATCGCCCGTATGCAAACGCAGGGCCTGACTCTTCCCTCATTAAACCCAGCAGGTACAAGCCAGGCCACCTCAGTGGGAGCAGGACCAAGCTGTGAATGTTCTGGCCTGCTGAGAGGTACCTGGGTGGATCTATTCTGCTGGCAAAGCCACCAGCAGCGAGGGCTTCTCCGAGCTCACGCCTTAAAGCTGGCTGCGGAGCTCTAATGTCCTGTGAGACGCACCCAAGTGTGGCAGCACAAGCAGGAAAGGGAGATGTGCCCAATGTCCCTTCTAATTTAGAGTAAAATTTATTATAACGCTGCTGGAGAGTCGGCCAGCTCTCCCCTGCACAGCACCTCTGCCAGGCAAGGGCTTGCACAAGACACAAAGCTCTTGGTGAAGCGCTGGGGGGAGCGCTCAGCCCCAGTAACGAGTTCTCCAAGCTACAAGTTTTTCAAAGCAATATTAGTTTTGCTGTCAGCTGTGCATGCGTAGCTTGGCATCCGGGACTTGTCACTGAAAATGCATCAGGGGAATGACCGAGCCACAAGGTTTTAAAGATCACCTGTAACATCACCTGAACCCTGCCCACAGCACTGCTGACAGATCGGAGAAGAGAGGGAAAAGGGAAACCCGGGTTGTGCCAGATCTAACCTCTGAACTGCGCCATCACGTCTGCCTTTCTCTCTTCCAGCCAAACACCACTGCGAGGCAGCTTCTCCAGACCAGCAAAAGCCACTGGTCCCCTCAGTTTAAGTGTGCATCCCTACGGACGGCGTCTCCCAAAGCAAAGGGTGCAGACTCGCCGGCGTTCCCCAAGGTGCCCGACTCCCGGCGCAAGAGCCTGCGGCAGTTCTCCATCACCACCGCCCTCAACACCCTCAACAGGATGGTCCACGCGCCCAGCGAGCGGCAGGCACTGGAGATCAGCTCTCCCGTCCTCATCAGCTCCAGCAACCCCACTGTGGCCACCCAGAGCAGCGAGAAAGCAGAGTTTCCCCACGGCTCCCCTCTCCAGGTAGGGAAGCGGCGTGGATGCTGTGGGAGCGGTGTAAGCCCGAAACACGAATCCTGGGCAGAAAGACTCGATGCACAGGCAGCGATTCCAGAAGCTAAAGCACACCCATAGGAGTAGCATCAGTCAGGTGCCATCCTCATTGAGCTGCCTGGGAGTCTTTCCCCTCCTTTTGAATTGGAAAGGTTTGTCTTCAGAGTTCAAAGACACCAGGGAACTCGTGAAAAGAGGAATTAAGTTATCAGAGTAACTAAACAGAGCTAAAGCACATTCCCATCCCCATTTCTGCCCTGCTGCAGTGAGCTCCAGCTGTACAGTGTGGGGAGACAGAGACCTCAACTTGCAAAACAAACTATTTTTCATTTTAGAAAGTAGCAAGAACGTGAATTCCCACAGGAGCTCATTCGCAGCGGGGGGGGGTGGTGTCTGAATTCACACTGCAAACATCTGGATTGCTGTATTACCGTGTAGATCAAAAACAGGCAGCTCTCAGCACTTGCAGAATTAAAGCTAACCCCAGCCATTGGCCACACTCACCCACGTTACTTTGAGGGTGAGCCATTCTGAGCTCCTCTCACAGAATTAAATTGCAGCAGAACAGGAGGACCTGCAGAGTCAGGCCCTGAGTTCTGAGCACATAAAAGCCCGGTGAGCTCAGAGAGGAGGCTGCATCGTACCGAGCAGGTCTGTCCTGCCTGAGATTGCTTCAACAGCCTTGTCATCTAACCCATTATCTTTATTAATTGGTATTTCAAATTTTCTGGTAAGCCTCAAGCATACAAGGAGCTCCCAGCATCCTTATCTTCAATGATAAGCACCGGGTTTAATCAAAAAAACTTGATTAAACCCAAATCTCAGCACAGGAGCTCCCCTGTTCAGAGCTCCCTGCTCTAAGCCCACCTTTGATCTGCCCACTGGGCACACACAGGTACCAGGGAAGCTGGAGCTCTGTTACTGTGCCCTAATCCACACAGTTTCCTCCAAAAGCAAACTGCCAATAGGACCGGCTTCCTCACAAAACACCAGTTCAGCCATTATAGCACCCACAGAAATACCACAACCTCCTGTTTCTGCAAAGCGGGACTGCCAGCCCTTCTGAGAAACCATCGGGGTCCCTGCCCTGCCCTGAGTCTGTCCCCTGCCCGCTCCTGCCCACAGCCAGAGGGAGGGTTCTGCAGGAGGACAATTACACAGCCCCTGTCTGCAGCCTGAACCTGGGACTCTGCTGGGAGAAGCGGAATTTGGGGCTGAGATAATAAACCTAGACTGACCTTTTGGACTATATCTGCTTTTCATTTTGGGGAGCAAAAGAGCCTTCTCCAGGCTCTGGCTAAAGATGTCAGTACAGAATCTTCACAGATCATCTGAAATGGGAGAAAAAAGGTTTTGTTTAGATTTGTACAACATCTTTCATATTCAGGGTTGCTCTAAGGTTTTATAAAGCAATAAGGCAGCCCCTGGCAGTGCAGCGTCTGTGCAATAAAACCCAGCAGGTACTCGGTACTTAGCAATAGCCTGCAAAGAGCCTTGGCTGTTAGATCCTGGTTTATGTGAGAGGAAATGAAGCCTTACAATAGAACTGTAATTCAATTGAAATGGTATCATGTCTCACAAACCCAATATCATTTTACCCAAAACGTCTCAGTGTGAACCACTGTCGACAGCAGAAGCGATCGAGTGGATGCGTTAACGTGCTGCCTCAGGAGGGCTGGAACCTCCTTCCTTCTAACAACAGCCCTGCTCCCGGGGGCTTGCAGGGGGGTCAGTGCTGCTCACGGGGCCACAGGGGTCACAGCTTCTCCTTCTCCCATCTCTGGGCTCGGGCTGCAATGACTGACCTGCAAAGCCAAGATTCTTTAGCAAGCCCAGCTACGCTCTGCCAGGCAGGACCATGCTGGCCATTTCTACTGAGGTCACTCGGCCTTTTTCCTGGTATTAACGGGGGGGAAAGTTGTGGGGGTGAATTTTTGGGTAAGGTGGCTCTTGTGATCAGAGCAAAGTTGCAGGATTGAGGAGTGGTGGGAGAGAGGAGAGCTGATGCTGATCAGCAGCTTCTGGTGGAAGGTCAGCTTCGGCAGCAAGAGCTGAGAGTTTGGAAGGACAGAAGCTCACCTCTGAAAACGTGGCTGTTCCACAGCAATTAGTTTTATATACACAGCATTACTTGGAAGGAAAAGATCTGTGTTTCTTGGTTTATGCTACTTCAGATAAAACAGAAGTTGGGCAGCAATGAACAGTTGTGTGCCTACTGCCAGCCCTGCAAACTCATCAGAGCACAAGCACCGAGCTGGGGTCTCCTGTTATTAGCAATACAGTAAAGAGTGGGCTGAGTCACATCCTTAATTGCTGTGAGGACAGGCATCCAGACAGATACCAAGTATACATTTGGATCTAGTAATTTAAAAAAATAGTCCATGCATTTTGAATGGATGTGTTCAGCGCTTTCCTTGGGCTGGGGGTCAAAAAAAAGTGGGAATTTTCCTGTGGCTTGTAGCTCTGTGACATTTGCCCAAAGCTCTGAGACTACATACGTTTGAGGGGGACAAGGAGGAGCACTAGTACCCCGATGAAGAACCCTGTGTGTGACATATCCCCAGTGGAGTCACATCTCCAGCAATACTGGTGCTTGGCGGGGGGAGAGGACACCAAGGGGTGGCACCCTGGGGACATGCAGAACAAAGCACGGGTTCAGAAGTGACAGCAAAGGGACCGTGCTGGGCGTCTGCAGGGCCTTCCAGAGCACACCCTGCCTGCACACCCTTCCACCACCGAGCATCAGGTCGGGCTCATTTCGGGCCATAAAAGGGAATAACCGGCACCCGCCCGCCCTCCTCCTGCTCTTCCTTCCCTTGGTGGTGCCAAGCAGGAGCCAGAACCAGTTTGCAGGGCTTGTGGGCACCGTGTCTGTGCCTGTGCCTGTGCCGGTTGGGCAAGCGGCTGCAGCCATGCTGAACTGCGCCCGCCCTCCCCGCCCCAGCAGCAGAGGGAACCTCTGCCCAGTCACCCCAGTCACCACTGAGCTTATTCCCCTGCTCTGGGCCAGGAAACACCCATCCAGGGGCCGCTGCTGCCCTTTACCACTCGTTCAAGTGAGCTGAGAAGCCTGACATCAGCCGCCAAGTGCCCGTGGCTTTTCTATGGGAGAAGAGACGTGAAACCTTCCAGCAGCACCGACCGCCCCGCAATGGATCGGGAAAATCCCCCTCCCCACAGGGCACCTCGTCAACACTCGACGGGGAAGCACCCGTGTCAGCAGGCACTGCAGAAACCACACTGGCGAGGAGCTGGATGGGAGATGGAGTAAAAGTGGGATTTAAGGAGAGGCAGGAGATTAAACTCTTTGTACTTATAAGGGCTTGCAAGGTACTCGCGGGAGAGCAGCAAAAGTGAGTGCTGAAATCATAGATGTCTGGAAAATACTTCATTCAATCCTTTTTCCTCTCTGTTGAGAACACAAACCCAGCTTTGATGCAGGCTCTGAAAGGATCCATGCACGAGGAAACAGAGAAAGAGAGGGAAAACACCAAGCTTTCCATCCAGAAGTGAACACTTCAACACAGGCCCCTCAGAAAAACCAGCAAAAGGTTGGCATTTTGCTCCAATGCAGGAGAAAGAAATGCCAAATCCCCAAGTTTCAAATTCACTGATTGCCAAAATTATTAAAATGGAATTGTGACTTCAAATCAACTTTGAGAACCTGGTCTGAGCCTACCTGGACAAGACAACGAGGAACACAAGGATGATGTGAAGCTTTACCTGCCAGTCCAGGTCCAGAGGCAGAAGCTACACCTGTGGGGTTTTAATTAACTGGATTTACTGGAGAGCAGCAGAGCTGGTGAGTCACTGCTTTATTTTCCACGAGGTCCCTGCTCAGCCACTGCCCCGGCACCGCGTTACAGACGTGGCCACTGGAAATTAGATTTGAAGTGAGTAAGAGATGAAAGCCCTGACAACTCGCATCGTTAACGATCCTGTGGTCTTTGCTGGAGAGCACGACTGCCAGCCACATCCCAGCCCAGTGACTTCCTGCTGGCTGAGGTTCCCCGGGGATGTGCTGCTGCCATCCTGCCTGGCTGGGAACTGTGTCCCCCCCTCCCGACAGCCGCCGCTCCAGGCAGCTCACTCAGCATGTGCAGTGCCCAGGGCAGACGGGGATGACCCACTTGCCCACAGCAGCCCCCCCGGGACACGCTCTGGTGCTGTCACAGGGATCGATCAGCCAGAGAGAGCGTCCAGGGGACACCAGATGGAACGCTGCCATCCTCTGCCCCGAAGCTGTGGGCCCTTCTCACACAGCGCTGCCTGCGCTCCCCATCGCCCTGGGGTTCAGTGGAACCTACTTCACACCAACAACCAACTGAAACATCTCCACGCCTTGATTCTGACTGGGATACCAGTCATCTGGCCGTTCAGCCAGCAGAGCACGCAGGCTGCAGCACTCAGAGAGAGCGTTCTATTTCCTTCTCCAGCAGCAGGGCAGGTGAGCAGGGCTGCTCCCACTTGAGAAGTCAGCATTTGGAGAAATGTCTTATTTCTGCTGGATGGCCTTCACCCTTTGAACAAAAGCCCCCACCTCCTTGCAGCCCCCTCGTGGAGGTGAAGCCTCTGCAGAGATGAGTGCCACACAAGGAGGGGACAACTGCTCACGGTGGGACCGCACCAGAGCCCAGCGAGCACAAAGGACACGTAACTGAAACCAAACCCAGAACAGAAACACCCCACAGGCAAGGTCTGGGGGTCGCAGCAGGATACTGAGCAGGGGACTTGCAACTCAGAAACCCCCTAAGTGGCTGGATGTCACTCAACCTGTGAGATGTGGAGGGACAGAGGAACAGGGACAGCCCAGCACAGCGCCCACATCCCCACCGAGAAGAAGATCTAAGTCATCTCCTCACCTTGGCTCCTACCTGGAACATGCAAGACCCTACAAGAGAGCAGAGGGGGCATTATGATGGCTGGTACCTCTCCATAGAAGCAAGGTGACGCTGGGGAAAGAGCCACCCCAAAGCAAAGGCAAGCCCCAGCGAGGTACCTCTGCACCAGTGTATGCACAGGGCTGCAGAGCTCCTTGGGACACCACAGACGTGCAAATAGCTTTAATAACTGTTATTAAGAGATCACTGGGGCAAGGACTGCATCATTTCAGGTTCAGACAATGCCAGTACTCCCAGCTGAGGCTAAGTAAATAACAAGGGAAACAGCAGTGATTGCAGCAGCGCTCACCTGGCTGACGCTCTCCTCCTGGTGAGCAAAGCCTGGGCTGGACATGCTGCTTTCCCACCGTGCTGGTCACTCCTGCAGCAGGCGCTGGAGACAGTGAAGGACTCAAAGGTTGGTCAGAGCCAAGTGAAAGGGCCACGAGAACACTGAACACAAGGAGTGGCGTGAAGGAGTGTTTCCCTGCTCCAGTGGGTGTCAGAGAGAGGAGTTAACAGCAATTTCTGCTCTAGGGCTGCCAGGGCTGTGGGGTGAGGGTTATCCTGGTCCATCACTGATCAGAGAGCAGGTCAGCTGTCCCAGCTCACCCCTCATTTACAGCACAGGATAAGCACCTTCCTTCTCACCAAGCCATGCCCCTGGAAAGTGTCTTGGTGGTGAAGAGACTTTTCCTCCCACTGCCTGGTCCTTCTTTGTCAAATGCTCCAACCTTCTTGCTCCTGAAGCCTCTTTGGTTTGTTGCTTGTTGCTTATGTTTTTTTAAGGCTGGGTGAATCCTGTCAAACGCTTTTAGCTGCTCTTCCACATAGGCTACAATAACCCTAGATTCAGATTAATATATTGGTTTCTGTGCTTGTTTTCTCCCCGTAGGTCAGTGCATCTTACTACGCTGCGCCAGGATCGCTGGGGCACTCGGCAGCCATTGTCACCCTGCCCCACCTGCAGCACCACGTATCGGCTTATATGTACGTAAGGGAACTGGAACGCGCTGGGGGGGTCGGGTAATTTTCTGTACCTTCAGCTTCATCCCATCCTGCCCCAGATGCCGGCGCGGTGGGAGGTAACGGCAGAGCAGGGCACAGCCCCTGCGGGCTCCCATGGGGGACGGGGCTAAACAGGGGGTCTCAAGGACTCAGCATCACAGCTCGATGATGCTGTTCCCAGCAGGGGAACCCTCCCTGCACCCTACTGCCGGGCTTCAGCATTTGGAGGTGCAGAATTCCGTCTACTAGTCAGCAGTACTTTTATTTTCTTTTTTAAATATAAAGAGAGTAGTTACTCCTTAAGTGCCTCGAGTTATTTGTTTTAAACAGTGAAGGTTAGCGGTGTTTTGAACGATCCAATCTTTCAAAACTTTCCCAGAGTTGAAATTTGCAGATAATGTACTGTAATGATTTGTTTTCCTCCAGATAAGCTTCCTACCTGACACTGCAGTGAGGTACCCACTAACAGCCCAACAGCAACACTCTGCCTCCGTGGTAATTAGCACCTCCCCAGTATGGAGAGCTGTGGAACGCTGGTGCACACCAGCAGTACCAGTAAATCTGTGCTACAGCCACGATGCTACCTTTCTGCATAGCACAGGTCGCCCAGGACCACCCAGGACCACTGCACACAATCCTGAGCACAAAAAAAAACCCCTAAGGCCTTAAAACAATTTGCAGAATGAGGATTGTATTAAAGAGCTCAAGAAGCTGCCTACTGTGCACAGCTCCTTTTTCAACCCTACGATATCAGTATCTGCACGCCCTGCCCTTCAGGATGGATCCTGCACAAAGTGAGAAACCACTGCGGAGTCAGAGCCCCCTGGGGCTGGCCCTCACCTGGTCCCTGCACGGGGCAGGAGGAGAAGTCACTTTATAGAGGCAACAGGCGTTTCAAGTCTAACTTTCAAGGGATTCCTCTGAACAGAAGGGAGAGAGAAATGTTTTTAAAAGTTATGGGACAGTCCCTGACTATCTAGACAACTAGTCTGCTGTGTTTCTGTTTTTCAAATAATATCTGATAATTGCTGTATTGGCCTCTAACTCATTAATATTTGGGAGTAGATCACACTCCCCTTAAAAAAAAACACCACCACAATTAAATTAAAAGTGTTACTCTGGACACAAATTAAAGTTCTTTAAAGAACAAACAGGGGAAAGTTTTGAAAAGTATGTCATCCTCTCTTGTTCTTGTGCTTTGTGGCACTGTGGAGACCAAACCTTCATCACCTCCTAGTCCCAGAATCACAACAGAGGGGTCTGGAAGGGATCTCTATTTCATTTCTAGCCTGGTTTCCTCGCTAGCCCAGAGCAGAGCCCTGTGCCTCCTTCTTTGCCCATTTTGTTCTCAAAAGGCCCAGAGGCAGCAACTGAAGTCCCTGCATTGGTCTCTGCAGGGCTCTGGCCAGAGGAGGAGGAGGAGGAGATGGAGGAAGATGGTGCTGTAGGAGCAGTGCTCCTCATCCTTCAGCCCCTCCAGATAATGCTCAAGGCCTCTGGCTCACACCTACTTCAAAGGCAGAGCATGCTCCTCATGCTCTGGCTGGGCCAGAGCACCACACCTGCAGGAGTCCTGGCTGCTGTGCCTCAGGACAGGTAGATGTTAGCAGCAGAGCACTCTGAGAGGAGGAGAACAGCAGCTTTCTCCTCCCCAACACTTGTAGCCCTCGGCTGGCGCTGCTGGGACAGAAACCATTGATGGGATCTGCTTTGTTCTCCGCTCCTCTTGGTTCTTCTTTTATTCATATCCCCTTTGGCCTGAGGTTAAGGCAGTTTCTTCCCTGCAGGGTTATCTCCACAATAACAGCAGCACCTAAATACCTGATGAGAGCGCTGGCTGACAGGGCTTCAGGCAATCACCCACCCTCACCTAAAGCCAGCAGCGTCTGCTCTGCAGCTGAGACAAATCCAGGAGGTTCAGGATGTGCTCCACAGGGACAGTTACTGCCCCACTCACCCCCACTGTCTCCCCAGGTGTGTGGCTCTTCATTCCTACACGGCTCATGGACCAGAGGAGCTGGAGCTGCAGAAGGGAGAAGGGGTCCGTGTGTTTGGGAAGGACCAGGACGGCTGGCTGCGGGGCATGTCCCTCGTCACGGGGAGAGTGGGCATCTTCCCCAGCAACTATGTCGCTCCCCTCTTCAGGTCTGGTTCTTCTTACGTGAAACCAAAGCATGGGGGGAGGGGAGTGGGTAACAGGTAGGATTTGGGGTTGACTCGTTCCTGCAGAGAAGTCACTGCAAGGGTCAGGGGTCCCTCGCCCGTGCTCTCACTCCTTGCATTTTCCTGTGCACCGCCCCGGCTGCACACTCCCTCTGGGAATTGCTTCTCCCAACAGCAGGGAGGGGGCAGGGAGCAGAGGGGGCTGGCAGCCTTCCCCTGGGAAGGGATGAGCAAACAGCACATCATCAGCCTTCATCCACTTGTTGTACACCTGGATGTGGACAGAGGCACCAGCGGCTTCTCCCATGACTGTTTAATTCAGTCCAGCAGCTTTGGCAAAGACTAAAGGAGAGACAAGCAGCACATTTTGATGAGCTGGTCTGGGAGCCAGGACGAACGGCAGCGTGTCTGCGTCCAGACTCGCCTTTATTCCTTTTGGATGACTCCAGTCTTCCTTTTTTTTCCTGCCAGAAGGGAAACCACAAGCTGAAGGCTCTTCTAGCGTCAAAATACTGTCTTTAGAGCAGGCATTTACTGGACACCATTGATCTCACTAAACAAGCATGCATTAGAAAGCAATAATTAACACAGACAATTTAGGAGAGAAAGAAAAAAAATTGCCCATGCCCTTAGCTGCCCTGAGACAGGCTCAGGTTGGGCTGAGACAGAGAGTAGAAACATAGTGCTCTGCTTCTGCAAAGTGGGGATCAGCCAGGGCACCTCTCCCAGGGCTGGTATCTTTGTTCTGCCAGATCGTTGGGGTCAGGCTGGGGTCCCGGTGCTGTTTAATCCCTGCATCATCCCCCTGCACACTCCCCACGTTCAGGAGCACCGGTGATTACTCTTCATCCCTCCAGCTCATTCCTTCCCTGTACAGCCTCCCATAGCGCCGCAGCCCCAGCTCACCCATAAACAGCAAACGCCCTCAGGAGCACAGCCCCACCACCCGAAACAGGCCCAGCCCTAAGCGTGGGGCTTGCAGCCGCCGCTCTCTCCTCCCTGGAATCTGCTTCACCAGGTTACCCCATGAATCACTGCTTGGTTATTAAACAAGAACTCCTTCCTCCAACCCCCCAAAAAAAGGATCAGAGGGATGGCGTGTTCCTCCCTTGAGGAGTTAACAAAAGTAATTCAGCAAGGAATTTGGAGCGCTATTTGGCCAGGGTGCTGGGGGAAGGCTGACAGCTCTCTGGCAATTCAGTGACCCAGGGTGAAAGCCTGATGACCCCTCTCTAGGGAAGGCAGGGGAGGATAATCCCCAGTAGCTGCTGCCCAGCGGCAGGAAAGCAAGATCCAGAGGCAGGAGCACAGACCCTGGCTCTGCCCCGTCTGTGGGGACCTGCCCCAGGAGCCTCAGCTGAGGGTGTCCCCAGCACAAGAGGAAGGGGCAGGATTGGGGTGGGAGGCAACACGTTTGGGCAAATCAGAGGGAGTGATGGTGTCTGGAGGTCCATGCCAAGGGGTTACTGTAACAAACCCTAACCTCATTTGGGAATGATTTCTTGTAAATCAGGTGCAGAAAGATGAAAGCCCTTGTTATAATGGAATCAGAAACCTGAGCTAACTGTATGGTCTATAGCATTTCCCACCAAAGCCCAGACCTGGGACCAGTGAAGGTACCTTAAAAGCACGGGGTTCCCTTTTGGGCAAACTCTTCCTTTCCTTACAAAGCCACGAGTCTAGTCCCAGCTCATCTGCTTTCCTGTTTCAAACAGGAAACCTAATCTCTCCGACTCGAAGATGCCTTCCCTGTACGCCTCCTGGACGCTGTCGACCTCCTCGCTCTCCTCTCAGGGCAGCATCTCAGAGAACGGCCCCAGACAAAGCAGACCCTTGAAGCCAGCACTGCTGCCCGTGCCCGTCCCCTCGCCTGGCAGGAGCGCACTGGCCTCGGGACAGGCATCGCTGCGGCGCGGACGGGGCAGCACGAGGAAGAGTAAGTGATCTGGGGGGGTTCTGGGAGGGAGAAGCCAGACACATCCCCCCAAACCACACTGGCTGCCTGCAATCAGCACCGGGAGCCATAAAAGAGAAGGGAACACATCCAGGAGAGTGGCAGCTCTCCCGAGTGGTCCCCACCAGGGCTGAGCACCCGATCAGAGACCGAGGCACTTGACATGTCCCACGGCACGAGCTGGGGAGCAGCCCAGGTTTGCAGACACAGAGTGACCGACCACACCATTGCCCAGCTGCATCCCCCCTGGTTTGGGTGGTTTTGCAACACCAAAACACAGATATGGGGAGAAATAATCCCTAATTACACACAACCCTGGGCCCTAAATTAGCTTTTGGCAGTCTGGAGAGAGGCTTTGGAATCATCACAGATGGCTCTGAGAGCTCCAACTGCATGCCCAGAAGCCATTTTAAAAGAGGTTAGTTTAGAGCATTATTAGGAACTACTGAGAAAGGAACTCACGACAAAAGAGTCAAACTCCACTGTGTCATCGGGGGAGTTCTGGGGAACTCATACCCTGAGCACTTCACCTATTTCTGGTAACTCAAAAAGCATATATAGTAAAATCAGGAAAAGCATGCAGGAGGATGATCAAGAGAATAGAATAGCTTCTACTTCAGGAGTAAATAAATTCAGCTCAGAACTATCTGAGCTGCATAAAATGATGAATAGCCCGAAGGCGAGAAAGGGTCCCTCATGGAAAGCCAGAAGCAGGAGTTCCCAGCGAAGCTGAGAAGTCAAACCCCTCGATGCAGCAGAGTGCCAGAGGGGAAAATCCTCCCCAATGGCTCGATTTTTCTCCTCCTCCTCCACACAGATCCAATTCATGCTTCTCACTCACCTGTGCTGGGGCTTAGAAAACACCCTCCCGAGGACGGAGGGGAGGGAGAGGGAGCCTCAGGAACCCCCCGCAGGGAGGCAGGGACCAGGGTCCCACACCACTGGCTGCCCCAGCTGGGGTAATTTTGGTAATTTCAGGGGGGTTGGACTCAGCACAGAAAACACTCTTTGTGAGGGCTTGTGCAGAGCTCAGCTGGTCATACTCTTCCCAATGAGGCTGCCAAGGTTCACCTTCAGCCCAGACGTGCTGCTTTGGAACACGCTTCCCAGTGTGTTTGGGCACTAAGTGGCACACTCTCCAGTGGAGCTGCTGGGGGGGCAGGCAGTGCCCCTGGCAGGGGGCTGGCACGGCTGCAAGGGCCACAGCCAGTGTTTTTAGACTCAAAACGGGATTTATCTTAAGAGTTGTTTCACGTTAGAGGACTCATTCTCCTGTGGTGGCTCACAACCTGGTGCTCAGGGTTAACACACTCCCCATTTGCACCGAGTGCCTGCAGTGCAGGAGAAGGCAGGGCACGCTCTTGGAAACCAGTGTGGTCCCACCCGAGACAGAAGCATTTCTGTGGCACGAGCTGTTGTACAAACACGGGGGGACTGAGGGTTCTGGTTTGTTGGCCTTCAGTGTCCAGCGGGGCAGCTGCCAGCTAAGCCAGGCCATGGAGGCTGACAGCTACTGCCAACGGTGCCCGCGCCTGGGGGGGTGCGCAGTGATCCCCGGGAGCTCTGACCCCCCAGCACCCCTGAACGGGGCTGTAGCCACAGCTCACTTCTGCCTCGTGCTTTGGCCACACCGCTTTGGATTCCTGCTGACTTACCTCCTCCTGACTGTTCTTGCTCCCCAGACGGGTCCCTGCAGAGGCCAGGGCAGATGGGGACCCCCGTGCCGGTTGCCGGCTCCCTCAGGCGTCCCCCCACGGCCGCGGGACGACCCCAGCAGTTTCAGATTTACCAGCATGCCAGCCCCCAGCTGCACAGCATCCCCTCTGGTGCCAGCATGGCTGAGGCAGCCACAAGACCAAGCTTCTCCCACGACACTTCACCAGCGCTTGTGGTCCAAGGAGGGGAGAGCAGAACTCCCTCTGTGTGCAGCTCCATCATCCTGGACGCCAAAGACCCTCCGGCAAAGAGCGAGGCAGCTCCAAAGCCACCAGCATCAGCCCCACCATCCATCCTGGTAAAACCAGACACGTCCCGCAACAGCGCCGAGAAGGTATGGCCTGGGGTATGGCGGCTGCAGAGGGTCCCCCCCATCCTGCTGGGACTGGCACTCAGCCTCAGCACAATACTGCCCGGGGACAAGGCCCGCGAGGGCTTCACCCCATCCTCGCCAGGATTTCTTCTGGCAGAAGTCACTGGGACTGGTACCTGCGTTAAGAAACCAGGCACCTGTGTTGTAGACTCTGCTGTTCAGATTAAGCCCTTTAGAAAGGCAGATGCTGCAGGGACTCTTGGCATTAACCAATGTTCAGTCACAATCAAATCCTGAGATTTTTCTGAGGTCTTAAATCAGGCAAGAATCCCACCAACATCCCCAAGAGTTTGGGAGGCCAGAGCAAAGGTGCAAAGGGCAGACCGGGGCGTTAGACCGTACGTCAGAGTGGTCTCTACAGACCTCCCCCCCCAGCCCTTTGGCTGAGGCATCTGGAAGTGAAGTTTCCTTCCCCCCTGGCAGCCAGAGGGAATTTTCATAAAGACAATCATTCTGCAAATTGCCCCAGTGACAACTCTCCCTTCCCATGGCACCCAAAGACCAACTCGCTCCACAACCCCTGACAGCCCGGGTGACCCCACAGCTCCCGGGAGGAAGATCACCAGGTGGAGAGAAACCAGGGGGTCTCCACAAGGGGCACAGCAGGACGGGCCACCCTCCCTCCTCTCTCCTGCTGCCTCCCTCCCTTCCCTCTGCTCCCTCGGGTGACAGCCCTGGGCCAACTCTCCCGGGTCTTTGAGAGATCCCAGCAAGGGGAGGGTGGCTGCTTTTCCCACCGTGACCCCAGTCCCTTCTCATTGCAGCAAGTGAAGACGGTGAGGTTCCAGAACCACAGCCCACCACCACCCAAGCGGCACAGCCTGCAGCCCTCCCCGAGCCTGCCGCGGGGCAGGACCGAGCCGGTGGCCACAGCAGAGCTTCTCCTGCCAGAAGGCATCCTGCCAGGCCCCGAGCTGGCCGTGTTCTACTCACCCAGGGTCAGCGCCAGCCCTCTGCACCAGCGACGGGCGCTGCACCCCAAGGCGCTGTCGCTGGACCTCTCCGGGCAGCTCACCTTCCCCGGCAAGAAGAACTACAGCAGCATATCTGCAAACTGATGGGGTAACTCCTCTGCTTGCTCCTCTCCCTCCGCCTGCCCCTCTCCTCCCTCCTGCCAGGGGCGAGCACCCCAGACCCCCGCCAGCCTGCTGCCCTCCCCGCTCCCCTCCCGGGGCGAGGGGCAGGTGTTCCCCAACGCTTCCACACCACTGGCACCCACGGGAACTGCAGCTCCGGGGGCTCTCAGAGAACCAGGAGAGCTCCCAGGGGAGCAGGAGAGGACAGGCTGGCACCGATCCCCGCAGGGAGAGCCCTGTCCTTGTCCGGGGTGGCTGGAGAGACCAGAAGGGTGTTTGTGGCATCCACAAAACTGATGTTCTCTGGTGCCGTGCAGGGCTGCGCTGCGGGACCGGAGAAAGAGCGGGAGGGGGCAGAGCAGAGCACGTGGGTATCAGAAATAGTTAGGCTCCTTTTGATCTCCTCACTGCTGCAGGAAAGCCCACAGAGATCAAAACACTGGTTCATTACTTCCCTGCTTCTGCAGGATAAAGAAACCGTGAATCTAGATCAGCCAGTTCCTAACGGACGGCTCCTGTTGCCTTTCGAGGGGGCTCGCTCAGATGTTTTGTTCAGTCGGTTGCTTTTCTGTTTGGTTTTAGTCCCCAGATTTTAACACAGAATATAGTTTAAAAGGTGATTTGAGAGAAAAGGGACGTGCTGTTCCCACAGTCACTCAGACTCTGCAGAAGGGGGCTGCATCATGGATCTCCTCACTGCTTGGGTTCCTCTAATTACCTGTCAGGTACCTCCCAGCAGCCCAGGAGCTCACTCCAGCTCCGTCCCACCGCCCACCCAGTCAGATACTGCTTTTGTAAATATCCTCAGCGGAATTCAGGGGTTTGAGTTTACATTAAGATGCATGAAGCATTGTCTAGGCAACAGAAAGCCAAATTCAGCATTCCCCATGCCACAGACCTCCCCCGCGCCACGGCAGCACCAGCTCCGTGTCTGCAGACCCTCTTTCCTCCCTGACCCCAGGGACAGGCAGGGTCTAGGCAGGGCCCACTCCCCAGCTGGGACCCCTCACCAGCAAACCCACACACAACAGCTTTTGGGTTTCATACCTTGTTTTCATGGCCGGTTTATAGACCAGCAACTCCCATCCCAGCCACAGCCACCAGCCACCAGTTCTCCCAGCAGCGGTAGCCATGCTTCTTCCAGAACTGCTGTAAAATGCCATCCTCGGTGAGTCGCACACAAAAGCCATGAAATTACCCCCGCTGGTCAACGGGAACTCTCCAGGGCACTGGCACAGCCCCAGAGGACATTTACTTCTGGAACTAAGAAAAAGGAATGCATAAAGTCTGGTCTGCAGCCTCTGTTCTTGGACTCTTTCCACCCATTTCTGCCTGTGGAGCAGGAACCTGCCCTTTGCCTGCAGGGATCTTCAGCAGCGCAGAAACCACCAGTGGCCAGAGGAGCTCTTCACCTTCTGCTCTCTGTCACTAGCTAAGCTCCTGCAGACAATTCCAGTTTCCCCGGGTGTAAGAGGTGGCACGTGCTGGAAATGGGAGGGTGAACACAACCCTCGGAGGCAGCTGACCCTGTCGGGGAGGACATGCCAGTGCTTTGCCAAAGACTCCTCTAATCCCTTTAAAACAAACCCAGGAAGCTTCTAGTCTCTATGACCCAGACGAGCTCCACCTCTCCCAGGTGCATTCAGACACAAAGAGCACTGTACATGGGCGCTGCAGAACCAGCTCGGGTGGGTCACAGCCTGGTTCGGAGAGGAAGGAGGGGCTGCCTGCTCCGCCTGGCCCCGGGGCATCGCTCTCTGCAGGCTAATGACAGGACCCATGGCTCGGGGTGACCTCACCTCCAACCCGCTGAGGAAGCATCCGACGTGCTGCAAGAGGCCACCTCCCGAGGGACACACGGGGTGGGTGCCATGGGGGGCTGGAGCTACACGGCAGTTCATCCTGCAGATGGGAACGCTGGCGAAGAAGGAGCAGTAGGAAACGTGAATCCCAGTGGAATACTTGGCAGGGCTGGGGTGTGCAGGGAAGGAAGGAAGATGAACTTCTGCGATTTGCTGCCCCCAGACACCAGCATCCTCATCTTGTGCCGATGCAACACAGCCAAGGGCTGATGGGACTGCTGCGGTCGCACCGTTTGCTGAGCTTTTACCATGGCTCCAGCAGAGTGTTCCCAGAGAGCGGGAAGGAGGTGACGGACCAGGGACTCTGGGGCAGCACTGGTCAAAGATCTTCCCTTGTTATTGGCAATTAGCCCCACCCTGCAGGACCCCAGTGTCCATTTCCTCGGGAGCACTCCCCCAGACAGGGAGCACAGAGAGCTGCGACGCTCAGAGCCATCCACGTGCAAAGAGGCCTTTGAAGACGAGGAGCAAAAAGAGAACAACAAACCACAACTCACCGAGGGCATCAGACAGACCTACACCAAAGGCAGCCACCTTGTACATTTGATGTCCCAGCAGGGCAGGCTGTCCCAGCAGAGGCAGGATTGTCAGGCCAGGCGGCAAGGAAGAATTTACAGGTCGGTTTGGGGCTGAAAATGAAAAGCTCAGGGCACAGACAGAAAGAAGTGATGGCAGCTCTGTTTCCACCAAAGCCCTGGCAGGAGGAAGGACAGCACCTCCCCTGGCCCAACATACCAGCACCCGGGGACACCGAGAGCATCAGGAAAAGCCACAGGTGCTCAGGATGCCATAAGATTTAATAAGCCATAAAGGTTTCCTGCACATCTGGGCTCACAACAGCTGGACACTGCTCAAGTTACCAGTTTGGAATATTGCCTTTCATGGAGCAAACCCACCCTTTTATCCTCTTATACTGAGATAAACAGCAATAAGCCTGCAAAACTGTTCAGCCCATTAAACGATAGTTTAAGACTTCAGACAAACACTCAAAAAGCACCACAAATCTCTCCCATGCTTAACCCTTCGCCCTCTGTATTGCAAATGCCAGCATGGGCTGGCTCTGACGCTCACACACAGTCACGGGGAAAGGAACCGATGGCGACACCGGTGCTTTGGTAAAAGAGCAGGCAGCTATTTTGGGATGGATCTCTGAGTTTCTTGCATGGGATGTTTCAGTGTTTTGATGCTATGGTGATAAGTGCCCTAAATATATTCAAAATATGTAGGGAGAGAGAACTGAAAACAGGAGATATTTTAAAGCCACAGCTCTAATAAGCACCGTGTTCCCAGGGCCGTTCCTGCCCCCCGGTTCCCTGCTGCACCCACCGAGCAAAGTCCTGCCTCGCTCCTCGTCTCCTCCGCTCCTCCCTGGCAGCACCTCGCAGCGGGCATCTGAACCTTTCACCAAGGAGCATCCCAAGGAAGAGGGACCAGAACTCTCTAGAACTCAGACCTTTCTCTTCCAAAGGCCCAGGCTTGAGCAGGAGTCAACATGGAGCTCTGTCAGGAGCCCTGAGCGCAGTGCCCAACGCGTGGCCCTCGCCTACGCTGAGAAGCTGCCAGGGAAGACATCAGCTGGGTCTGTCAGGGGCAATCCTAAGTGCCCCAGACTAAAAACACCTGGTCTGCAGCCCCTTGACTCCCCAAGCAGAACCACCACACCGGGCTCCTGGAGCACGAGCAAGTGGCACTTTTTGTTTCTGGGCTGCTGACCTGAGGGACACCGCACCTTCCACAAAACCCACTCCAAACCCCTGTCCATCCCTGGCTGCTCTCAGCCAAGGTTTATTTTTAACTGGCAGCAATGAAAAGGGAGGCATCACATGTTGGTAGGAGGGTGGAAGCTCTACATGGAGGTGGGCGAACTCTTCAAGGGTTTCTGTTCTTTTTATAAACATATTTAACTTCCCTCCTCCCTTCCCACCCTCCAGACTCTCTTCAGCACCACTTCCCCAGGGAAGACAAGTTAGATATTGGTATTGAGATCCTCTTTTGTCATTCCTGAGTTGGCCAGGAGGGTTTATGAGGGGTGACCACCCCTTTCCCTCCGGGACTGTCTCCCTTCTGTGCTCCCAGTGTCCGAGCCCTGGCCCTGCTGAACCGCCACGTCCGCAGCCTTCTCTTTTACCACAACCCAGCACGTGAGGCAGAGAGAGCAAAGAAAACAGCATTAGGAAAGGCAAAACACAATTGCAGGCGTGCTGCAGCGGCGTGCACTTCTCTAATGAAAATATATTGTCCTCTGCCTGCCTGGAGAAGGAGCGGGGGCTGATCCAGGCTCCCACCACCTGGAGCATCCCCTCCACCAGCGCCGCAGGAGAGGAGCTCTAAGAGCGAGCAAAGCACCACCCAGGGACAGAGGGACCACTAATGAACTTCTCACAAGTTCTAGAATCGGCCTTATTTTCTATCCGCTCGTTTCTTATGCTTAGTTAATGAATTGGAGCCCAAATCAGATCATTCATCAGCTCAGCTTTAATTGCCTGCCCAGCCTGGCAGGCGCCTCGCAGTGCTTCAGTGAGTAACCTGCCCCCGAGCGTGAACCGCAGTCACCTGCCCTGGCAAACTGCGAGCAGGGGCAGCGCCAGTAAGAAAACAGCATTAACTTGTTCTCCCCACATCCTTCACGCAGAGGATGATCCTCTGCCCCCCAGGAGCAGCTCATCCCCGAGCCCCCACCCCAGCCCGTCCCCGAGACAGTGCTCCCCACGAGGAAGGACAAAGCGACGCTGTTCAGTCTCGGGAGGGAATCCTGCGGTTCGAGATGGCCTCTGGCACTGCCGGCAGATGGTGAGCCCGAGGACCGTGGCTGGGCACAGAAGGTGCCCAGATCAGTCCCCGCTCCCTGACAGAGAGGATCCAGAGATCCCTTGGGCAGGAACAAGTCACACAAGAGGATGCTGTGCTCACACGGAGGCGCTGCTCTGACACAAAAGGTCACACAAAGCATTTAGCATCATATCTGCTCAGGTGCCACCAGCAACTGCATCACTGCAGGAGGCAGGGCCAGGCTAGATCTGGGCACGGGCAGCTCCGGGTCCCCCAGACGGGAACAGAGCCAGGAGCAGCTCAGCCCCTGACAGACCCTGTCCAGCTCCAATCCCTTCTCATCTTCCAGTCACCGTGACAGTCATTCTACAGCCATGAGCATGGCTTCCCTGACTTCATCCTCTTCAATTCTTCACAAGCCACCAAAGCAAAATGAAACTGTTAAACCACCACAGATCTCCTCTAGATTCAGAAAACCCAAGAGATTTGCTTGTGAAACAAAAAAACATGTGAGGGAAGAGCTGTCGTCCTCGAGAGCCCCTGCCCCCCCCAGCCCCACGCTGCACCGTGGAGGCGCTGGGAGAGAGGAATGGCAGCGCTGGCCCCAGAGCGAAGAGGGAAACCCTGGAGCAGCCCAGGAATGTGTACATTCACCTGTACATTTACCCTTATTTTAGGTTTATTCATCACCCAATAGTTATCACAGTTTATTTGTGCAACGACATGGTTTCAGTGTAGTAACAGCCGTAGGCTTTAAGTTTCTCGGGGTTTCTTTTGCCTGAAGTCTCAGTATCTCCCCCATTGAAAAAGTGACACTTCAAAACATTCATAAAAACAGTGTTCAGAGCCCAAACCCACCCCGGTGAAGCCATGGGCACTTACCAGGGAGGGCGGTGGGGCTGATCCCTTCGTCCCTGCACTGTGGCTCCACCCGGGACACCGAGCCGGGGATGGGCAGGCGAGGACTGTGCGGGGGAGAAAAGTGGAGAAAAGATCTATTTACGCCAAAGTCCCACCCAAAAGAGGTTTTAAAAGCAGCAGGGATCAGCAAAAGGTACCTTACCTCGATCCCCTGCCTAAGAGACCAGGGAATTCTGTGGTCTTTTTCCTGCACCGAGCCCAGGAAACGTTACAATGAAATGTTATGGCCACATTCCTATAAAAGAGAGAACAGAAACTATTTTTACACGTATATGCTTAGAAACAGTAGGCTATATAATCTGCTCTTATGTGGTGATGGGTAGGAAGGATAAATAAATAGAACATACATTTAGGTGATTGTTCAGAGACACTTGTACAAATTCACTGATGCTTAATATTTCTTCCATGCTGTGAAGTTCATTTTTTTTAAAGGATTTTTCAATTTAAGGTACTATTAGGGAGGAGAGACGTCAATAAACAAAAATATATTAACTTGCTGTTTTGTATTAAACTTCAAGATATTTATTTTGTATTTCTGTAGCGGGAAAAGCGATGTTTGGATCTGTGGATTAACTAAATTAATTGGAGCCACATCGATTAGGACCCCCCATGGAGCGGGGGCACGGGAGGCAGAACTGAGGGCAGCCCGTGTCTGCTCCCGAGGGAGCCGGGGCCGCGGGCCTGGGGGAAGCTCCCAGCGCCCGACACGGGCGGTTTATCCACCCCCGTCCCGTGGAAAACACCCTGTTCCCATTAAAACTTTTTGCATGAAAAACCAGGAATGTCTATTTCCACTTTCTGATTTGGGGTTGCAGTTTCGCCAGTCGGGAACGAACGGGAGGAAGAGGAGGGTTCCCTGGGGCTGGGAGCACGGGCTTCGCTCTCCCACCCACCGGGCTCCAGCTCCAGCTCCAACTCCATTTCAGCCACCCCGAGCTCCTGCTCCTGCTCCTGACGCTCTGTGCCCCCGGCAGGAACCTGCAGGAAAATAGAACAATAATAATTAGCATTACTTGACTTCTTCTTTCTTTTTCTTTTTTTCCCCTTCCTCTTTAACGTGCTTGGAAAGCTCTGGCCGAGAGGAGAGCTCGGTGCTTCACCCCATTTCACACGGTTAGAAGTGGGTCCCAGGGACAGGGACAGTGAGAGCAGGGATGGGGCCCTTGTCCCCTTCCCATCTCGCCCCTCACCCCTGCCCGGTGCCACAAGCCCCTCGCTATAAACGCTTCATCCGCGGGACAAGCGGTTCCTGCTGCACCCCCGGGAACAGCAGATGAACCCACTCTCGTTTCCAGGTCACAAGCCCCAGCCGAAGGTGGTGACTCGGTCACGCTCTCAAAGCCACTGCTGGATCGGGAAACCGCGGTGGCACAGCGACCTGGCAGGAGCAGTGGGTCACCCGGTGACAGACCCGGCTTTGACTTTCCAGGGTCACCGGGTGTCAGAGCCGGGGTCACCGGGTGTCAGAGCTGGGTTTGACTTTTCGGGGTCAGCGGGGTCAGAGCCGGGTTTGACATCCCAAAGGGGAGCAGCAGCAGCACAGAGCGAGCTGTAAAGCTCTCAGGCGTTTGAAACCCAAGTCACTTGGCGTGTTGGCGGTGAGGGAGACGGGTGGGATAAGCTCGGTGGGAGCATCAAGCCCCTGAGGAGGTTCCTGAGGCCATGAGGAACGGGGGGCTGGGGGTCAGGGCTGTGCCCCCAGTTCTATGTGATCAGCACCAGCAGCACGTTCTCACAACCCAGTTGATCCAGACAGAAACCAGAAAAGCTTTACCTGGCAAAACCCAATGAAAAGCCCGGGTTTGCCTTCTCCAGAGGCAGGGAGAAGAGCGAGGCAGGAGCTGCTGCCCCCCCGGTGGCTCCATCCGACACCCCCAGAGCCCATCCCCTGCAGTCAGCCAAGGAGCCTCCCGCACCTCCGGCAGCAGCTTTCGGTGGGGTCAGAGCAAAACCCAGAGAACACTTTCCAGAAGGTGCCACTGAAGCCTTTGAGTCTCACTCATGTCCTTCCCGCAAATCAGCAGCGATGATGTTCTCCTCCTCACACATGAGGGAAGACGTAAGAGAAGCCTGGAGGGAAGCAACGTGACCCCCACCCCAATAAAGATAAAAAAGGACACAAAACCCCAATCTGCTACTAAAGCAATGAAACACCAAAAGAAATAGCAAATCTCACTATTGGACACGTATCTCTGCTTAACGGATCAGACAGGGCCTGAGCAGCAACCCAGCCCCCTTCACGCCACAGACAGAAGGCAGATGTGAGCTGTGCCCCCCCTGCAGAGCCCGGCCTGGGGCCGGGGGACAGCGAGGCTCCCCAAAACACCCCAGGCCATGAGCCACCCCAGGCTGCAGGGGACACTGCCAGCAGGGCTGCTAGCGACAGGTCACCCCAGCAGGGACAGGCAACAGTGAGGAGTTCGAGCTGCTCTGCCCTGGGTGTTTCTCTGCTGCGGGAACTACAGGAGCGCTCGGGGGGTGAGACCCCCCCCACAAACTCCCACCAATTGTCTTGTTGTGGCCAACATGCAGGAGCCCAGTGGTCCAGCCCCCACAGGGGGCAGTGACAGCAGCAATGGCAGTGGTGACAGCAGTGGTCTCTCTGGTGGCTCCTCACAGGCTCCCCTGGCGCTTTGCTGTGCATTGGGAAAGGAACAGGAACACCCCAAATTAAAAGCTTCTGTCTGTTTTTAACCACACAGACCTATGCACTTGGAGTGACCTTGCGGAGGAGGAAAGGAGACTCGGGATCAGTGCCCCCTTTTGCTTTAATTACACCGGTTCCCTGCCCAGCATTTTCTTGCTCCCACACCTCTGTGTGGCTGGGCTCCAGCTCATCCCCCTCTCCCACCCCTCCCCAGCACCCTCAGGGCAAGGGACCCCTCAGGACCTCAGCATCCCGCAGCCATGTCACCACACGTCACCCCTGTCTGCCAGCAGCTCTCTGGCCCCTCTGGGAATGTGCCACACCCGTCATGATGTCACTGGAAGGGGCATCCAGGTCCCATTTTTCCAAGGTGGAAGGTTCTGGTCAGGTGCTGGTGGTGTCAGCCCCTTCCTGGGCTCCCAAGCCCCCGCAGCACCCAGGGGACACGGGGAAGGGGAGGCTGAGGACCCTCCACTCCAGCCCCCTCGCATTAACCAGACACCAAGAGCCAGCTCCGCCACGGCACTGATGTTTGTCACCACCACACAGAACCCATGGATGTGAATGAGGACGCTCAGCAGGATGGCACAAATGCTGAGGTGACCATGCCAGACCCCCTCGGGTCACTGTGCTCCCCGTGCCAGCGGGAAATCACACACCAGAGGTGACACAACCCTCCTGACACTGATGAAGAATCACTGCCTCTGCTTTAAGCGAAATACAGACTCTGGAAACTGCTGGTGCCCCGGAGTCCGTGGTCCTTTTCTGCCCACAGAGCCTGGAGGGATTCATGCAGGGCTTTGAACCGAACTCCTGAGCAGGAGGGGCCCTCCCCTGCCCCCCAGAGGGGTGTCTCACTGCACCACCAACAGCCCCACTCCTTCCCCATCAGCCCTACAGCTCCAACATAGGTTTTTAATATCTATATGAGACTATAGATCGTGTTAGCCAAGGACAGGGCTCCCAGCTTCACTCCCCGGTTGAGACCAGAGAGGAAAGACGTCCCTCAGGCATTACCCAGGGGGGAACCAACTGCCTGGATGGAGCAGCAGCTTACAGCTGGGTGTGGGAATGCTCAGCGACATCACCAGGCTCCACACCACGATGTCATGCCGAGCCATGACATCACACCAGCCCACTCCCAGCCCCGGGACAGGCCCTCAGCACCCTTTCTCCTGATGAGAGGAGAACTGAAGGGCTCAGAAAGCCAAGGAGATACACCACGGTGCTCCCTGAGGAACTGGAAGAGCTGGGAAATAACAGCAATAACCCTGCTCTTCAGGGCCGAGAACGTCTGTGCTTCAGAAACCGGCTCTGTTACAAAGGAGAAAAGAGGCTCCCTTTCCAGATTTCTCCAATCAAAATCACAACAGGACGACTACTGAGTTGGGCCAGAATTTGTTAATGACGTGGGAAATCCAGTACCAAGAAAGCACCTTTATCCTGGCACCAGCTTTCACCGGGGGAAAAGCAGCGGGAGCAGCGCAGCAGTGACACCTCCTGGAAGGCGACGCACGGCCGCTGCCAGCAGCTCCAGCTCTCGCTCCGGCTCACTGACAACCCCTGCCCCTCGTTCGCCTGAGCCCCAAGACCGTAAGAAACAGCACCGGTATCTGACGCGCCCCTCACGGCAGGAAAAAGCCCAACCCGAAGGGCACACACCCCCCCAGACACCCCGGAGAGCCCGTGCTCCCCGAGAGGTGCGTTGGGGAGCAGACCCCATCCACGCTGAACGAGCAAGGAAGCAACGTCTATTCTTCTAAAGCTCCCAACCCGTTTCACCTGCTCGGGTTACCCAGCCGCTGCTCTCTCGATATATTGGATTTCTGTGCCCCAATCCCCGCTTCCTGGAACTACAGCAGCTGCTTTGGGAGGAGGAAATGAAGGAAAGGCTTCCCGGCAGCTCAGCTCTCCAGAGCAGGGGTGTGCAGGGACGGGGAAGGGCATCCACAGAGCGGCTACGGGGCAGCAGGAGGTTCCAGAGCCACCGCTCTCCTGAGCGCAGGGTCAGCCTCTGCTCCGAGACAGCGAGCAAACCTTGGGTCACCTCCTCCCATCTGGGAACCCCAAAGCCTTCCCCCTGTCCCCTGGCCGTGCTGCAGACAGGGCTCAGGGGCTCTGTTGTTGCCCACCGGTGTGGGACGAGCCCACCCACATCAGCAGGAGAGCTCTCTGCCCACCGCAGCCCGCTCGTCCCTGGCTACTCCAGCAGCTCAAAAGGCCCATCGGGGTCAGGGCTGGCAGTTTCCCTCCCTGGAGCTGCTGCAGCATCAGCAGCGTTTGCCCTCTACCCTCCCAACCGCCCCAGGCCACAGAATCACCCTCTTCCCTCTGGAGAAACCAACCGTCCCGGAGAGCTCTGGGAGAATCTGCCGGGCGGGAGCGGGGAGGAGCAATGGCAGAGGAAAGGCCAGACCGCACCCCTAACCACAGCCCAACCCGCCTTTCAGAGGGATGAGAACACCCTGACAGGGGCGTTTGCTGCTCCCGCTGCCTCCCGGGCTCCCGCAGCGCTTCTCCTCCCGCGCCGCAGGGATGGTCAGAGGGAGTGCGGGGGCACCGGGGGCCGTGACACTGCCCCTGAGCGAGGCTGCGGAACAAGGCCTGCCCTGTGTCAGGGCCCGCACAGGCTGCAGAGCTCCCACGTCGATTCACCCCTCAAAGAGAAGGGGAAAAGCAGCCTGTGATAGGCTGTTACCTACCCCCATCAGTTTAAAGCCTGTGAAAACAACACTTAACCTTTCCACTTCAAACAGTTTATGAATAAAGGAACAAGAAAGGCCGTCAGTCCATAACAGTGTCTGCCCCAGGTGCTCCTGTTTCAAGGGCCAAGAACACTGAACCCTCACATTTAACTCCTGCCTCAGTTCCTCAGAGCCGTGAGTCCCCGGGAAGCCATGCAGCAGCAGTTCCTCCCGTGACAGGAGCTCTACAGCAGCCGCTCTCCCCAGCCCCCGGCCTGGGCAGGCGGGAGTGGAATCCCCACCGGGGCACCCTCTGCTTCTGCAGTCCCTGGCCACGGCTGGGAGGGGAGAGCCGCCGGGTTAGCGTTCAGCAGAACCCAGGCTGGTGGAGAAAAGCCAGAGGACAGTAGTTTTATTACATCCACACTCAAAAGAGCAGGGAGTTGCATGCAAAATTAGGTTGGCTTGGGGGGGCTTTTCTTTGTTTGTTTTTTTCAGAACAAACTCTCATCTCTGTTGGTTACCAACACGTTCCAAGTCACTCTCTGAACGCTCTCGCTGCCAGGGACCAAGTCAGTTTAGTGAACGAGATAAACGATCGTGTCCCCAACGTCCCTGGTCAGGCCGTTCTCAGAAAGGCGGACATGCTTCTCGCCCAGGTCGATGTGGAAGATGGCTTCCTCCAGGATAGGCGTTTTCTCCGCTTCCTCCTTGCCGAGGACCGGGACGCGGCGTGGGCCGAGCACGGGATCATCGAACCTCATCAGCTTCACCTTGGAGAGATCTGCAGCGGCGAGAGGGGTGTCAGGGGTCTGCACTGAACCGTCACCCCCACACTCGGCACTTGGGACTTTACACCACCTGCTCCAAGGAAATACCTTCTCTCGGGAATACCACTCCTGTGACGATTTTCTGCCCAGTACAACGATGCCCATCAGGGGTTACACTCGTGAAAGGGGGACAAACCCCAGAAATACCAGCTCCCAACACCACCCCAAGCTCTGAACCTGTCTTGTCTGGTTTGGGGACAGGACAGCTGTAACAGAACAGCTACGGGATCATTTCCATAATCATTCCAAGGGCTGAATTTCAGACTGGGAGAAAGGGGAAGGTGAGAGTAGTTCTAAGTACAACTGCCTGTTCAAACACACGCCAATACAGGCTGCCACACAGAGCAAGGGAAGTCTCCAGGACTTTCAGCCAAGGCTGTGCACCCACAGAACAGGGACACCTTCTGGAAGAGTCGCTGCCCAACCTCACTCCTTCTCAGCCACTTCAGAACATCCCCCTGGCAGGAGGGCAGCAGATACACATACATCTGCTGTGCACGGGGCATCTCCCCGGCCCGTGTTTGCCACGGTCTTCATCCTACACCCTCTGTGTGCTCCGTCACATGGTCTCGGTTCTACAAACATCAGGGGCAACACAAACCGCTGGAAGATACAGAGAGCAGCAATGACTCCCCTGCCCCAAGCTGCTGGACGAGGTCCAGTGCTCCTTTCCTACACAGCTCACAGTGCTCCAGATTTCTTTCATGCTTAATTCCTGCACTTTTTGACAAACCCACCACTGCTGTTCCTTTAAGAAAGTTGCTTTCTGTCATTCACTGCCCAGAACCGTAGCGCTCATTTCAACAACGTCTAACAGGAAACTTTATCACACTACTCTGAGTTTTCCTAAAGTACCTTTCCAAGCAGGTGAAGAAACAAAGAATACTAAAATTGTCAACCAATAAACTAGAAAAAAAACCTTGCTTATTGCCAAGACCAACTGGGGAGGAGCACCCGCTCTGAAACACCACTCCCTACACGCCCCACCTGTAGAGAGCCGAGGCACCACAGACACCTGGCCTGACCACACCGCTCCTCCGGGGCAGCTTCTATTCCAACTGCAACAAGGCAAAAAGCGAGAGGCCAAGGTTTTCTCAGTGCCACACCAGAAGGTGGGGACAAAGATGAAGACAGTGTCTCTCCTCTCCTGTCCCATCAGTGCACATCACCCCAAGGATTTACACAGCAGGGGAACAGCCCTGCATGAAGCGAGCAGAGAGAGCGCTGCTCAGACAGCACAGCGAGAGGAGGCAGAGCAATTACGGGCAGCAACCCCGGGATCTTTCCCAGACAAGAGGAACCTCCAAAGCTGAGTTGGGATTGGGGTTGCTGAAGCACAGCAGCGCTGCAGAGCCCTCAACACGCTCTAAGGACACACGCTGCAGCAAAAGCGTCTCCCCCAGCCCTGCCCGGGGACTGCCACCAGCACCGCGGCCACACCAGCACCGAGCCACCAGCCCCAGTAAGAGTGGTGACACCGAGGGACACCGCAGGAGGTCTGGCTATCCCCACACAGAGCCCTGCTGCTGGCATCAGCCAACACCAGGGGCAGCGTCACCAGGGTGCAAATGCCAAATTGGGATTACAAGAGGTGAAATGGCTCTAGTGCTTTCGGACCAGAATCCACCACTGCCAGTGACCGGGAGCTCACAAAGAAACTCTGCCAGTACTTCCTGGATCTCCCCACCTCAGGGCGCAACCTTCAGCAGCCAAAAACCCTTAGTGAGAGTAGAGAGGGAATGAATCGCCCCGAGGTCTCAACAGGAACATTGAACTAGTTCCCACAGAGCCTGCTGGTTCCAGTTTGACACCAACAGTGGTAATCCCAACTTTAAGTGAACACTAGTATTTCCACTATAAACTGGGACAGAAATCATTAGCAACCTACATAGCAGCTGTTATATTAATTCACTTTAGGCTAAATAGAAAAATTAATTAGATAAATTGTTTTTCAGCCCTGGGCTCCACAACAGCAGTGGCAGAAGCTGCCTGTGACCAGTTTGGGACTAACGCTTTCTCCTGGAAATCCAGAGCCCAGGGGGAAATAAAATCCTTATTAATCCCTGGCTGAGCCCGGGTTTGGGTGCACCAGTGGCGGAACAGCAGACTAATGAGGAGAACGCCCGCCTGTTTGCAGACTGTCTCTTTCCTCGTTCACTCAACCCAAAGCTTCCTGCTCCTTCCTAAGCCCCCATGGCAGCAGCACAGATTTCAGCAGGTTGGTTTCCACTTCTCTCCTGGGAGCACCCATCTCATCAGCCTGGGACAGTCTGTGCTGGTGTTTTACCTTTGATTCCTCTGTCCATCTTCATCAAGCGCCGGATCACCGTCTCCCTGCTGTCTCCTTGCCGGATTTCAATTTTTGTGGAGAAGTGGCCATTTGATGGCTGAGGGTTCACCAAAAACACAGACACGCTGGGCTGTGAGGAAGTGAATGCAAGTGTTAAAGGAGAACCTGGGTTTGTGATCCGGGGTCAGAGGAAGCATGAAGCTAAACCAAACATCACCTCTCAACAAACATTCCTGGTGGATGAGCACAGTAATCGCCAGTAACAGCGGTGAAGCCCCACTGGCACAAGCCTTTCTCCACCTGTGGCCTGTGTTTTCACTCAAACACCATCTACCAGACCTACGGAGGGGCCGCTGAGGCACGTGCTGAGAGAAACAAATACAGAACATGCTTGTGCTCA
Source organism: Jacana jacana (assembly GCA_013400555.1). NCBI lineage: Eukaryota > Metazoa > Chordata > Aves > Charadriiformes > Jacanidae > Jacana > Jacana jacana. The sequence continues at coordinate 19,605 of VZTM01017904.1, read as the reverse complement.
GGCCACATGTTTTTAAGAGTCTTCAGGCCAGATCATGGCACCGTGCTGGCTGGAGGAGCCCTGCAGCTCAGGTGCAATCACAGACACACTTAGGGCTCTATGCAGAGGAAGAAGTAACTCCTAACTGCTTCAGGAGATGTTTCCTGTTTTGAGGGGCTGTTGGATCAAAGGCAAAAAGATCCAATGTTTGTGTTTGATTCAAGTTTCTAAATGGTGTGTCTGCTTTTGTTTGTTGGTTGGTTTTTTTTAAAGAAGCTTTTAGACTTCCAGTACCTGAATTTCTGATTTTACCTCAGTTCTGAATGTGGAAAATGGTTTTCCAGGACAGCAGTCCTCCTTTATTTTATCGTCTCCTTCAGATGCAAACTTCACTTCAATGTGATCCAGCTGATAAAAACAAGGAGGGGTGGGTTACAAAATGAAGTTTTGCAATAGATATCTATTGAAACAGGTCAGGGTTCCTAATTTTGAGGGATCTTTTGTTTTGAGGGCAGTTGGTTTATTTGGGTTTGGGTTTTTTTGTTGATGTTGGTTGGTTGGTTTTAAGCAAACCAGCCTGAGCTTTCCCCTCCTTGCCATATTGCCCATGAACTGCAGCCTGGTTAGCACACGCCGCAGTTACCGCACCACCATCCACCCTGCTATACACCACGGCTTTAAAAGCCCTCTCCCCAGCTGCTCTCCCCTGGGGGGGCTGGGAAATCCATTACAGTGCACAGGCCATCAGGAGAGTCCAAGGACAAGGCTCAGGACTCTGATCATTCTTCTAGTAATGCCTTGAAACATCTCCCTCGTTCCTTCAGCTGAAAAAATGTACAATAGTGGTTGGCTCAGAGAGAAATGTCTCTTCAAAAGCATCCCTGGACTTCACTGTCACGGAAACAGCCCGTCCTGCAGCAGAACCCCCTCTGTTTTGGGTGAACATTCTGTAAACTACACGCCTACCAGTGTCTCAGGTCTGCATTTAACAGATCTATACACCTATACGTGACAAATTTAAACAGCAGGCTCAAACCACAGAAAGCTGATAAAAGCCTACTCCATGTGGAGTTAACGTGAGCAGGGTGAGAGCCTTGGGAAGGGCTGCTCCTCCCGCTATCCCCGTGAGCACCAAGCCCTGCACGTGCCAGGGATACACCCACCTCCAGGGAATTTGTCAGGTAGACAATGTTCTCCATGAGCACTGCACGCTCATCGAATTCCAGCTCCAGATCAAGAACACGTGAACCATTCTTCTCCAGGTTTTCCTGTCAAAGGAAAGAAACAAGAGGGGGAAAAAAAAAGGAAGGATTAAACCCCTCTAAATGCTGCAAGTGAAACGATACTTCAAAACGACAAACTATCTCCATTAGTCATAAAAAGAATAGGCTTTTAAACATGACAGCTCTCTGCTGGCACAACATGCTAAGGCAGCAGCAATCATTCTCTTGTAACAGGGTTTCTTCTTCAGGGAATTAGTGACAGTGACAGGAGGAGTAAGAGCAATTAGAACACATTTTTAATATAGAGTTGAAAAGGTGTTTGACATTCACAGTTATTTATAATCCCCACTTAACGTGCAGGTTGAGAATTCACTGAAGACGTCAGCGTGCCAGTGGCAGCTCACAGCAGGAACTCCGGGCTCCTGACCTAGTTTAAGATAAAGGCCGAGCACACGCCAACTGGACACGCTCAGCGGCTGTAAAACAAGTTCTCTGCAGGGAAATAACAACTGCTTTACATGTCAACATAAAAGTAACTTAATTAGTCCAGAAAGCCAGCAGCAAGTCACAGGGGAGAAGGTATTAGAGGCAATATAAAAAACACGTGAATTCTTTACTTCTCTCTTTACTAAAAGAGAACTTCCTCTTCGACTTTAACCTGTCCCTTTCTTGCTCCCACGCCGAGCCCACCATCTCCTCTGAAGCTGCTTTGCTGGCTCCAGCCCAGCTGTGGTTCCCCAGCCCAGCTGTGGCTCTTGCCTCCCTTCCCTGTTCAATGGGAAGGAGTCCCTGGATGAACACCCAATCGCTTCCCTTTGGAAATCACAGCATTTCCTCCACATTTAACTCCCTTGGATGAACAGGAAGCATGGGTAGAAATGCTCTTTGTACAGTGGAACTGCTGAATAACTGGTTCCAGAGAAAGGCGGGCTGATGTGGGGAGCCTGGGCTCCTGTGTTGCTGTGTCAGGATGTGAAATTGCCCACCGCTCTGTAAAAGCCAGAGGATGGGTCCCTGGGTGAGCCTCAGCACCCGCTGGGTGCGCCAGGAGCAGGCCCTGGTGCCAGAGTGAGGACCTCGAACAGGGCTGGGTCAGGACCCACAGCCAGTTGCTGGATGGAATTTGCAAGTGCAAGCACAAAACATTTCTTTAAAAAGAATTTAAAAAAATAAATGCAAGCCAACGTTTTCATAGAGCTGCAGGACTCCAGGAAAATAACAGTGAAATATCAGAATATTAGTGACAAAGAACATACGAATGACACACAAAATTCCTAACTCCACTTAGGGCTCAAAGCAGACCCTTCTCTCCTCCCTTAAATGCAGTGCAAGCAGTTATCTCTAGCCTTGTTCTTCACTTTCTAAGCACTTTTATGTCTCCAAAGCAACACCTTATTCCCGTTTCAGCAAGAGAAACTGGAGAAGTCAGACATGATGCACGGGAGCCCACTGGTGCCTGAAGCACGGCCTGTATTACCTGCAAAACGCACCAACTACCACATCCCAGAGAGACCATTACTTCACTGGGCCAATTCACAAAGGCAGATTTTTATTATACCTTTCTTCTAAAGTTGTCAGAGTTTATAAACAAAACCATGAAGACAGGAAATTAGCCATGGGCAGGACAGAGACTGGAGCCCAAAGTGAGGAGGAGATCCCAGAATGAAATGCAGGAAGCGACAATTCCCACACACAGTCACAGACTGTCCTTGCCTTTGTCTGACACGTTTCATTCACCAAAGCTGCTTCTGTACAAGAGCTGTCCCCTCTTTCACTCACCTTAACCATGGCAACAAAGGGCATAACCTTCTTCATGTACTTCTTCAGCTCCGGCAGGGCGCCCAGCTCGCTGGCGATGACTTTGTTGTCCGGGAGGTGACCTCCACTGGCCTGGACATCCATTAGAGTGCAGGGATCAGTGAAAAGACCTGCCCTTTAATTTCATATACCCTTCACACTTCCCACAAATACCAGCGAGGTTTGTCAGCACCATTGACTCCACGTGTAATAATTTTCCCATCCCTCTGAAACACTTTAGAAGTAGCATTTTAGAACTTTGACAACCCCGCCGCCCCCAGTAACTACTGCCATCCAGGCTACTCAGGATCATTCTGCATTTTCTTTACTCTTTCTGGTGACTATATGATAATATACTTAAGTGTTTTTACCAGAATGCATTTTTAATCTATATTTAAGGCTGAAAGGAAATCATGCTGCCAAATCAGTGACATTCCTTCAGGCGTTTTCATTAAGCGCTGAAATTCACTGGACAGTTATAAAAGCATGAATTAAAACTATCTTACTTTGTATTTAAGTAATTAGGTAACCAATTCCTGCTTACAAGCTTTTTACAGATAGAAAGAGCCCACAAAAAAAGCAGGTAAGCAGCCCACAGAACCCGGACAGGCTGAGCACCTGGTAGTGCCGGCGCAGAAGGGAGAGGGTGGTGTGCTGCCACGGCGGGTAGCTCTTTGCCACGTAGATGGTGCAGTGAGAAGGCTTCTGGGCTGGTTCCTTCGTGTTTTTCTAAGGACACAAAGAACCAAAGTCAGGAAGGAGCCCCAAGCAATAGGGAATTACCACCTACACACACTTTGGAAGCGACCCGGCACGGCCCACCTTCCCTTTCACGGGCGCCGTGCAGCTCTTGAGGCGCAGGCGGAGGTCGTGGGCCACCTCCATCAGGTACTGGGAGGAGCGGATCAACACCTCATCCACAGGACCCGTGCTCGGCCACGAGGCGCTCATGATGGAGCCAGGCTGTGAGGAAAGGGAGAAGGGACACGCACTGAGAGGGGAAGACACCACTACCTGCTGGGTTTTTAACCCATGACAGCCTGACTGGAAACTGGAGATCGGGCACAGCCTGAACCTCAGCAGGTGCCCAGCTGTATGCCGGCTGTACCCGGTAAGCACAGGGCCAGCTGGCACTTGGGGCACTGCAATAAGGACTATGCCCACAATCACTCCTGAGTACAGCTACGTAACCTCAGCTACGAGCACAAGGTGTTAAAGAAACCCTAAGCTGGGTTATTGTATGTAGGAATAGTGCATTATTTGGGTTAGTTTTAGATCACCTCTTTGCGAGTCCACAACCAAAGTGACTTGTGTTACAGTTCCACGTGTCACCCCAGTAACAGGCTCGCTCTCTACAGTCACCAGCCCGGGGACAATCAGCTAGTGTGGCTCTTCCTATTACAAGACATACACTTCTTCTGCTTGCACACAAAAGACACCCATGAGCCCAGTGGGAGCCCTGCTAACAACCAGTAACAGCTTAGATCCAAACCAAACGGCAAGACTCGAGTACCTTTCCCAGCAGCGACCAGATGTGCTCACACAAGTGGGGGCAGATGGGAGCCAGCAGCAGGGTCTGCACCTCGATGAACCGAAACACCAGCTCCCTGTGCATCCCCTCGATCGCCAGCTCACGGTACTTGTCCTTCGCTGCCTGGAACAGCCAAGGCACCCGCCGTTAGCACGGCCCAGCTGCCGGCAGAAAGCACACACGGCTCTTTGCTGAAGAACGTAGGCAGCCCAGAGGTCAGAAACGGATTCTCACATGAACTGTACTTTTCTGAGGCACCCAGGTGTCCACCTGGCTGTTGGCCACTTAATTTCTGCAATAATACACTATTTCCAAGGAAAGTGTTTATTGGCACAGACGCACAAGACACAAATATGCACTGCTGTGTCTCGGGCACTACCATCCCAGATAGCTCACATAAAGGTACTAACAAGTACCAAGAAAAAGACAATGAATAGGCTCTATCATTGCACATACAATTCAGCCTACTTCAGCATACTCCTGATCACAGAGGAGCCACATGAAGGAGTCTCTGTAATTTATGAAGTGCAGCGCGTGGGTCAGCAGACACTCCAGAGACATGGTTTATGGAATATATCAAAAACCACTCTGCCTCCAAACAATTTTATTGATGTATGGCCTCCATTTCTTATGAAGAGTTCCTTATTACAAAGGGGATAAAGACAGAAACCACTCTTTTTAATAAGAGTCTTTTTATAAGCAGCTTTTTGCTCCTATTAGATATCAGGCCTATTTGCAGCATCACAGTTTTATTCCTCCAGACCTTTGTAAAAATGACCCAAGCAGACCTTCATCATTTCAGATTTATTCCACTAAAGGTTCTTGGCACAACTCTGAGTCCAATCCAGCCATGTAATTAGGGATCAGAGGCGGCAGGATCAAAAGAAATTCACACAGTAACAAATAGCTAAAACGACACCTCTTACCTGAAACTCAAAGAAGCCAGTTTTCAGAGCCTCCTTAAACATCATCTTCTCGTAATTTTGGTCTGTCTTTACTATGCCTGCGTTCATCTCACTGGGGAGGAAGAGAAAACACCAACATTGCACACCCAGGCAATGACAGGGCTGGGTAAAACACCACTGTCACCAGTGCACCACAGCCCCACCTCCCACTCCATCATGTGGTTGCGTTTATGGAATTCATTACTTTGCAGGAAAGAAATAGTAATAACTACAGAGATCAGAGATGTTCCTTGCAAGAAGAAATTGGACCAAACTGCATTATCAGCCTCTGTAGGGTACCTGGCAAAGACTCTGTCGTTGAAGGTGCTGGCAGGGCCACTTCTCAGACTGTCTCTGTTGGCAATCATCTCTTTCACCCACTCCACCCAGGTGTACAGGCGCAGAATACCAGCATCTGCCATGGCTTCCACAAAGTTGGCATCTTCTACAGTGTCCCCAGCATCAGCCAAGGCTAAACGCATGCCTGGAAGAAACCAGAGCTCAGGTGGGCAGCACGCGAGGAGCTGGTCCACAGAGACAGGGGAGCCCTGGGACTGAGGGAATTACAACCAACTTCTCGTTAGGAGCTAATAACATGCAAAGTGGATGTACAAACTGCCTGGCTGACCGGGGAGAGATGTCTCCAAGGCTGCCCTTCACCCAGGGGAGCTCCACTGCCCTCCTGGAGAAGGAAAGCAGGCACACACCCCGAACCAGGAGATGTACAACCACTGTCCAAAGCACACGAGCGTGCACCTACACACACAGCAGGAAGCACCGGCGCATGCCTCGTGTTCTGCTCTTGTCAGTGAAGGTGGAAGAATGGAACAGGGGCTCTCCAGGGCCTCTCAGCACCCAGCTGACACAGATGCTGTGCCAACTCACATCCCAGCTTCCTAAACTGAGCTCAGCTTTTCAAACAAGGACAGGTGCTGAACACAAGATTTATTGCAATTCATTACTCCAATAAACCCAGGGCTCCTGAGAGCAAAACACTCATTTTAGTCATTTTGGCATAACTGAAAACCAGATGCAGGTGAGAACGCACTTACCGTCTGCAGAAAACTTGTCAACAGCTTGGGTTAGGGTGAGGAAGTTGCCTGTGGATTTAGACATCTGAAAGACAAAGAAGAGTCCTTGTTTTCTCCCACATCCACGCTGCTGGATAAGCAAGAACAACGCAACAAGGGTTTGGGCAACCCAGAGAAACCATTTCCTCAAATCGTGGCAAAAGCAGTTTGGTAAATCTGAGCTGAATCACAGTAAAAGAAGGCTAAGCTCTGCGAGCACACCTCTGACTTCTCAGAGCTGAGCTTGTCTCGAGACTTCCATGAGTTGTTTGGATTAAGGTACACACGCCTCATGGCTGCAGGGAGCGGGTCATTGCCTCCTGCATCCTGTGGGGTTTGCCCCTGACTTTGTCAGGCTCTGAGAAATGGGGTAACTGGTACTAGAATTTAATTCCAGAGATTAACTAAATTAAAAACTGCTTCAAAACTGGAGCTTTAAGCTCATCCTGCATTGACTTTTCAAGGACTCTGATGGGGGTTTTTTGCCTCACGTTGCAGTGTTCTAATTCCCAGGTTCAGGCACTTTTAAGTTCAATTACTCTCCATCTCAGAACTTGCATATGTTAGCAAGGTACTGACACCAACTCTCCCCCTCCCTGCACCTACTCCAATGCCCAAAAAAGCTAAAATCTAGTCAAAATAAAATATCATCCTAATTCTACACGACCCTAAAAGTTAGCAGAAATGCACTGAACTCCTCACTACAGTGGTGAAGCGATACAAGAGCTCACTTAGCAAGAGCGACAGGCAGAACTGGAGGAAAGGCAGGTCTCTACCTCAGGTGACTGAAAGGCTGGCGGGCACCAAGGAAGAAACTAGAGCTTTCGCTATTTCCTCCCCTCAAATCCCAAGAAGCATTTTCCCAGTCTGGCTGGCAAGGGCCTGTTTGGAGAACAGCAAAAGCACCTCACACACCAAACCTCACGGTACCTTTTCTGAATTGAGCAGGAGATGCCCATTCGCTCTCACAGCCACTGGCCATTTTTCTCTGTTTGGAGACAAAATACACAGTATTTGGTAAAGGAATATATTTTCTCTTCTAAAACAAAGAACAAACGTTTTACATTCCAGTTTGAGATGAACACCTTAGGTGGAACCTTCAGAAAAAACACCCAGGGGCCATCTTAAGAGAAGATAATCAAGGAGCATCTGAGGATGGAAAGAACCACAGCACAAGGGTTAGGAATTACTGCTGCTGAAACGCAAAGCAGGGAGCGCTGCACCTACAGCTACCCTTCCCTCACCCCAGCTGCTGCTCAGCCACGGTTCAGTTACAGGCACTGCCCATCAGCACTCAGCAGAGCCAAGCCCAACGGGGGAACCAGATACCACACTCCCCACCAGCATCTTCACTATACATTTATAAATGTGTACAGAGGAAAAGCCATTTTCTCAGCTCTTACTTAGAGGTGGAAGGGAATGCACACACAGTCCCCTGCATCTGTCTGAAAGCACGGTGTGATCAGCCACAGACTCCCAGCCTGTACTGCCCAGTCCAGGGGAATGTGCATACGCTGCCTTAATGATCACTGACAACTAAGAAAAGTGCATGGTAATGAGGTTACTTCAAATCCCAGTGCAGGAATAGGATTCAATACTGGAAAATAGGCAGGAGGAGATACTTACCAAAGACATGTCACATTTCTAAAACAGGCTGATGAAAGCTAAAATTAAACTCTGTTCTCTGCTTTTAAAGGTTTGCTTTTCCTTGTGGCTACCTGAGCATTTCCTGCCTCCAGACAGCTACAAGAAAGGGAAAATAGCATCAACTGCCACGATTCCAACACCGGCTGCCTTTGGAGTGAGCCCTGGCTGCTGCCACTCGGCATTCTCTCTGCTCCCAAAGGAGGAGAAAAGATACACCCTCTAAAGAAGGACACACAGGCCCTCAGGTGTACCCTGGAGCCGATGGAAACTGCCCTGTCAGTTAGGCTACATGCTGGAATTCCTGTGTTGAGACCAGACAGGATTTCAGCAAGTCAACTGAAGTCTTCACAAGCAGTTGCAGCTCAGTCCTGCTTTCAACGTGTTAGAACTTCTATCTTAGGAGTCTTGCATCTTAGGATCTCTAAAGGACTCTACAAAAAAATGAGTGAAATAAAAGCCCCCAATTCCAATCAATTCCACTACAGACAACTGTAACAAAGCTGCAATATGAAAGAATACATTTTCAACTGAATCCTGAATGTTGTATAGTCCAAAAAAGCCCTTAGCAAATCTACCAGAACAACAAGCTCTCCAGCTTCCTCTCCTTTGCATTACCTCCAGCCTTACCTTTGCTCTGCCCACATGGCCACATGGTTGTAGAGGTAGTATGAGAGATGATTTGGAACAAGATCTTTGCCAGAAACTCGGAGATCCACAGGGTACCAAAACTCAAACTCCTCCTTTAGCTTGTCCAGCTTCTCTTTGGGGATCTCTGTTTTAGGAAATGGTGCTGCCTTGAAGAAGATGTAATCCCAGACTTCTTTGCTCATTTGATGTGCCCTGCACAGAATTAGTCCTGTGTTGAGATGACAGGAAAAGTTCCTCTCACAGCCCACAGCTTAAAGCCCTTGATCTGTTCTCAGAACACTCGATCAGCAGAGCCAGTATGGACAGAGTGCTCGGGCGCTTTGAGGTCAGGTGAGTGAGCCCAACTTAAACAAAATCCCCTCTTCCTTTACCCCACAGAGCAAGACTGAGCAACAAGTGTTTGCTAACACTGCAAGACAGATGTTATCTACTCGCTCAGGAGTACACTTTAATTCTATACACTTCACTACATCAAATCTATGATCCAGTTCTCAGGATGCACACTTCAAAGTTGGTTTCCAGACGTGACTGGTATGTAGGGAGCCTCTCTGTAATTAGAGAGGTTTGAGCCAACACTGAAACCTAGCCAAGACCTTCAGAGCTAGCTCTGTTTGTAAGAATCTTCACTTTGGAAATGGTTTTCAGACTAGTTATAGTATTGAACAAGGTAAGTTCCAGTTCCAGTGTGGAAACTACTCTGGAAAACAGTTTGTTAAAGGTGCAGAATCAGAGTGAAAGGTTCCAGGCAGGACTGGGGTTTTTCAGTTCCTGGTGGATTGTACATCTCACCTCTCATCTCCACCACCCCAACTAAGAAGTCACAGAGCAGTCTCAGAAGATATTTGGGTACAAAGGCCTTCTCCCGCTTACTTTGAAGGTTTCCACGTACAAGTCGTGGATAAAAGATGGTTCCAAGCTACTAAGAGAGTTACCAACTTTTCACACAGTGACCAAAGCTAAGCACTAATCCTGCCCGCTTGTACACTGCAGCACACGGTGTTGGATAGCCACAGAGCAGTGTCTCCCAGTAGGCAGAGACACCTCAGCAGCCACTGAAGCCACTCAAACACACCTGGCAAGGACCACCTCGTGGCAAGGCAAACAGGTATGAGAAAAGGTGATTTACTCTGCATACAGTTCTGCCTACGGGGACCTTCCTCCTCTCTGGCCACCACACTCCTTTCTCTTCCCTTACTTCCCTCCTGCATATCTGCTCTAACTTCACTACCAGCAGCTGTGGTTTTAACAACACTGCTTTGTAAGCTCAGCAGCACAGAACCAGCCTGCCTGGCACGAACCAACTCAGAGACAAGCACGTGGAATTACACAAGAAAAGGTGCCCTGCTCACCTGATGCCCAGAGGAGACTCCCCTTGGCCCCGCAGGTCCCCCCCCTGGAGGAGATGGGCCACGGTGTAGTAGGCCATGTAGATGGTGGAGTCGGAGAGAGACTCGATCAGCCACTGCTCGTCCCAGGGCAGGCGGGTACCTGGGGAGAGGGGAGCCAGGCTCAGGCACAGCCTCCCCGCGCGCCAGCACCGTGCTCAGGCGTACAGGGCAGCTCAGGGCTTCCCGTGGAACAGCCAGACACACACACACACCCATATGCAAGTACTCGTGCTTTTAAAAACCCTGTTTGAAAAACTCGACCTGTGCACTTGAGGAGTTTACTGGAGAAAGTACTTGCTACTTTTGCAGTTTCTTAACACAACTGCCACACACACTTCAGCTCCTGATGGTTTCCCAGGTATGACAATGCAGTTACTACAGCTCTACCATGTCACAGGCTGCACACACCGAAGGCCAGTCAGAGCGTAGGGAGAACACCCAGGAAAGGGTTTTGGCTCCCTCTTCTGAGGTCCCCGTTGGCCCAGGAAAAAGCTACCAGCAGAGATGCTCATAGGATCAGTGCAGTAACACAAACATAACATTGCTCCTGGGCCCAGCTCTGCCTCACAAGAGAGTGTGCTGCTGCAGGGGGTGGGACCAAGAAGCAGTGTTGCACAAGCCAGTTCTACAAATAAGTAAACAAACACATTTTGGATTCTAGATAGCACCTATGCCTTCCCAGTGAAGTGGTGAGCACCCTTTTCTTGAAGCACCTAGACAGAAATGCAGTGCTTTGCCTACCTAGGCCGTACGTCCTGGAGCACGCATGCTCTTGTAGCCAGCCTAAAGTAGCTTCAAAATTTCTCCTGGTCTCTTCACAAAACCTGTAGGAAATAAGGTATTAGTAAGGACTCCTCTCAGCACTCCTAGACCACCTCCATCCCTGCACACCCACGTTTGTAACTTACGTCTCCAGCTGTTTCAAGCACTCTGATGCCTGTTTCTTCCAGGTCCCCTCACCATAATCTAAATACCTAGCCAGGAAAAGTTTATTGTAACAAAGCAACCCACGAGGACAGAATTTGGCAGAAACTCTACAACCATGGCCTCACTTCACTTACCACTGGTCACAAAGGGCCACGACACATTCATCAGCAGACCTCGACATGACTTGTTTCTCGGGTTCCATATAAATCATGGCTTCATCCTGAGTTGAAAGGAAAACAAAAGCTAGGATTTATTTACTTGGTAAAGTCTTGAAAATCCTCACATCTTATTAAAAAGCATCCTCCCCTTTCTAACCCATTTTGCAGCATTTATTGTGTGGTTTTCACCACTGCACGGCTCCCTGCCTCAGTACTCACTTCAGGAGGGCAGTGCTTGACTAGGTACATCTCAGAGCTCTCGGGTCACGTAACTTGCTAATGAATGTCTCCATGTGTGACAAAAGGGAGGACAGAAGCACAAAACAGTACTCATTGACTACATCCCCCTACTGATTAAAACAGCTACTGGAAAAACAGGGCTGGGTAAAGAAGCAGAACAGTGAATTTTAGTTATGCCTTCACAAACCATGAATTCTGAGGCAACACACACACACCCAAAGTGTTATATCATAACCTGAACGTAATGCTGCAACCACACGGGAATATCCACTAAATATCTGAAGCCTCTCTCACTTCCAATCATGAACATCTAACTAGAGAGATGCTGTGACCATTACTGCTCTCAGGAGAAGCCCCAGCAGAGGGGTGTCGTGTCCCACAGCCTCTATTGGCCGGCCCTGGGCAAGACTGACCATTGACATCTCACACTTCCAGTATCTCCCCAGCTGCATCAAAGATTAAGCTGAACCACCAAAAGACTTCCTAGACAAGGTGATGGGAGGAAGCAGGGAATAAGAGGTCTCCAGTTAAGCTATTCTCTCCCCTCAGCACAAGAACACGAGGTCCTTCTTCCATCGGTACTGGGCGCCCTGTAGCTCTCCAAAGCACCACTACGAGGACCCCAGACCCACCCAGGGCTTGCGTTCCCAGCGGCTGAGCTGCTGGCAGAAAGGCAAACGGGATGGTTTAAAAGAAGCTGGCGCAGACTGCCACATACATTATCCACCATCATCTTCTGAATAACTTTCTTGACATCCTGAACCTTTTGTCCTTTGAATCCATCCACCAACATTACCTGCAAAAGATGGGTCATAGAGGTGATTACTTTCAGTTAACAAGAAACAGGAGCAATAGCTCTTTAGATCAACACAAAGAAGGAGTTACTGCAGTCCTTAACGTGCCAAAAATAGAAATACAGGTATTTTTTTCATTGAAGAGATGGTCACCTTTACCTAAAATGCATTTGGATAAATGTCAGCAGGCACAGCAGAAAAGCCTAAAGAAGTGGCCTGAGGATGACAGAAAAAGATCTCTTTCTTCCTTGCAATCTCTTTTAAAAACTCTTGATTTTTACACACTGTTTTTCTCCTAATCAAACTCAGCAAGAAAACACGTATCAAAATTTTTTCTTACTTACTCCCTCATAAAATCCTTTCAGGTACACTCTCTCCTTGGCCTCAGCAAGTTTCTCTCTGTCGTTCTGGCTCTGGATTTTGAGCTCATCACAGACTGCTGCAGCACAAAGGTTGCCATAGCCTGGGATTTCAATGATGGGCACCTGGGAAGTCACAAACCCGTCTCAGATCGTCAGTTCAAATTAGCTCAATGCAGTAACATCCACACAAAGGTTTGTTGCCCGGGTTTCACACGTGCCCTAGGCACTGAAGGAGACAGACAAGTGCATTTTGCTGGGTTTGCCATCCTGGGGCTGATGTGGGGGTCTCAGCCAGAGATTACGGGGGGGAAAGAGGTGGTTTTTGTTCCCTGAAAGTGTCTGCGCTGCACAGTACCACAGCCAAAAGCACCATTAAACAGAGAACCCTCACGGCAGCAGAAGCAGGTGCTGGGGCCAATCTCAAACCAGTGCTGCACTGGGCTACTCTGTGTGCACGTCTGCACAAAGGGCTAGTGTGATTCCACTCATCAAAGCCACAACTCCCAGCAGTCCCCAGCGTAGCTCCCGACCTGCCCTCCCTTCCACAAGCAGTAACACCAGTGCGTCCCAGCTGCACCAGTGCTGAGGCGAGGGAGAGGAAGCTCAGGGAATGCAGAGCCTTGGGGTGGCTGTACCTGTAAGCTGTGTTTTCTCATGAAAATGGATTCATGAGTGTGCATTAACAGTAAGGGACTTGAACTCTGCGTAGAACAGCACTCATCAGGCCATTAAGGCTGTACCCTTTAACCAGGTTATCAGAATAACGATGCAATGCGTTCTCCAAAGTAGTAATTCCCACAAAAATCGGTGCTTCCCTTCATCTCTGAAGTATAGCATCGAATCACTGACCCTGGTTGCCACCCCTAACAGACCAAACAGTACAACTCCAGCAAAACATGAAAGCTTCTCTCAACTCCACAGCTCTTTCAGCTAAGGACAACTTTAAAGAGAAGCTCTGGAGAGGGCAGGCCCAGCTCCTGTGCGCTTCTCACCAGTGAATACAGAGCCAGGTGGTGCTGCAGAGGGACACTCACCGGTTCAAACGGCAGCACCATCTCATCTTTGATGCCGTACTTCCCCCTCAGAGCCTTTGGAAGTTAAAAGAAAAACATTAGAATATGGTTAGAAGAAAAATCTTCTAGATTTAAAGCTTTTTTACCTATTCATAAGGTCTTTCTTGTAGGTAGTATTTAGTTCTAAAGCAGACAAAGCCACTTCCCTGCCTTCTCACCGGTTCTCACAACAGAGTTTATTCCCCAACCCATTTCCAGGTGAGTCTTTCTGATAATTATCCAGACTCTTAAGAGGTGAAAAACACACCACTGCTCTACCCTGAAAGCGAGCAGGACAAAACCCCAATAGCCAGGGCCAGCTGTTTAGACAGTGATGTTCTCTTGGAGCTGTAACAGCGACAGCTACCTTAAGTCTCGTGGGGTCAGTCTCATCCCTGGAACTCATTTCTGCAACAGGAAGTGATTTCCATTTCACCAGAACTCTTCTATACATTAACACGCAGCAGAAGTTATGCAATTCTTGTCCTAAACTCTTCTTGAAGTTTGAGCATGATAAAAAAGTTACAGCCCAGCTGGTTTTAGCTTCATTTATTTTTAACTACTATGATTTCAAGTCAGAGATGGCAAACCCCCAGGTTTCATACTACCCACTGGATATCCGCTTTTGACCCTCCACACTATGGAAAGGAAATGGAAACAGAAGGAATTCAGGTAACAGACTGACCTGCTTTTTTTTCAAATCTCTCAGGGCTGCAATGTCATCCGGAGAATCAGAGGGAACACTTGTTACCACCCCGGTTCCTTGAGAGGGAGAGACACAGCAGATGAGACGGTTAGTCAGCGGTATGGAATGCCTGGTGCCCGTCAGACGGGCTCTGCTGCAGGTTACCTTTGTCTTCCTTGATGGTCAGCATGGGAAGAGTGTAAATAACCTTGTAGGAGGTGAGAGGTGCCGAAAGCGCCGCGCCGAGGATCTCCTGGGCAGGACAAAGGAATACCATTACAATGAATCCCCCTGTCTCAGCCCAGCTGAATTAGCTCTCCTGGCTGACACTCTTCAAACTTGCTGCCACTCCTTAGGTATTACAAACAACAACTTAAAAGAAAAATGACATCTGCAGCTAGAGAAGGAAAAAGCACGTGTGTACCGTTTGAGACAGTGTATGGACTACTTACTGGTAGAAAACGCAAATACCAGGTCATATAGACAAAGTAATTCAGAGAAAGCAGAACTACTGGAGCATAGAGTTGGACAAAGGCAGTAAGCAGGGAACAGTTTGCCTCCAAGTATCTGAAGCACATCCACATCAAGATAGGAATGAATTAGGAAGCCAGTGTCAAAAGCTGGATCAAACAAGGCAGAAGCAGCACACTGTCAAGAGCGTTTGTGCACTGACAGGGGTAGTTTCATGTTGTCTTCTACCTTCTAATTTGCTTGAATTCACATCATGCCTACTTACAAAGAAACAAAAGCTGTATTTTCTACTTCACCCTTCAAAGCAGGATCAAGAAAGATGGTGACAAGCTTTAGCAAACAGAGATCGAGTGGTGTGAACAGCATGGAGGTACTTTGAGGACAAACAAAAGCCACTAACTATACTTACTTAAAGTGCAGAAGTTCAGGAGAGCAAATAGGAAAACCACTGACATCCCACCACTAAGCCAAGAAACCTTCTTTCACAATGACCTACTGAAGATTCCAGCATCAACAAAAAGCTTTCCATACAGCCCTGCCCAGCTATTACTCCTCCCTGTCCCTTCCCATTCACCACCCTTCCCCGCACACAGAGCGGCTGAGAACCACTCCTTCACCATGCAAGGCTGGGGCTCTGGTGACACATTTGCCACAGGTCAGTGCAGCAGGTTCATCTCCCAGCAGTAGCTGGAGCTTGGCAACCAAGAAAGCTGTCTTCTGCTTGCTTTTTTGTCACTGAACACTCCCTGGGTTTTGTAACAGTTCCTGTATTTTCTTAGTGAGTAGAATTCCCCCATCACCTTTGGAAGCACGAGCTCCACAGGCACAGACCAGCCCGCCCAGCAAGCGGCAAGATGCTTACTTCTCCCATCAGCTCCTTGACCACAGGCACCACTCCGTTATCTTTGGTAAAGCCCTGGTAGGACATGTTCCTGGCAGCTCTCTGGGTGCAGATAAATATATCCCCATTGACAGTTTCAAAGCCGATGTACTTCATGTCTGGGCGCAGCCAGCAGTTGGTCTGCCCAAACATGGTCTCTGGTCTGAGCGTGGCAGCCACCAAGAAGATATTTTTCCCTCTTAGGCCACTGGGTGGAAAAGGTATTGTGTAAGTCACCAAAAGAAATACATTCAGGGCAATACAGAGCATGCTTTTAAGCTAGTATAAACTTTTAAGTAACATTTCCTAAGCAATGGAAGTGGGGTTTTAAGTTCTTGGCTGGTTTTTCATTTTCTTTCCTTTGAGTTTGACACAGACTAGGGAATACAGCAGCCCAAAACAGAGACCAACTCTGAAGTGACAGAAGTAACAGGGTGAGATTACATGCCACACGAGGCAAAACAGACTGTCTGATTTAACTGTCAGGAGACAGACTCTGTTTGGCATTACAAATTCAAGACCTACCTTAATTTTGCAGGATAAGGATCTAACACCTTCATCTTTATCAGTGTATATTCTTGAGGCCCAACACCCTACAAGTCACACAATGCAGCCATCAGTACATGCACCGGCTCAAGCAGGGAAGAAAATAAACCCTATTTTCGCCTAAATGCTACTTAAGGTACTGAGGAGTTTCAAACTAACTCCTGTTTCCACTGACACAGACGGCTGTTCACCAGAAACAGCCACTGCAGACTGGAAACACAGACTGGAGTGAGGTCACACGTGGTTCCTACATCCAAAAAGCATACTCCTCTCAGCACCACATAAGTTAACAAAGCTCATTTCCTAGTACGCTGTGGTGATGCTGCTGGCACAAACTGCCAGCCACAATGGAAAATACTAACACAGGGCAAGGCAAATATTCTCAACAGAGGAGCTCGTTCCCCTTCCCCACGCACTGAGAGCTGAGAACCCACCACTCCCTGCGTACAAAATCCATTTTGCTCCAAGATACAATTTGTTTCCCATTCAGTTTTTAACGGCATAAGCAAGGCATAAAAGTATCAATTAAAAATATTACCTCTCCAGTTTGCCTGTCATGATCCATGCAAGGCTGTCCATCTTTTGGAGAATAAATTGTGTATCTAGAAAAAAAAGGTATATTTTCAATTAGAAGCAAATAAAACAATGTGTAGAAAAAAGAGAAAAAAAAAAACAACAAAAAAACTTGATGAAAAAGGGGGCTCTTAATGGTATTTTCAAACTTTGTATCAATCTGTTTCTACCAGTGTTAGCATTCAGGTTTGCAAGCTCTGTGGGTACTGGCCCTGCCTGGCTTGGAGTGGGTACCCATGGAAAACCCAGAGCAGGAACACAATCCCCCACCCTTTGCTAGCACCATAAATACACCGCCTCGCTGCTAGCAGAGTACTTGAAAGGAAAGGATCTCTGTTCCATGTGAGTTACAGGCACATTCTAGAGACATGTCACCGGGTTCTGGTAAAACAATACACCTGAAGCTCAGCAGCAGACTTACCGTTTCCCAAACTTTATCTTGTTTCTTTCCTTTAATGTGAGAAATTGCCATCGCACAAAGGAGTCATAGTAAGGATTAACATCTGTGGTAATGAAAGAACGCCTCCAATCCACCTGGAAACACACGAGTCTCCAGTAAGTAAGCACAATAAGGAAATACAAGGAACTTCACAACACCAAAACTATCACTTTGAAAAGAAGTTTCTCTCCAAAAATATCACCCAAGTAACTATCACTCAAAAGATGTTAAACACAGCGCCCTGTGTGTGCGTGGTCTTTCAGAGCTGAGATGCCAAAGCCTCAGGGCCCTGTCTGCTGACTGAGAGCTGCAGAGACTTTGTGGTACTTTGAACCGTTGCTCCAGCTACGTCTCAGCACCACCTTGTCTCACAATCTCTACCTGGCTCTATTTTTAAAAGCCTGTTGGCAGCAGGACAAGTATCTTTATCTAATATCATTGCTTTTCCTACAGCTACTGTCAACACTGATTACAGAACAGCTATCTAACAGGAAAACAAGCAGCAAAAGTTTAAATTCCTTTAAACATTTCTTGTTTCCAGCTGTGATGGTTGCACAGGGTAGAAGCTCTATGGAAGAAAGCACTTACTTATCACCCGAGACTGTTAAAAGGTCAGATGAATAATTCCAAAAATACCAGAAACACTTCTGGAATAGGGAGCAGCAGCACGTTCACAAACACAGTGACAACACAGGCTGCCAGAGCCCGGTTCCAGCCTTCCCCTTACCTTCAGCCCCATGCTCTTCAGGTCCCGGACAGCGAGGGGAGGGAAATAATCCAGCCAGTGCTCTGCTTCCGAAAAACTGACCACCTCTGCATCAGACAGCCCCAGGGACTTCATGATTCCCCACTGGTACTTGGAGGAGCCGGTCTTGGCAGCAGCCTTACTCTGCAAGGAGAGGTGAGATCAGGAGTGACATGCTTGTATTGTACAGCTTTAGACGCTCCAGAGCTTGTCTCCCTATTAAAGTTATGTTTCCCATTTCCAGATACACAAGTTCACACAAATATTCTTTTACCATGAAAAGGTGGAGCCGTCCTGCACTATATCATTGTATCAAAAACCTTTGCTGCTGCTACTCTGCCCATATCACTTCTTCCAGGTCTTGTCCTTCAGACATCTCATGTCCCTGCCCAACAGCAGCCTCCCAGCTGCCGGAGCAGGAGGGCTCAGAGCTGCTGCTGGCACAGAGCAGAGAATCCCAAATCCAATCCTTCCCGTGAGACATCTCTTTAGCACACACCAACAATGCACCTAAGGACATCTCCACATTTCTCCTAAATTTGATTCTCTTCCTGGCTTTGTGATGCTCCCAAAAATTGTAAATCTCATGGTACCTGGTAAGCCAGAACAGTTTGGATGATCTTACCAAGACTGTCTGTTCAGAATAAGCTAGGCACTGATTGCCAAGAAAATAATCAAAGTAGCAGACATGCATATATCCCCTGCCACTGAGAGAGCAGGGCTGGTTCCTGCAACAGGTTTCCCTGAGGAGTGTGAGGGAGGAAGACCCCTACCGTCCTTTGAAGCTTTGAGAGCACAGCTACCAAACCAGAAAGTCTTCGTTTAAAATTTACCTTTTTGCCTTTTGCTTTGTCTTTGATGATAATTTCTTCCTCTTTTTTAGCAGAATTTTCTTCCTCTTCTTCTTCCTCATCAGGAAATTCAGGTGGGCAACCATATAACTCCATTTCTCTTTTTAGCTTATCTGCACAAGCCTGAACAGAGTTATGGGAAGTTTATCAGCACTTTTCTGTAGCAACTGCTTCAATCCCAGCCAAGGAGTGCTTTCCCCTGATAACACTTCACACTCCACTACAAAGCTTCACACTTTTCCTGGACAGTCCACCAACTTCTAGGAGACCCTGCAGCTTCAAGAACGCCTGCCAGGGCAGGGAGAGCTTTAAAGGGAGGACTTCCTTGCAAGTGAAACAATACAACAGCTAACCTTAACTTTAAAGCATTTTGTTTTCTAGACAGGTCAAGTCCAACACATCTTTACTTGAAATTCAGGTTCCAAATCACACTATCTTGATGAATTTTTGATTAAATTAACATCATGCTATGGATGGACAGTAAGCAGTGCCCTAAACAGTCTGACCTATAAGAAGCTTTGGGGAGAGCAGAGTAATGCCTCACCTTTATGGGCATCCCCGTGCAGTGCAGGCCAAACGGAAACAAGCAGCTCTTCCCCTTCAGCCTCTGGTACCCAACGGCGAACTAGATGAAGTGGAGAACCAGAACAGATGA
>VZTM01017903.1:41987-62295 GCA_013400555.1 Jacana jacana | reverse complement strand
TCACATCTCTTTGCACAGGGAGTGCTGTTTCCCTGTCCACGTGCTGAAATAGGAATTCTTCCATGCTTCCTTCATGCTTTGAAGGTGGTGATGAACTGGGTCAATAGTTTATTTGGCAGGTGGCACATTTAGAAAGAACAGGATGTGTGTGGTGCACTGCCCAGCTGCCACCGGTTTAGGGCAAAAAAGTGCTACAAGTATGCTGACTTTCATACTGGATTGGTTGCACACACTTAAGGGAATATTGCCAAATTGAAAGTCAGTCGCTGGCTCAGGCTAATCTGGGGAAACTCCAATGTGCAGGCTACAGTTCTTCATTTACTTGTAATACATCTCCTGTCTTGTTCCACCTGTAAGAAATAGGGCTTCGCTGTCTGTTTTTAGAGGGTGTCCTAAAATAAACAGGTGTGTTACTCTCCCTTTTACTTTTTATAAAGGAGGACATGAGGCGATACCACGGAGCTATTGCCCGAAGGAGAATTCGACTAGCCAGGTATAGATGTGTTACAATGAGAACTTCAGTTGGAAAACCTGATTATTATTTTTTTTTAATGTATCCTCTAAAAGCATGCCCATTTTGTTAAGTAGTCAGTCTCCTCAAACATTACTGTTATGTTTCTTAACTTTCCAAATAATTTTGCCTTAGATGCATTGAAATTATTAGAAGCTACTTATCTCAAAAATTCTTTGCTCTATAGGTTATGTTATTTCCCTGTCTGTCTTGGGAAGAAAAGGGAGGAATTGCAAACTTGTCTTGCAACTGAAGATTGATAAAATACCTGTAAAGTATTTGGAAGGCACTTAAGCCTCTAAAAGCGATTGTTTCTAGCATATATATATAAGAAAGTGTAAAGAACCAATTTCTGCCTTTTTTTTTCTTTTAAATTTTTGTTTTAGAAAATGCATGCTGTCTGCTATGGAAGACAAACCTTCTGATTCCTGGGAGAAAAGCAACCAGGTAATCTGTAGATTGTGGCCTTATTGTCTACTTGCATAAAATACTGTACTTGTGCACTTTTTAGGCGTGTAAAATAGTTACACGGGCTGTATCAGTTTCCAAAGTGGACCTTCTGTACTTAAGCATTATGATAGACATGGAAGAATGGATAAATGTAGAATAAGGTGAATGTTTTAAATAGAAGAGAGTAGATGATTGATTGAAGAGTAAGCTTCATACAAAACATTAAAAATATCTTTGAGACTCTTAACCAGTGGTCCCTTAAGCAGTTGAGCTGCAAGGTCTCCTGCAGATTTTTATCCCAGAATCTAAAAAGCTGAATTCTCCTGTGGAGGAATTAGTTGGTGGGTTTTTTATTTTTATCCAGCCACTGACTGTCTCAGAAATTGCTGTGACGAGACCATTTAGTAAATGCTAACAGTGGGAGGAGAGGCATGGCTATACCAACAGACAGATGAAAAGTGAAATAGCATAAACTTTGTTTCTGTGGAAAAGACAGATGAAAACTTACATTCATTCATAGTTCCACTGCATCAAGTAGTACATGGTTTTGGCTTGGACATGCTTAGCCATAGAAGGTACCGATGTCATGAAATGAATAGTGATAAACCCGAATTTAGGTAGATTTACAAACATCCTAAATGTTGTTTCAGTATCAATTTTTGTGGTTAAATTTTCATTGCATTTAAGATCGTTGACTCACAGAAATTTTACCAGGATTTTTTCCATTACACAAAAAAATAAATAATTGAGTACTGCAGTGCAGGAAGAGATTTGCTGTTAGCAGTGGTATCTCCACTGTTTGAAGTAGCATTTATTTTCTGTAAACCAATAAACATAAATATGCAAACAATGATAAAAATGGCTTACTTAAGATTTATTTAATATTAAATTAAAACGTGTCATTAAAGACTCTTAAGGCTGTATTCTCTTTATACAGTGGTTAAATGAGAATTCCATCCACTGTAGTCAAGCATAAATAATGGATATATTTGCACTTTCTCTGCTCTGAGCCTGCTGTGTAAAGCAATTGCCAAGATAGACCACAGCGTGATAGAAACGAAGAGGTTAATTTTCTAATAGATTTTAATTACTTTGGAAGAAGATGGACAAAACCATTAATTTAGTGGTCTTAGAAGTTACCTGTATTATCTCTCCAGTGGTCACAGTTTTTCTGCACTGCTTTATAATTGAAGAAGCCCAGAGTAGTGTTTTGTTGTTGTTTAATTAGGGCTGTTTTGCCAACAGCCGTGTGAGCACATAATCTAGCTATTGAAAGTATTTAATTCAGAAACTACTGGGCTGTGTTTTCTGGAAGTAAAACACGTCTGGGAAAATAAACGCTTGTTTGTGATGGAAGGGTAATGATAGAAAAAGAGCATCTCGTTTCTGCAATGTTTAGTCAAATGTACCTTCACCCCTTCGTCTTCAGAAACGTATCTTACATTTCAGGCATATGTGAGTTACAGCAATATTGCTGCACTGGTGCACCTAGCAGCAAAACCAGGATGGGAGATCACCACTGCACTGGATGAGGTAAGTGCATGATTGTGGAATAGCTACACAGCCACTTTAGCTATGTTTTACCATGAGAGGTGGGTGGAGGAAAGCAGCTGTTACATTTATAAATAAATACCTTGGCTTGGCAGTGGTTTTGCTTGGCAGTGCCTGGGGTGGAAAACCAAAACTCTCAAGAGTTCTCCTGAAACGTTGTATCATCCAGAGTGCTGTGAGTGCCATGGAGGAGGTCCAAGACGGTCTGAATGACTGGTGATCATTCAGACCAGCATTGATTGGGACCCCATAAGGGAAGGCTTGCCAGCAGCTGATCCAATTGGTTGGTTGAGCAACACACAGGAGAGTGTAAAAACACAAACAAACACATATCTCGTTTCTGTGAGTCGTTTTCTTTGCCACAGCTGACCTGCTTCTGTATAAGCCAATACAATTCTATGTGTAGGTTTTTCCAGTGGTTAATAACTTTCAGCGAACACTGATGTGCCAATTGAATGACAGCACTCGTGCTTGAAAAAGCAAGCTTAAAAAAATCAGGCTGAAACACTTGAGTGTTATTTTCAAGGTCTTCTTTCTTATTTGGCATCTACTTTCAGGCACAAGGTAGATTGCTGACAAAGTGTGGATGTGAGCAGTATGCAGA
Source organism: Jacana jacana (assembly GCA_013400555.1). Classification (NCBI taxonomy): domain Eukaryota; kingdom Metazoa; phylum Chordata; class Aves; order Charadriiformes; family Jacanidae; genus Jacana; species Jacana jacana. The sequence continues at coordinate 59,179 of VZTM01017903.1, read as the reverse complement.
GAGCATGCTTGTGCCCTTATGTGACTGTATGCTTACCTCTAAATTAACAATGAGGTGCATTATATTTGCTCTTTGGCAAAGAAAATGAGAGTGAACCCTATCTTGGACTTTACTGTTCAACTCCTCTGGTCAAATTTAGATGCGTGCTTGAGTCCCTAAATGCTGGTATAAATGGAGCTCCAAGGAAGGCTTTCTGTTATCTCCAGTTAATGACACTTACCATCTTGGTAAATATTAGTTTGGCTTATTTATCACTGTTTCACGCTCACTTTTGTCACTTTTGCAAACGTGAGCACAAGGGAGTATCACTTAGGAAACAGTATTGAGCTTAGAACATCTTTCCTCTAGGCCACCAAACACTTCATACCGGTCTTCTGTTCTCTGCACTCACATAACAGGTCTTGATGCCTGTATGGAGGGTATACAGCAGCACAGGCATAGAACAACTACTTGAACTTCTCTGATAGACACATAGAGCAACATCTCCACTCAAACAGATCTCTTCAGTGTCCATGAAATGTTGTTTTTTGGGAGAGGCTGGAAGAGCACATAGGTGAGAATCAGTAGTGCTCTGCCAATAGGCAGTCATACTGTGGGAAAGGAGGCTGTCAAAGACATTAGACTGAACTGTATTTTGGGATTAAATATTTGAGTCAGTAGGTTTTGCAAAGCAGTCTGTGCTTCTTTATATGCAAATGTTTTTTTTCCCTTTTCCCTAGAATTAGAATGATCCCAAGTTGATTGATAGTTTTTGAAGGTGGAAAAGTGGTACTGTGATCTCTTTGACATAGAGCCACAAGACTGTAGGCCAATAGTAATAATCCTGTCAATGTGAATTTAGTAGAGAGAGGTTTTAACAACTGCACCTCCTACTTCCTTTTGTGATTTTTCAAGTATAGAAGTCTTCTAACACAACATGATTTCTCTTGTTTGTTGGATTTATTTTTTTTTACTATTCCAAAACGTGAAAACACAAAACCTTACAAAATCTGTGTTGTTGAATAAATGCTCTGTAAGCCAAAATTTGTTAATTTTGAATATAGCAAGAAAGAGCAACAGAGATGATGAAGCTCATGAGTTTTGTATCACTTGGAAATGAAAATCTATTAAAACTTTCTAGGATCTGAGAAGTAAATTAGCAGAGCAGATAAAAAATTGCCAATAAAGTCCAATAACTCTAAGCTCTCTCTTTTACTGATCTTTCATTGTACAGGGTTTATGGAAGGACTTATTTTGCAAGGATCGTGTGTTAGGGTTCAGGCCCATGACTAGATATAGACCCAAAATAATCAGGATAAGATACTGTAAGTGTGGGACAAGAATGGCAAAATTACCATCTGAAATAATTTTTCAGTATATTCTTACCTCCATGTGTTCTCATTCACAGTAAAGAATTGGGGTTAAAAAAAAGAGATAATTTGGAAAGAGAGATGTTGAGTCGCTTTAGAGGAAGGGAGTGTAGGCCAATGTGTGACTGATCTGCATGGACAGAAGGAGCAGAATTGGTTGAACTCTACTAATTGAAGTCAAGCTACTGATCTGTATATGTTGGAGAGTTGGATCAAGGAGATAATCCATTTATCATCCAAAATTGTCCCTCTTAAAACTTGCATAATGCTTTTTTATAAATCTGGTCCCCTTTGGATGTGTCTAGATGTGCAGGATTGCTGGGTATGTTCCAAAATCCTGGTGGCAGAGAGGGCAGTTGCTTGCTTTGTCTTCCTTTGATGAAGCCTCACACGTGCTGCAGGAGCGCTCACCTCCTCTAGCATGGCCCCACTGCAGCTTGCTCCTGCCCGCCAGTGCCACATCCAACGGATTCTACTCTGTAGTTTCAGATTTCTGGGAAGCTTTAAGTAGCCATCACCTTTAGATACTTTACATAAACCTACCTTAAGTTTCTTCCATTCTTTCCTAGTAAATTTTATGTTACCTTTCTTTGCTTTCCTCTATCTATGCCATAGGTCTGTTACTTGATGGACTCAGGAGCCATGTTAAAAAAATGGTAGAATTTTGGACTGGTACTGACCTGTCCAGGTTTATAAAGTCCAGTCCTCTGTCACTGGTCACTCATTCACAGAAAGAAAGAATTGTGTGAGGTCCTTGCCCCATTAGCTTGTGGAGCCAGTGAACTGAGGTCTCTACAAGGAGACTTCTGTAGCAAGGTTGAGAAGTGGCTTTCACCTTCATTCCTAAGCATACCTGCTGTGGTTTAGGAAAATTTTGTTTAGGTGACATTTAGACATTTAGGAAAATGTTTAGGTGACATTTACATGCTCCTGACAGAATAAAAATAGACAGAAATAACTCATTTTTTTCCAAAGCATGTGCAGTGTGACAGGTATTTATAGATTATATATACATAGTATATGCAAGCTGGAACATAGGAGATTCCAGTTAAACATGAGGAAAAATTTCTTCACAGTGAGAGTGACTGAACACTGGCAGGGGCTACCCAGGGAGGGTGTGGAGTCTCCTTCTCTGGAGACATTCAAAACTCGCCTGGACATGTTCCTGAGTGATCTATCTAGGTGTTCCTGCTCTGGCAGGGGGATTGGACTGGAGGAGCTTTCAAGGTCCCTTCCAATCCCTGAGATTCTGTGATAGTGTGAGAAACATACACGTACATACTGGCTTCTGGCTCATTCATCTCCACTTGCAAGCTAATTCAGCCATCCCTAACCAGGGATAGTTTTTTATCCCTAGAAGTGTGTGATGCTACTATGCTATCAGTGGATTTGGTTTTACATTGTGTATTTTAATGCAAAATTCATCTTGAGCACTCACCTGCCTTTCACCTGCCAGATATAGTTTCATATGTACTCCTGAGGAGATCTGCTTAAAACCTAAAGGTGTAACATTTATAAGTGCTAAAATATTTATAGTAATCATTCTTTGTTTTTCTTATCCAATTTTTTCAGATAAAAATATGGACTCATGAGGAGAGTGATGTGTTGTCATTCAAAGTAGAAATGCAAGTGAAGATACCATCATGTCTAGCTTTCTCCCTTTTGTCTGACTTCACACGCCGCCAACGATGGGACAAACATTTCTTGTAAGAACTTACCTTTTCTTTGAGACTGTTGAATCCACTGACAACTAACCTTTTCTGATACAAATACTTTTTGAGATGTTGACACTTCTCTGCCTAATTAAGAAGGAATTGCTATAAGAAGTTGGCATTAAAGATTCATTAGTCAAAGTAAGGATTGGCTTTTTTATCGTTAAAAATACAATTTAATTTCTTTTAAGTCTGATTTAAAAATAGGGTTGGCCTGGACTGTCAAAAGAGAGAGCCGAGACAGAGGTTTCCCTTTTCTAAAATGAGCAAAACTCCATGCCTAGACAAATGTAAGTTGAAAGGGTTAATTGGAGTAGTCTGCATGTAACTTGAGGTCAATGTATTGCACATGCTTTTTTGTAAGCAGGGAGGCAAAGCTGTGGGCTCCATGCTTGTGTTGTTTGGGACACTGATACTCAGCTGCATCATACAAAGTGAAAAATTGAGAAGTGGGGATCTTCAAAATGCACATTTTGGGAAACATAACATAAAGTGTACCTGAATTGGAGTGGATTTCAGAATTGCTGTAAAAGGTGTTTGGGATGTTTTTTTCTTTACCTTACATGGTGTAGGATAATGGCTGGAGACAATTTGATTGATATGATACTAATTTGATTCGGTGAATATTGTCTTGAAGAAACTATTTTTCAGTTAGTCATTCTATCCTAAAAGATTTTTATCTGAAGGTGAAAGTGGAAGCTTAGGGATATTTGAAATTTCCAGTCTATGCTGAATTTATAGGTTGTAACAAATTAAATCTAAACAAAAGAAATCTATGTTGATTTTCCATATATACAGCCAAAATCTCAGGTTTCTTATGACTCCCATGAAACCTGATTGACTGGTCAAAATAGAATACCTTTTTAGCAGTGCTTATTGCTGAGGCAGTAGAAGCTGAAATTAAATAAACGGATTACTGCCAGCAAAAAGGAAAGCTTTTTTCTGGAGTCAAAACTCAGAGACAGTGATCAGTACTTCCAAGGGAGTGAAAGAATGTGTCCTACGCAGGTGACTCCCCTTCTGAACTTTAAGTACAATTTTACAAGTGTTTCCTGACTGTCTTTCCCGTGGTGGGTCAGTTGGACAAGGTTGGGTCATTCAGGAAGTATTGTGGGGCGCAAGCTAACGTCATTCCAAACAGGAATTGACATTAATCAAAAGATACACTTCTAAGACATTGCTCCAGAACCTTGCAGCACTTATAAACAATTCTGTGGAACAGAGAGGTACTATCAGATGAGGTGCTGAAGAAACCTTCAGTTTTCACCGTTCCTTGCTGCCGGAACATGAAAACCATAGGCTTAATGTTAGGATGGAATACATGTTTTTACTGTGTTTTGTGTAAGAGATGCTATTGCCCACATCAGGGTTTGCATGTGCATGTTAAATGTGTCTCCAGAACTTGTAAGGTCCTCCAAGCTGTGAATGAAGATGAGAAAATATACCATGTTACCTCTCCGCCCATGACTGGCCATAAACCCAGAGACTTTGTGATTCTTGTGTCTCAGAGGGAGCCCTGTAAGCCAAGGTGAGTAGGCAGTTTCAAGCTGAACTGTGAGCACTTTGTAGCCACAGTTGGGATTGCTCTTGACCTTTATCTGGACCTGTCGTTGGGTGACAAAGTCGATATTTTATTTCTTAAGATATTAGATTAGTAGCTGATTTAAAATACCATATGTTAATGCCTGAGTTTGCACAAACAGATTGGTTTTGCAGTGTGAAGGTGTGAGGGAGTAAATTCAGAGCATCACAGGTTTGTAGCGTTGTCCAATATTGCTTCTTTGACGGTGACTCTTCAGGAGGGCTCTATCGTGAGGGAAAACAGGCCAGAATTCCAAACAGGCAATTTGGAAAAAAATATGCCCCAGAGGGCCTGTCAGTGTGCTGAAGCACAGAACTAGGAGTTTTAGCTGTTTTGTGTGTTTGTTTGAAGTGACTTTTTAATTCCATTTAATGTAATTCTGGAGATTTTCTTCTTCAAGGAGCTGGTTGGCTTCTCTGGATACCTCAGTGCGACTCATTTATTGTATCTGTAAATTTTGCATCTGAATTTGGCTTTAAAAGTCCCTTGATCAGCTTAACATACATTGATTTTATTTTGTTTTTTTTTCATTAGATTTCTTTTTGTTCTTATATAAAGAAACATGATGAAAGGGACCCCTTGGTGTATCCTACCTTTCTTTAGTCTTAATTTAATTTCTTATATCCAGTAGTTCTGAAATGTTAACATTACTTCCAAAAGGCAGCATTCTGTACTGTGCTTGGTTTTTTTTCCCTGCCCCTCACCTGGGAACTGAATCATATGTATGTTTGCTGAGGCCACTTACTGAGGAACCCTTAGTAAGGACTGCTCCTAAGCTGTGATTCTGTAGATGTGGGTGATGGCGAGCAGGGTAAATAAAGGGAGCGTTGTGAGTGAATGGTTGTTCTGTGGCTTTCCACAGAAGTCTTCTTGCTTGGAGCCTCTGACAAAGCCTTAAGGATACACAAGTCTTTAGCCTGGATCCTTTAACATGTATCTTTAAACATACAGGAGCTCGTTTGCCTTCGTATGAAGGTGACATTTTTGGTCTAGCTGTGGTCATTTACAAGTATCTTTTCTAACATCTGGTTGAAGAAGTGTTTGATTCTTCCCCTTGCCATGCAGCGAGCCCTACATAGTCGCTGTGAAGTCAGTTACCCTCACATCTATGCCGCCTTCTCCCGAGTACTGCAGGAGCGAAATCCTTTGTGCTGGGTTCCAGGTCTACAGTGTCAGCCGCAGCTCCTGTACGGTGAGTAGCTCTGCAGACCTCAAGCTGCCTCTCCTTTCCTGTAGTATCACCTGTACTTATAATCTCAGTTGAGCTGACGGGCTAGGACAGTAACAGCCAGACAACAAAAAAAATGAGTGGGTTTCCCCAGAGTTCGCTCTGGTTATTGAGACGTTCTTCATTCCACAAAGTGGAGTCTGTCGTCCCCAGCTTTTGCTAATCTGAATGTTAGGAATGCAGTCTAAACTAAGCAGTGGAGATGGCCAGGCATCTCCAGAGAGTCATTTGTTCAATCCTAAAATACACTTCTAGAAGGCGTACATTAAACTGCTCTCTGGAGGTGCCCGTTTCTCTTCCCTGAGTACAGAGGAAGTCCAGGAATTAGTTCAGACTAAATGTTTAATTTTATCTTTCATTGTCAGAAATGATGCAATCTGAATCACATCTCTGGGCAAATGACTATGTTCCTCCTCTGTTCTTTTAGATGGGAGGACTATGACTTTTTCATTTAAGAAAATACATTTCTGAAACTTTGAGCAATCCCAGTGCACAGGATTCTTTTTCTCAGGCAACAGCTTTGTTTGTAAACCACATATTTTTAACTGCTTACACATTACATATAATGTTTCTTGCTGCACCACTGTGTGCATTTACCTACAGATGCTTGAGGACCTGGCCATAGTGAGGATGCTGAGATCACTAAAGTACTGAAAAAGTCATGCTTTTTTTTTTGCAATTCCTGCCTTCATTTTCAGATGCACTATGTCTCTGCATCCATAAAAACTCTAATAGTCACCCAGGCCTAACTATTGCAATGCATAGGGGTATTTGTTTAATTTATTTTTGTTTAAACAGGTGTGTTACTTCAATCAAGTGACATCAGGTATTATGCCTTACTTAGCTGCAAATCTAACTGGCTCATCAAAATCCATTGAAGACACGGCTTTGGAATGTATAAAGTTCTTGGAGCTGGAATGCAGCAAGTATGCTAGTTGAAAAAGGGTTTCTGAAGAGACTCTCAAGCTCATCAAGCAGTAGTGGTTTAAATTCCTGCATGTTTGCTGATCATTTTCCTACAGGTTAGGTACTTGGGATCATGTAGCCAATATTGGGCTTAAGCCTGAGAATATCTACTACAAGCATTTTCGATCAAATTAAGACTAGGCTTTAGGCTCTAAATTGAATTTTTAATTTAGAAAAGATTAAGGGACAGATTCTGCTCTTGATTGCATCAATGAAGTTTATATAAATGGAGGCAGAACTTGGCCCAGCAGAACTGTAGCTCGTGAGACTATTTCACTGTTTTAATGTTAGATTGAATGTAATGGCATCCAGCCAGTTTTAAATCAGTAAATATGACACTAATTTGCAGAGAAGTGGTGCTACTAAGTGGCGTATCCAGTGCTGTGATCTGGCTGTCCAGGTTCTGGCACACCCATTACATACAGATTACACCCTGTGTAATTTAGCCTTGGCTAATGTTTGCACTTTAACTCTTCATACTTGTTGTTCATCTATGACTTCCAATAAATTATTGTTTCTGAGGCTACAAATTCATGGTAACTTTTATTACAGTATCTCTGGAATGGCTTCAGACACCGTTCCAGAAATGCTGCTTTGTAGTGATGATGATGATGATGATGGGGGCTGTTGGCCTCTTTCAGGAGTGCCATGACCTCCAGCCAGCAAGTTGTCTGCAAGACTGTTCCACTAGCCCTGAGTAAATGCAGAACAGTAAGAGTCTGGGACACCTTCCCTCACCGATGAAAAGGGAGGATGGCTTCAGAGGTTTTATTGTGGTGTGTCTGCTGTGTTTTCCACTCTTATTTTTGCTCAAAAGAGCCGTGTTCAAAAAGAAAGGGAATCAGCAGCGGCAGCTAGATTGTAACATGAATGAGGGGGTGTTAAGAGAATCAAAGCAAGCGAACTGTAGCAGTGCCCTTTTATCTTACTGTAGTCTCATAATTGGAAGAGCAAGAGCTCTAGGGGTCTGGTCCAGTTCCCACTCAAGTAAATACATCTTCAGTTTAACGAAACCAAAGCTTTCATCAGCAATTTATAGGTTACAGCATGCCTGCACATCTTGCTTATGACATGTCTACCAAGTGCCGCAGAAGAGACACCAGCTGCAGTCCTGGAAGCCCTCTAGATACACAAGCACTGCAGATCACCTCGCCTCTCAACAACACTAGCTGTGAGTGAACAAAGCATTAGTGAAACCGGCTGCTATCTCCTGCACCTCACAGGGGCTGGCCACTGTAAGCCATACAACACCTTCGTGCTAGTAGTACCGTGTCCAGCTGTGGAGTCCTTGGCACAAGAAGGACATGGACCTGTTAGAGCATGTCCAGAGGAGGGCACAAAGATGATCAGAGGGCTGGAGCACCATTGCTCTGGGGACAGGGTGAGAGAGCTGGGGTTGTTCAGCCTGGAGAAGAGAAGGCTCTGGGGAGAACTTATAGCCTTTCCAGTATCTAAAGGAGCCTACAGGAGATATGGGGAGGCACTTTTCGTAAGGGCATGTAGTGATAGGATGAGGAGTAGGGGCTTCAGACTGGAAGAGGGGAGATTTAGATTAGGTATCAAGAAGGATGTTTTTACTGTGAGGGTGGTGAGGCACTGGAGCAGGTTCCCAGAGAAGTTGTGGCTGCCCCATCCCTGGAGGTGTTCAAGGCCGGGCTGGATGGGGCTCTGGTGGGAGGTGTCCCTGCCCATGCCCATGGCAGGGAGGTTGGAACTCAATGATATTTAAGGTCCCCTCCAATGCAAGCCATTCTATGATTCTATAAATGAAAAAAAAAAGCAGATCCTGGTCTTTGGCTGTGGAGGAGAGTGGAGATCCAGATCCTAATTTTTTTGTTCATTTTTCTCACATGGAGAATGTGTGATACACCTCAGTCAAGAGAGTAAGGACAGCAGCCTCTGGGCAGCCCCCTCCAGTGTGTGGAAGCCACTGAAGGACCTGCTGGCCTCCCCCTGTCCTGACTGTCTAGGCCCACTCTGCGGACCAGGAGCTCAGCCCTCTTGAGTCCTGCCCACACTTGCTGTATGCAGATGATGGCAAACAAGCTCTCGGCTGGGCAGGTAAGTTTCCATGGTCCCAATTTTTTAGCGAAGAGAGACACCTAATGTTCAGCTCTGAATACACGCGTGATGCATCACTCTGCCTGCACCAAGCATTTGTCAGCTGCTCCAGCGGCTTCTTACACAGCTCAGTTTACAGCTTGCCTTTAGAGACACTGAACTCAGCTGTGGGGCTAGCACAGGGGCCATCTGGAGAACATCATTTGGCGTCTCTGAAGCGCTGGTGTTCTGTTGCATGCGTGTAGCCACGAAAGGTTCTGCCCCCTGCCTCTGGTGCCGAGACCTTGGCTACTGTTAGCACAAAGCACAGCAAAGCTGGGCGACATTCCAGACGCACCCACTCATCTTTTGGGGGGGATCCAAGTGTCTTTTTGACACAGACCAAGGCTTTTATTTTACCAGCCTCTTGTGCAACTGCTTAGATGAGGAGATTGAGCTTTCTGGCAGCACAAGCTGCTTAAATGCATAATTACTTGCCTAACTTTTTAAGATGCATCTGTACACGCAGCAGCTTTTAAAGTTGCTTTTTCAAGTAGTTTTCTGTAACTGCCTTTAAGAAATCACCCAAAGAGATGGGCAGCGTTTAACAGGTTTGTGCTCAACAAGTAGTTGTGTCCCAGTTCCTGAGGGCTGCCCAGTCTGCTCAGGGCTCCTGAGTGCAGTGCTTCATCCTCCTCAGCTGTCCCCGAGGCAGAGGACAAGGAGGTGGAGGTGAAGATGCTTCCAGCCCCATGCAAGGTGCCGTCGCCTGGAAACAGCCGCTGCCTTTATACTGACACTCTGTCAGAGACCGTGCCCTGAGGTTTTCTGAGTCTGACCAACTCCTCTCAGCCATCCTGTTCTCAGAAGTCCCCTTTGCCAAGTGGAAGTGGCAGAAATCAGCTGCAGGAGAACAGTGGATTTTCTTTTCCTCCAAGTTATGCGTCATACACCATGTAACCAGTGAAAAAAACCCCACAAACACGCCCCATCTTCAAGAGTTTTTAAAGACTGAAAAGGATCTAAAAAGATGCTTTTTAAACAACGTGCTTACTCATTTAATAGAAACAGTTTTTAAGCCGAGATGAATGTCTGCTGCAAGATGTCCACATTAAAGTGATGCTGCTTTGAGCTTTAATCCAATAGTTAATTAAAACTCTATAATTAATCCTCGATTTCACCCACATGCACTCCTCCATCTAAATGTCTGCTGCAATCATTATGAACTGAATATACATCCCCTCTCTCAGTCAACCTCGTGTTTTTTATCCAGAGCAGAACCACGACACCCAAAATAAGAGCTCTGACTGTTGTGTTCTTTAGCAGTGTTTTTATTAAAAATAATTAACATATTCAGATATAAAATTCACCCACACCATCAAATTCCTTTGCTATACGAAACATACATGCCACACCCACAGCCTCAGTGGCAGGTCCTAAGCACCTCAAGACCTGGTCCTGAGCTCAAGTTTGGTACATTAATTCTCTAGAAGCAGTAGCTTCCCCACTGTGCATCTTTCCCCCAAAGGCTTATTACTGTGCAACACAATCTGAAGTATTCAGAAGGCACATTTAGGATTTTAGGGACAGGGGAGTACCGCCCTTGTCGGACGGCCATCAGAGCTGCCCTAGAGACCAAGGCACCCGGTGTGCCCACGGCTGAGCCAGGTTCAGGGTGAGGCGACCCCAGGTGAGATGGGTCTGAGGTGCAGGTCTCCACAAACACCCTTTTTCATCTCTGTCAAGACGGTAAGACACAGCGAGAGCCCACAGCGCTGGCGGCCCGGGCTGAATTACTACAGCGTTTGGAGAGCTGCTGCAGGAACTCTGGTTTGAGTCGGCTTCCTATCTCATTTTTGAAACACATCGGTCTCTCCAAGGCTGTAGTCTCCATTTAAATATAAATGGCGTGTGTAATACAAAGCAAAGTTTATGCCCAACCCACCAAGGGAGAGAAACACTGGAGTTTTTTGAGCACTTTCCTTGAGAAAAAGTAAAGGAACAAGGCAAGCTGCTTACTTGCCCTCCAACTCTTTTCCGATACATTTCACCACAGATTTAACCAAGAAGGGCATGATTCTGTATCTCTTAGTGAAGAAACACTCAAAACAATCCAACATGCATGAACAACCAGTTAAAGCATGCAGGTATTTAGCTGAGTATCAGTAACTGCTCTCCCAGGCTCTACAGGCTGTAGGGTTCGCCTTTGTAACGTCGCTGCAAGACTGCCCAAGCTCCCGCATACAGAGCGTGACATTCTTCTTCCTAAAAGGAGAAGGCAAAACCAAACCAGAACCCAACAACAGTCCCTAGAAGGTACCCACAATGCCTTTCAGAGAAAAACTGGTAAGGCCAGCGTGATTAAGTTCATATCCATCACCTGAAAGCAGCACTCCTAAGGTAACAACACTGACCACAGATGCCCACGATCAAACGCGTATGTCTGGTTACTGCAACCGGATCCCTGTGACAAGCAGCAGCCAGTTTCCCTCTCCAGAGACCTGGCAGTGAGAGGGAACGTGAATCAGAAGGAAGGCTGTGTTACAGCACAGAGATATAAAAATTAAAACACCCACTGGGCTGCAATTTCTGTGTTTTGCAGCTTTCCAGTGAGCTAGGTGAGCCTGGGAGGCAAACTGGAAAAATGGGCAGGGGTGGTGGGGAATAAATAATTCAGCTGGAATACTCTGCTGGATTTCCTGGAACAGCAACCCACGCCGCGCAGTCCTGACTCCGGAGTGGAGCAGCAGCACAGGCTAACTGTGGTTTAGAGCCAACAGGCCTTCAAAAAGTAACGACTTTGGGTGCTTTCACTTTGGGTTTTTCCATCTTCGGTGTTTCTGTGATTTCTTCATAGTCCCCGCTCATGCCGGTGGCCCATCGCCCAACGGTGACCTGATCTGTACAGCGGGAGACAGGAGATCATGGAAAAGCACAGCATTACTCTTACACCAAACTTCCACGTTTGAGGGAGACCTGTCATTGATTCACCAGAGATCCACCAGTTCAGTCCTAGCTCTGAAGCCAACTCTCTTTACGCGACTTTTTAATTTTAAAATTTTTGTAAACTCCCTTTCTTCCCCCACACAGACTGTCAAGAGTCAGAAATCATTACTGTTTGTTCCTGTTTGACCATCCAAAGGAACACTCAAGGAGTATGCAGACGAGGCGCTGGCTCCCTCATAAGGCCTAATGATGCTTAGGATGGAGATTTCAGAGTATGTCAAACAGAAACTAAACTCACAGAAGCACAATGGGGCAAAACTTAGATTTCTCAGTTCATAACCCTGTATACAATCAGTGGCATCTCCTTGCTGGTTAAATGCTCTTTAGACCAATTAAAACCCCTTTCCTATGGAAAACACCGATGGCCAACCTGTATTTCCTCCCCAAATGACAACGTAATTTTTAGAGCAAGAAATGAAACTACACAAAGAAAATCCCATGGATAAATGAATGTTTACTTGGATTAACTTCTGTATTTTAAAGCAGACAGAATAGCTCCACCTGAAGAAATTATAAGCTGCAGTGCCTAAACTTCTTTGCCCAGTTACCAGCTCTCTTCTGTAGTCAATCTAAAAGTACTTTGCATGATGCAAACTGATTTGTGTCACAGTTCCAATTAATTCAACCACTTTTAACCAGCAGTACTATTTTTCAAACATCAGCCTAAGGACTAAGAGGTCCCTTGGGAAATGAAACAGTGCTGTCAGTCTTCATTGCAGATCTAAAGCTTCTCAAAAGAAAAAAACAGATGGAAAAACCCCAACACTTTGACTTTGAAAGCCCTACTGCCAGAGAGCAGAAAGGCTTGTGGGGGGCAGCACTCTCCAACAACCCTGGTAACAGCTTTGAACAGTGCTGTTCCCTACAAACGTTTCTTTGCTCCTGCCACATCCACACAGGTTTGTGATTTACAGAAAACATATGACCACACAAAGGTGGTTTGCCACAGATGTGGTGTGCAGAAATACAATGAAGATGACAGGCTTTCAACTCAGCACTTGTCTGAGTGGGCACTGCCCAACAACCTGCCGAGTCTGGGGAAGTTTTAAAGTCTTTTCATATCTGAAACATCTGCCAGACGAGTGAATTCTCAATCTCACTTGTTCTAAACTAGCGAGGCAGCACACATTTGGAATGTTACATATGGCCTTGGATGCAATAATACCATATATTTAGGATCAGATACAGAAAATGGCTAAAATAAAGGCCTGTACTGCCTCCATAAATACTTGTACATCAATTCCTCAAAATGTTATGACATAGGATTAACCTGAAAGTCCTACAGACCATACAAGTGAAAGGGAAAAATGCACAAATGTGTCAAAACTTCACTAACAGCATCATTCTTCAAACCCTTATTCGATGCTTTTTGCCTTCCTTAGCGCAGGTTTTTCCTACATAATGTAACTTTTCCACCCACACAGATAACTGAAGAACATGTAAGTAGGCAGCTTACTAGGTGGTGAATCTAGCTGGCCAGATCTCCTGTCTCCTCTTTCTCTCCTGTCTTGAATGACTCGAATGGTTGCCTGTACACACAGCTTGTACAGGCTGCCAGTACTACCACCCTGCAGCTGACATTCAGTTCCACCACTACACATGTGTATCAGCAGCATCAGAAACCAGCCTTGTTCTACAGCTGCTAAAGCTGTGAACAGCAGCATAAATACTGGCTGAAAAACACACATTAGCTCACATTATCCTCAGAAACCCACAGGCTTGATTATTTTTTCAAGTTTTGCATTGCACCTTAATGCTTCCCCCACATACTCACTCCTCAGTAAAAGTGCTCCTTCCCCAAGGAAAGTCACCTCTGCTATTTGTGAGATCTCTTCTCAAGCTCTTTTATTCCCGATGGAAGCCAGGCAGAGCAGTAAAGAAACGTGACTCAGCTCTGCACCCAGACTCCCCTCTGTACACTCCCCTGCATTATCTCACCTGCGTTCTGCTTTTCTGGACAGTCTTTTCTGAAGTGCTCCACAGAGCCACAAAGTTTGCAGCAGCCACCTGTTAAAACAGAAACCTGTCACTCCTCTAAGAAAGAAAAAGTAATAAACCAACCCCCAAACACAAAACACCACACCCCCCCCTTCCCCCCTTCTCTGTTTCGCTCATATATCTATACTGGAAAATCTTGTTCTACTTTTCCATAGTGACAGCCTGTAAAAAAGGTAGGGAAATGTCCCTTTGGAGAGGTCTGCACTCCCAGGCACCATAATTTAACGCTGTGGAGCAGACACACGGCCAGCTTTGGAAGCCTGCAAACTCTGCCTCTGTCTGTGCGGCTCAGACAGACAGACAGAGCTGCTGGTAAGCACACTGCTCTGTAAAGCACCACGTACTGCAAATTCCAGTCACCCCATACCGAGTATGTCTGGTATGCTGGAAGCTCTATGTTTGAGAAACAGGCTGAATTCTGCTGGAATGCATACTGAAAGGAACTTTTCAAATTAAGAGGCGCTCCCAAGAGACAGTTAATCCAACTGCAGGTGCCAAGATATGAAATACAAATTCTCCTCGTAATGCAAAGGTTGAAAGAAGTGATTTTTCTTCCAATCTAACTGTGCTGCAAGATCACTGGTTTGAGTTTTCAAGTTTCTACTGGGAGACAAGGTTATTTGCTAGCACCAACGGAGAAATCAGGCAGAGAGAATCTGAGTGAAATCTTCAGACTTAGATCAGAACGTCACTTAAACTGAAGCTGTCCTCTTGCTAGTGACAGTCCTTGTTTTGTGTGAAGACCCCCCCCAGAGTCATAAGCTATAGCTTATGAGAGTACATTTACCACATGCTTTGGTGTATGCACACTGAAATACACACTGGTGATATCCATGCAGCCTGTTAAGATTTTGTTTCTTTGTGCACCTCTTGAAATTGCAAGCACGAGCAAGTTCTCCTACCTCGCATCTTGCCTCATTGTTCAACACCAAGCTTACAATTAAAACAGAAACCCCTAGGTAACCATTATTAACACTGAACCACCCAGACTTTATCTGCTTCTACCAAAAGATGCTGAGAAATTCCTTTTAGTTGGATCCTCGTTAACTTACAACGTCACTTTGTTCTGCATGAGGCAAATAGGAAAAATGTGGCTTGGCTTTAGTAAATTAGCACACTCACCTTCAGCATACAATCCTTTGGGATTATCTGGACATGACCTCGACAGATGCCCCATTTCGCCACAGATGAAACATTTTGCATATGGTAATGACCCTGCAAAAATCCCACAGAGTTTATGATCCATACTAAAAAAACTTTATAAACTCACAGACATCTCTGAACACTCTGTAATATTATACTATGCTATTTTACTGTAAATACTACACTGTCTCTTACACTCTTAGGTTCAGTGTTAAAGCACTGTATTCCTTTAAATACATTAACCTATCTCCTGAGAACATTTAAATTACTAGAACACAAAGCTTGTATTTCAGTAGTCAGAAAAGTCAGACCAAAGCACTTAAAAATACAAACTCTGAGACATACCAACAGCTGGATCTACTTTTGCTTTGCATTTGCTAATGTCGTGTTCTGTGGATCCACAACGGTAGCAGATTCCTGTACCCATATCTTGACTTTCAAGTACTGCAGGACAATCAGCAACGCCATGGCCAGGTTCTCTACAGTGGAAACACACCTTTTAAAATAAAAATTAAGTTATATGCATTTTCACAGACAGTTCACATAGCAAAACACAGTGCTTACAGGTGGCATTACTGAAGAACTCGCTCTTATTATGTGATTGTTACCAATAGACAGTGGACTTTCTACAGGACCACCACTTATTTTGGCTGAAACCTTGAGGGTACTATCGAGTACATACCTCTAGTGTTGAGATTTAAGGTTACTCTAACATCAAAAGACCATATTCTGTGAATGGCACTCAAAAACCTAAAATCATGGTCTAATAAGGCCTTCTGGCTTTTCAGAAGTAAAAATATCAAAGTATTTTCTCCTCAGGGCAAAACAGCTAAACAAAAGAGACATTGTAACCTGTCACAAAATACCTGCCAGTGGTCTATGCCATCAAACCACATTATTATGGGTACTTTTTGCCAGCATTCACTTATTGACAAGTGCTCCAGATGAATGACAGCACATGATTTTCACTACAGCACAGTTCCCCAGGCTCTTTAAGAGCACAACTGCAGTAAGTGCTAAAATAAATATAATCAACATTGCACCAGTCCTACAACTTACTAATGAAAAACTCAGGATATTTCACAGTAGATACAGACTCTCTTTACTGTGTTCCTAGATTACATTCAGTGTAAGTTTATACTAGATGCATAAATCTGTGTTGAGACAACCCTTTTTAGGTAGTCTCACTCCAAATGTCAAGCAGAAAACACTGCAAAAAGAGGCCCCAAACCAGCAGAAATATTGTACTGATGAATTACATACAAGGATGCACTTAATTAGTTTCACCTCCTCTTTCAGGAGACAAAAGGAACCCGGAATTCATCAAAAGATAGCAAGAACAGTGTTCAACCTGAACAGCCATACTAAAGGCTAAGAATTAAGCTGAAACTCAGTGTTTGTTTTCAAGTTGAGATACTGAAGCTCACCTTATTAACTCAAAATGTTACATGCTGTGCTTTCAGTAGGCAAGGCCCTGGGCCTCCTCACTGAACCAGCTCCCAGCAGGATCAGCAGAGAAGCAGCAATCTGTGTTTTCCACATAGAGCCTGCCCCAGGTTTTTAACAAGCTGCCGTGAATAGGCAAGGGAAACTCACCATGGCGTTTTTCTTTCTTTCTTGCCTCTTCAGCCTCCTGTCCTCCCGCCGCTTGTCCTTCTTCAAGGCTATTGCCACCTCCTTCTCCAGCCCAGCGCCCTCTGCCTTAGCCATCTCTCCACCCCGCCAGCTTTGTTCAAGGTAGGCCGCGAACCCGTTAACGTCTTCGTTCAGGTAGTCCTTCTTCTTCTTGTTCTTCTTCTTCCTCTTCTCTTGCTCCTTCTTCAGGGAGAGAGGACCGGCCCGGCCCTCCCGCCCCTTCGGGCCGTTCGCCATCTCCTCCCATGGGGTGGCCTCCAGAGCCTTCTCACCGGGAGGACCGTTTCGCCGGGCCCACCGGGTCATGGCGAAGCCGGTAGCTGCTCCTGCACAGAATCACGGCAGTGAAGGCACCCCACCGCCACCTGGGGACCACCACACACCCGCCCTGTGCCCTCAGCCACGCGGCTGTCCACCGAGTTTGACAGAGCTTCCACTCATGAAGCGACAACCTCCCACCACCCGCCCGGACCCTGACACCGCTGCCGGGGCGGTGCGCCGGGACCCCGCGGCCCGTCCGACAGGGACCCCAG
>VZTM01017903.1:1174-37935 GCA_013400555.1 Jacana jacana | reverse complement strand
TTTTGTGCTTAAATTCTTTTGTATCTGCAGTGTTCTAAGAGCTCCTGTAAAAGGGTTTAAATTGGTTTATTCACCATAAACCGAACAGATTATTGGTCCTTTTTTTTCCTCTGTCTTTCTTTCTCGTGTTAAATGATTATATCTACTGTATGTAATCTTAAATATTTGTGGATTTTAATTGCTACAACCAAGACTGCATCACCTCCAGTAAGCCTGCTTAGCTGACCATTCTGCTGTCTTGTTTTCATCAGGCTCTGTTGTGTGTGGCTCCAACTCTATCGGGATATTTAATAAGTGCTTAAATATGTTGCTCAATCAACTCCCATATGTTGCTGGATCAACTTGAAAGTTTAAAGGTTTGTATTTAGGCAAGTGCTTAACTACCTGGATGAACTGGAACCTTTACAGGTTAGCCTGTGGTCGGCGATTTTATTTAGTTACTTTACACAGCAAAGAGCAATACTGCTCTTTATTATTTCTATATCAAAATAAAACCTGGGAAGCATGGCTCAAGCAAAGGAGGGTTATTAGATATGCACTGTCGTGATAGTGCAAGAATTTTCCACTGTTAGTCTTCATGGCTGCCTGTTAAGGAAACATTATTTTCTCATAGGAGAACATAACTTTCCCTGATTCAGAAAAATACAGGGAGGAACTATATGGCTTTAAACCTAAATTACACAGTGCAGCAAAGGAGGGTGCTCCATGCTTCTTCAAGTGTTTTCAGTCTTATTCATATCTCATAGTCCATCAAAAAAAATTCAAATCCCTCATTTATGTAAAGTCCAGTTGCCAGTAGACTCCACAGTTATTTGCCAAGTGTCAGCAAAATGACCAGTAGCTTTTAAGCCCAAAGGCAATTTGGGTAACTAGCTTTTGTTTAGGTATCTCCTATTTAACCTCTGGTGGAGCTAGACACCGAGACAGAAATTAACTTATTTACCACTAAGTTTTGGTACTAGTAATTTGTCCTTGGTTTCTTAAATGGTTTGAGCTTGAGAAGGTGCTCTGGCTCAGAGGAAGGAATTCCACCTCCAGATATGTGTATATGTAAGTATCTCCATATCTGATGATACAGATTTAGCTAGCTAGGTAGTCTCAGCAGCATATAATAATTTTAAAAATAGAGATATTAATTATTTTTGATGTGTTGTATCCATTTTCCTGGTTATTCTGCACATGCCCCTCTTGCCAAATGATTGTCAATATAACTGAGAGGAAAACCTGCTTCAGAAAGCAGAGCTACAAAACTGGAAGAAGAGCTAAGGCAGATACTTTGAAAAAGGTGTAGACAGAAGACTTATGGAAAGCATTTTCATTTCAAACAAGAGTACACATGCACAAACTGAACAGGTATTAACTGACATCAATAATCAGTTTTTTTTCCCCTTTGTCTAGGAAACTGTTGTATCCATCTGCGTTCCCAGAAAAATGGGTAGATGAACAAAATATGTTCATTACTCTTACATACTGATAAACTTAGTAATGTAATATAGCTGGAATTTTCTCATTATGAGATCAGTCTTCTGTAATAATTTATAGTGAGTGAATTAAAAATACAGTGTCAATCAGCAACACTGCACTGTGCAGTAGGCGACTTTATGTTTGTGCTCTCTTGGGTGATTTGACTTGGTAGGACTTCTGTACTATATGTGTTGCACTTCTGTGTATGTCAGGTCTTCAGGCATTTTTGAGGCGAAAGAAGTGGCTGATTAAGTTCTGTAATCTTTTAATTAAGCCTTAAGCTGAAAGTAAACTGTAAAAGGCATTCCAGTAGAAAGATGAACATTAATTGTTTCGGCAGGTCTTAAATTACATTCTGACAAAACTTATTAGTAAAGTAATTCTGCATATAAATATTAGTAATTCCTTCCCCATGTTATCTGCTGCCTTTTTTTGAGATTTCCCGAGAAAAATTATGTCAGGTGTGTTCAGGTCTACATTACTCTAGTAAGAGTGACAGTTTCATGAACCTTCGAAGTCTATACAGTCATTTTTTTGTTAAGACAGTGAATGATTTTAGGTGTAAGTCAGAAGTGAAATTGATTACAACTGTCATAGCTACAGGCTTGGGTCTTAAGGTTTTAAATCAGGCTTCATGAAGTAAATCAGTTCAGAGCATGTAGTCCCACCTCCCAAAGTCTTCATTACAGCAAGCCATCCTAGTGAGGCATGAATTTTGTTTGCTCTTTCTTTTGTTGCTCTTACATGAACACCAGTAAATGGAATAAAGACACCAAAATTCAAGGATCGTGCAGTAGGTCAGGCTTAAACCACTCTCATGCTTCTGTAGCTCATCTTTTGTTGTGTTTCTTGGGAAGAATATATATGTACAATGAATACGATATATGTAATTGTCTGAGAATTACCAAAATTCTGTTTTCCTTGGCTTCTTCCTTCTCTGCTTCCAGCCTGTCATCCCCACATACAATGTTTTTTTCTCTTTCTTTACCCTGTACGTGCCTTGAAAAAGGTCTGTCAATAAAGCTAACATTTTGGTAGCGCGCAGGTAAAAGTATCTGTAGCTTTCTGAGCACCTTTGGTTCCCCCGTGCTGCAAATGCAGATCAACACAGTGTGTTCCCATCACTCTGGCTGTTTAGATGACATATCTGTTGTTAGACAAATATTTGCACGGCGGCTTCAGCACAGAAGAATGTTTTTACGGTTGTACAGAGGCACCTCTTACAAAGTCCTTATCCATTTCCTTTTAGAGCTGAGAGTACAGTGCCCACTTTTGCCTTGTCCTCTCCAGTTCCACTCCAGTTCTCACCCTGCATGAACACCCTGATGGACCATGGGTAGGCTTTGATGGAGCGTGACCTGAGAGTTTGCTTCTGCTGATTCCTCATCACTGATGTGTTTGTCAAGAAGATAATAAAAGAACTTGAGAGTACTTGAGGCAAGGCATATAACTCTTCTTGGAGTACTTAATCAAATACATTCCAAAGATTTATAGAGGATCAGGGTCTGAATATATCAGGAAAGAGTTTTAATGGCAGAAGAGAATCTCAGCAATGCAGGATTGGTGACATGGGAAAACTAAATATGAGAAAGGAAGAAGTAACATTGTATGTCTAGGATTAGTGCTGCAACTCAGCTTTTTAACTTTTAATATCTCCTTGTTGAATCATCATCTGCATGAACCCTTTTTGTTTGTTTGCTTGATAACTTTTCTGGTTGTCTGTTTCCTGCTGCAGCCATTCACCAGATCATATCCTCTGGAGACAGTGCATCTGCAGTGTTGCTGCCTTCAAGCTGCCAATGGAGGCTTACAGGAAAGCCACCACCCCCCATCTTCCCACAACGCCCAGTCCTGGTAGGTACTCAGCTTTGAGGTATACATGCTCCAAGCAGACAGAAGACAGGTCTGAGGAGATGGAGTAGGACTAAGTAAAGATGTCCAGTATAACATTAGTAGTGAGTTTCATTTAAAATATTTAATAGTTACGTGGAGCGAAGAATGAAAATATTAATCAGCTGAGTTACTCCCACTGACAGTATAAAGACCACAGAGAATGAAAGATCACAGAACTGGAAAACGTAGGTGGCAAATAACAAGACTTTACAAAATAGTCTGTATTAGGAAGAGTATTTTGATTGTTAAGGACACACAGTACAGAGAACCCCACAGTACCCTAGCAGAGAGTAAATTGTATTTGGCTATCCATGTTTTATGCAAGCTTAGTTCCATTCCTGGTCAGAATACAGGGTGTTTCTCTGGCTTATTTACTCATCTGCAGGCATTTTGCAATAACTGATTCAATCATAGGATCACAGAATTACATAGCTGGAGGGCTGGAGGGCTGGAGATGATCTGGTCCAAGACACCCAACTCATCCCACTGCAACCCTAAAGCAGGGCCAAGTTAGATCAGATTGCTTATGACCTTGTTCCTTGAGTTATGACTACCTCCAAGTCTATTCCAATGATCACCCTCATAGTGCAAAAAGGTATTCCAAATGTCTAACTGGGATTTCCATTGTCCCAGCTTGTGTCTATTGCCTCTTGTTCTATCACTGTGCACTTCTAAGAAGGGACTTGAGCTTGTCTTCTCTGTATTCTCTGGTGTAGACAAGAACTGTGGACATCAGTAAGATCTCCCCTTAGCCTCCTTTTCTCCACACTGAATAAACTCAGTGCCCTCAGCTTCTCATTGACCATTATGTTCCAGTTTCCCTGACTGTCTCAGTGGTCCTGTCTGGAACTTGCAGTTTCATAACATTCTTTCCTGTACTGGGGAAGCCCCAGACTGGACATGGTACTCCAGATGAAGTCACACAAGAACCAAATGGAGGGGTGATAATCATTTCCCTCAAGCTGTTGGCTACACTAATGTGTAATGCAGCCCAGTCAGTATCCTGCTGACCCATGTTCAAATTGCTGTCCCTCAGGACCTAAGTCCTTGCAAAGCTACTTTCCACCCACTTGTACCCCAGCTTGTGCTGTTGCATGGGGTTGCCCCATCCCAGGTGCAGGACTTTGCTTCTGCCTCTATTGAACTTAATGAGATTTCCATCAGCCCATTTATAGTCAAATATGCTCCAAAGATCAGTCTTGCTCTCCAGGGTACCAGCTACTGTCTTTCATTTAGCACCAGCAGTGGACTGGCTGACCGTGTAACGCACCCCAACATCAGGGTCATTATGAAAAGTATTAAAACAGCATCATCAGCTCCAGTATCAAGCCCTCACGAATGCTATTAGTAAATGTTGCCAGCTGGACTTCACTACCGTAGCTTATCAGCCGTTTGCAAGTCAGCAGGAGAAAACCAAGGAGATGTTTAATCCGAGCACGTTTGGCCCACAGTCAAATCTTACGTTTTTCTGAGTGTTTTGGAGACGTAACAGTTAAGTCTTTCCAGTTTCACTTGTTTGTCTTCTATGTGAAATCAGCAGAAGTCTCTTTCCCTCCCCCAGAATTACTATTATTAACCACCATTTAGAAAGCCAGTAGCAGAGTGTTAGGGAATGGAGCCAGCACAGATGAGGAAGAAACAGCAATCTTATGGAAGCTCCAACCTAATTTATACACAACAGTTCTCTTTCTGAGCAAGAAATGAGCACACCATGCTGCTGATTTCCAAGAGCTGCTGTTTTACCATTTAGCTCTCGATTAGCTTCCAGTTGTGATTTTTAAAGTCTGTAACTGATTATAGCCTAGCTATCTGGTCACAGCTCTTCAGATGTGACTCACTGACAAACCTTCTCAAGGGGCTTTGCACCAGGCTGGCGTTGTACGGATGTCAGCTAAGGGGTTTCTGATGAGGAATGTTTTGCTAGGGAAGTTCCTGCCACATGAGAATTAAACTAGAACTAACACATGCATTCTCAATGTTTTCTCAGACCTTACACAGCTTGTGTTTTATAACCTAAACTAGCATTTGCTCAAAGTGCTGCAATGGGCTCCAAAGTGCCAGTTTGGACAGTACTGGACTGCATGTCCTAGTCATACCTGTTTCTACACCAGCAATGGGCACCTCAGCAGTATCATTTTACTGTCTACACAGACTTGAAATGTTTTCTGCTGATACTACTCCTTGCTCAACAGCAACACATTCATCAGACCTTACTTTGACTTTTTCCCCTGAGAACTGATATTTTGAATGTGGTTACTGCAAAACACTGGGTATGTTTCAGTATGCAAAAAAAAAGAAGCAATCAGTGGGTCTGTTAGCATCTGCTACCTTTTCCTTCCACCAGGCTGCTCACCATATGGAATCATGGTGGACACAGGGATGTTACCATGCTTAGCAGGTCTATGTTGGATACAGACTATCAGCCAAGTGATTTGCCTGCTGACTTTTGGGTCAGCTTGCTGCAGACCAAGGCCACCAGCCAGAAACGATGCCTGGGAGAAGGAGCTGAGAAGTGTCCTGGTGAGTTCTTCAGGATTAAAAAAGTCTGAGATTTTGGGATGATATCATAAAGAATTTTGTGTGTAGACCCGTCCCAGACAGAGAAGTGGAAGCTCCCATGCAGAGACATCGAGTTCCTGATGACAGATCAGGTAGTGGACTTCAGAGACTGAATGCACACACAGCTGCCTACTCCAGTTGAGTGTTGAACTCACCATGGGGTCCAACAGTCGCTGAAAAAGCAATGAGCACTTCACATCAACCCTGAGGTTGGCAGATTTTGGCTGCCTGGACAGTTACTGGAGAGAAGTGCACCTGTGAAAGAAAATGGGGTGCTCATAGGAGACTTCGCAAGGATAGTCATAAGTGCAAATGCAGGATAGAATTAGAGATTTGGGCTTTTTGCATTACTGAGGTAGTACTTTTCTTATCAACAAGAAGAAAAAGGAAGCAGTTCTCACAAAAGAGCCTACCCAAGGTGGTTGTATTGGGTGCATCCCAGTAAAGCTGCAAGAAGAGTAGTTTCTGCCAGTGCAGCCAGGCATCTAAGGAGACATCAGTTATCAGGTAGTGTTTTATTACACAAGATATTTATACAGAGATATACAGAGGTGCCTTTCTGTTAGAATGGCAGCCATATTTGCCATCACTTGCCACCATCAGCAGCAAGATCACTTCCGGCCAAACTGAGGCAACGGTGGTGGCACTTTGATGTCTTGGCCTCTTTCCAGTTTCTTCTCACAGTCAACTAGATAATTGACTCCATCAATGACGATCTGGACAAGCTCCACCTACAACAACAAGAAGAAAATAGTAGTAATAGAATCTTTAGCTAGTGCTGGTAATAGAGGAAGGGATAATTGGCTTGTACTGCAATGACAGCAGGTAAAGCTATAAGTAAGGAGCATCGTGGCATAGAGATCACACACCATCTGGCACAGGGAGTATGGGACATGCTGGTCCAGTGGAAACCCATAGTAATTCCCTTCTCCTGTTTGCCCTGAGCTTGGGCTGTCTGCAACAGAAGTTTTCAAATAGCTCCCTAAAGTTGTTTCCACCAAATTCTGTTCTTACTCATATCCCTGTAGGAGCAAAGCAAGCAAACAAAAATCCATATAGAAAATGCTTAGGCATGAGTTGAGAGACCAAATGTGACCACTGTACGTGTGCAGGATCCTCCCCAGATACTTGCTGAAAAGTAAGGCCTGGCACAGCCAGGGGTGCCTGTCCATTGTGTTTCCCACACTCATGTAGGAGGATGAAGAAACAAAACCAGCATTGCTGTCAGTGCTCAGCATCACTGGGCAGTTCACACTGAAGCAGGTAATGCTGCTGCTGTGTCTTCACAGCTCCCAAGCCCCTACAACCCCTGCGTGTAGGAGCGTATATGTGAGCATCAAGTCGGACAGAAACTAACCAGGACGGTGGTGCAAGGAGGGGAAGACAGAGGCTCATTTCCCTGTTTCACAGCTACCCTGAACACTGCTGGAGGCAGGGTAGGAGTTCTTTACATGGCTGAGGCCAGGAGGATGGCAGGACTACCTCTTTGGCCATTGGCATTTAGACTGCCTGAGAAAACTTGTCAAACCAGAGTCTTGTACTTCTTCACAGATGTGGCTCAGGGCCATATGTTCCTCTGCAGATGACCATGAACCTAGCTGTGGGGAAAGGTGTCCTACTCATTCTGCCGAGCGTGCTGGCTTTGCTGAGGCAGTTTTGCCAAGCCCAGGACCCACATCTCTGAAGTAGCAGCACTCATCCTAAACTCATGCTGGCTCTATATCATCCATCACTCCTTTGTCTTCAGCTCTTGATTTACACTGTCAGGGCTGGGATTTGCTCCAGGCCCAGAGCAGCACCAAAATTTGCAATTCTGTGTGGCAGGCAGTAGGGGTGTCTTTGTAACCTTTTTCAAAATTGCTGAAGAATACAAGGTGCCTTGTCCCCAGCAGACTTTCTTCACAGGCAGTGACATACGAGGACCACAGGCCCCGTGGTATTATTAGCCAGTAAGCTATAGCACTGATTTTTATTAATCTTCATTAAACGGTTCATTAGCAACCTTTAATGACTGACTTGTTAAAACTGAACGTCAAGACTAAATCTCATTGTCTCTTTATTGTGACAGTCGCTGATTTTCAAGGGATTTGTTTTTACTATAAAGCATTTCAGTGCCTTAGCAGTTTATTTTATTGTCTTTTACAGACCAGCTGTGTTGGGAAATCAGAGATCTGAATTTGCAGCCTCCAGAAGAAAAGGAATTTTATATTAAGTTTGCATTGACCAGTCACTGAGACAAAGCAAAAATACAGCTTTATCTTGCACCTTTGGGAACATAATTCAGTTCTGCAAACACCTTCACCACATAATGAAAAAATATGTCTATAAAAAAACATTTCTATCCCCTTGAGTTTGTCTGGTCTTATTTTAGAATCTTCAAGGTAGGGATTGTATCCTATCTATTGGCTAAATCCTTTGAGTCCTTGCTGTATGAGGCTTCACTGACTTCAGTGGAAGTCTTTTCAGATAAGCAAAAACTCGTAGGTTTAGGCCATCTGTCAGTGGAACTCATATTAATTATTCATGCTGTGTAATTCTTCTGTGTTATTAGTGTTATTTTAGTATAAAGCACACATCACGATGTTCCAGGTATTAATAAATGTCTTGGTCACATACTGTTTTTTGCAACTCTTTTTTTGCAACTTTTGCAAGGTTAATAGTTTTTCACTCTTACCTACTTTGGTCTAGATCCAAAGGAACTGCATCAAACTCCAGAATTTAAAATTTCCAAACCCCTGTCCAAAAGCCCCTTGGCTGTGAAGACTTTCAAGGGCAAGTCTGAATAGGAAAGCATGGAAAACCTGACTTGGCTCTGTCCCAGTGGCGGGAAACAGAAGGTGGGTGAGGAGTAGAAGCCAGCTGGCTGGCTGTGGACCAGTTTGAATCACAGGGTCATATTCGTGTTATGAAAACCTACCAAGAATCAGGCTGAACTCACGTGTTGGGCTGCAACACCAGGGCTGAACCACATCCATATCTAAAGCCGCCAAAGCTTCTCAGTGCTGTGCTGTTCTGGATAAACACACCTTGATGGCATGTTTTTCCTTGCATTCATGTTTTAACTTGCAGCAAAGCCCCCAGTATAATTAAAATTTTGCTGCTGGGCAAGCAGGAAGACTTTCAAATCCTGACATGTTCAAGCAGGTTGGCATCTGAGACCAAATCATGTATTACATTGTTAGGGGTGACAAAGGGTTCTCAGTAGGCATCAGTTCCACCACAGTCTGCCAGGTTGACTATAGCTAAGAGGTTACAACATGCACCTGGGCAGTGAAAGACATGTTTGAGAGAAGGTTTGAATCTATATTTCCTATTGACTAGCATGTGCTCAAATCACCAGACTTACAGAGTTTTGCAAAGTAAATTTTTGTCTCAGTTCTTCGTGTGGCTGGGATGAGCACAGCCCTGGTCTCGGTGAGGAAAGGGAAGCTCTAGCAGTGCTACAGAACTTGTAGTCTGTGATCTGGAGTAAGGGTTTAGCTCAGGAAAAGCTAGTGGGAGGAGGCTCCAACCCTTTGGCGTCGTTGTTTCTCCCCCATCTTCCAGGAAACTTGATCTTGGGAGCTGCTCTCCTTTATAAAATACTAAATATGAAACTGGAATGAGGTCTGGGAGACAAGTCTCCCAAGATAGCAGCAGCACAACCAGGCTGTAAGGTCATTTTCACTCTCTAGCACAACAGATACTCACTCAAACTGAAATGGCTTCAAAGCAAATGTCTGAGATAACCCATCTCAGCATAGGGTACAGCCCCACAGAGAGGCCTCAGAGCTGACAATTAAATCTTTGCCCTGACTTAAACCTAGCTCTCCCACATCTTCTGCTCAGTGCCACACAGGACACATGATGATGGCACCACTCCTCCTCCTCCTCAATTATTTTAGAGTGCTGCTGTGGAGGAAGTGCACAACTCTGAATTCTAAAGGATCACACCACCTTAAACCAGTCTTGCTTTCAGCGCCCCCTGGATGTGTTATCATAGAATCATAGAATCATTTAGGTTGGAAGAGACCCTTGGGATCATCAAGTCCAACCATCAGCCCTAAACTGATGATGACTCAGGTCCCTGCCTCTATTCACAGCATTTTGCAGCAGGTACAGCAGGTATCACCCCATGTGTAGTAGCTATCTCAGTGTGCAGTGTACCACTTACAAAGATGTCTTGTGTCCAGAGACTGATGGACACTGATCTCACCTGGGCACTCTGGCAAGCAGGCAGGCCTAAGAGTTTGCAGTGTGATGCTGAGAAACATCATCCTGAAGGATGTCTGTTACCATAGCCAAACCTTTTGAGCACCTGTGTGCTCTGAATGGAGATCCTCAGCACGTGGTGCAAGCAGGTTACATTTGTGGGACTTCCTAAGGGTTGGGTTTTGTCATTGCCATAGCAGGAATATTTGCCAAGCAGGTCCTGCACGTTAATTTTTCAGTGAATAAGTATTTCCACTGGACAGGGAGTAAAAACTACCATGGCTCCACTGAGTTCATCAGAGTGAACTCAACCAGAGGGAAACTGAATTGTATCAGTGGAGATCTGAGCTAAAAACAAGGTGGGGTGGGAAATGGATTACCTCCGAGCGACCCATCCGGTCCAGGTTGGAGATGTCATACACATCTGCTACAGCTGCTGTGTCCACTCCCCCAGTGCCACGCTTTTGCAGACGCAGGTTCTCCAGGATTTTGGAAAACCGGGGGTCCTGTCAGAAGAAACAGGTTTGAGCTTATTGCCTTTTACCCCGTGTATTGTGCTGAGTCGTTGCAATGCTGCTATCCATGACTAAATAGCACCTCCAGAAACACAGGCAGAGATGGGTAGTTTTCTCAGTCCTTGGGTTACAGCCCGTCTTGGTGGCTGTCTGCTGAGTAGATTAATTTCCATAACAAATGCAATAATTTGCAGGATAAAAGTCTGCTCAATTAGTCGTGTATTATCCCTGGGACCTTGTTACACATCATGCTATCATGCAGTCGCTGTAACCTGTCATTTTCCATTTGTTCCTTTATAAATCAGAGGAGCTGACTAGTGTCACTGGCCTTTTAAATGACTTGGGTACCTTGCTGAGCCTGGGAAGCTTAACATGGACTCCAGCACGTAAACCAGTTCCCAGGTTGGAAGGGCAGGTCAGAACATATCCCAGGCGCTCGTTCCACATGAACTCCCAGCCCCGTTCTTTAATTAATCTTTCGACCTATGATGGAAAAAGAAAGAAAGAAAAAAAAAAGAGAGAGAAAGCGAAAAGAAAAGGGCAGCTTCTAAGTGTCTTATTTTGAGACTTGTGCTTGTAGCTGAGATTCTTTTCACCGTTTATCTGTGGTGATGATGATCTTCACTAACACCAAGGGGGGTTGCATAAATTTAGGCCCAAGTACAGTCTGGTTTGGGTCTGATGCAAACGTTTGCACTCATCAGGTATCAGGATCCCCAGTGCACATTGCAAGGATTTCTTCATCATTTTGTCATGACTAATAGCATCAGACACTTTGTCACTTCATCACAAAGCTCCCTGTCATGGTGGTTTGTTATAGCTGTGGCCCATGAGGTCTTATCTTCACATAAGAATTACGGCTTTTACCATGCATTTCTAACCTTGCTATTTTTGGAATGAGGTTGCAACAGGCAAGCCCAAAGGACTCAACCAGTATGAAGCAAACAAAAGGAACTGAATATGAGTTTTGTGTAACTTTCAAGGTGATGTCATGACTCTCAGGGTCAGACACTTGACTTAAAAATGCCTACTGTTAATAGCCACACTTCCATTATAAGGAGACAGCTCATCTCTTGTATGTAATGCTTTTCATTAGTAGGTCTCTGACCAGATTAGAAAGGAGAGTGAAATAATTATCTCCAGAAAAATCACAAGAGTCTATTGATTTTTGAATAGGCTGTACTCTCTTCACTCATCTACACTTCCTGGACTTGCTTCTGCAACCCAAGTACAATTTCAGTTCAGCTATCTTCTCCTCCTAAGGAGTATCAGATACATAAACCAGCTCATGCTCACAAGACCTCCACAAACATAGGTGAATACTTCCATTCTGCAGATGGATACAGAATAAAGGACTCTACTAACATAATTTCTGTATTTTGTGAGGACACGAGAATTGATGTTTCTTTGGTTGCTGTTCCCAAAGATGTCTCACCACTTCCCATGGCCAGACCCATAGGTACAACTCTGTGGAGTTGAACATCATCTGGATGATGTTCAACGTGAGCTAAGCACAGTAGCAGAGGCAAAGCTGGGTAGAGTGTCTGCAAGCTGTGTCACTTGGCCACCACCCTGTACACTGTTCAGTCTCGTGGCTGTATCTTGAAAATCTAACAGGTCCCAGTTAACCACCCCAATGCCAAAAAAGCATACATTAGGTACTTTTATTTTTCTCTGTTCCCAAACACACACTACGTACTTGAACTTCCCTATGGATGCTATGATCTTACCATTTTCTGACTCAGGGACCACAGCCAGAGGTTATAGTTCCCTGCTTTGCCTTGTTTTTTTTGTCCAGGTCTGTGAAGTGATATGGGAGGGGTGCACAACTCTATTAGCTGTACAGCTGCTGGGGGTTTTCTGAGACAGGAGTGTCTCTAGAAAGCCAGAGAAACTGTTTTGCCAAGGTGAGGATAATGAAACAAATGGTCCAAGCGTGGCAAAATATGCATTACCATACCCAGGAAGAAAAGCAGTGTGATGAAGACAAATGCTCTTCCTTCGTAGTTCAGATGATGTAAGCATGCCAGCTACCACAGTGAGGAGAAATACTTGTTTTACACAGCCTGAATATTCTTACTGTCTTGGAGACAATTTCAAGGCCATTCAGCCTGCCACAGCTTAACCCTGTAGGCTTTCCTGTGCTATGGCAATCTCTCCAGGAATGCTGTGGATGAGAGTAGTAGAGAATAGTGTTTGGCCATGTCAGCTGTCCCACTGCACGTTGCTATATTGCCTGTGGGCAATATTGCTTCTTTCTCTGTTAAAGCAACCCTTCCTGTGCCAGAGCAGTTACATTGGGCCCAGAGCCAACTTCAGCCTTACCTGGACTGTCTCGTCAAAACCATCTTAACCCACACGCCATCTCATGAGGGCTTTTTTATCTTTGCAAACTGCTAGACCAGAATATAATCACTGGAGCCCTGGCTATCAGAATCCCAAAATCCCATATCTACCCAAAAGTGGCGGTGAGCCAATGGGTCCTATGCCCTGAGTCCTGACACGTCAGCAGCATCTACTCCGCTCCCAGCATCAAGGATAAGAACCAGGAAGCTGGGCCAAGTAAGTTCTTCTTTCAAGCAAATCAAGCAATCCAAATAAAATTCTTGATTTATGAATTCACACAGCCTGCAGGCACAAAATGGCAAAAAAGGGATATTTCTTTAGCCACTATGTGCTTAAGATTTTAATGGAAAAGCTGCAAAGACATTTCATTTATTTCTCCCTACAACTAATCTAGCAGTTTGCCCCTCTTTCTTTCTTTAGCTGGATTAGTGTGGGTTTCTCTGTGGACTGGTGTTACTACGATTTGTTGCTCCTGGAGATGTCATTTCAGCATGAACCACAGTAAACAGTGCTGACAACAGCCCAACAATAAGCAAACAGGCAAAATAAAACTCATCGAGATGCTACCTCTTTTAAACCACGGCAAAATCTTTCAAACACCCGTTTCATGTTTCCACCCTTCTCCATGGAGATCACCCTGGTGTGGTCTTCTTCATTAATCCAGATGAGAAATGTCTTGTCGTTGTTATGCCTGGTTGAGAGGTGGGTAAAAAAAAAAGAGTATTTCTAAAGAGGTAAGCCCTGAAAAATGATTCTCAGTTTCCTTAGATTTATCGCAGTCTTTCAGGGCTGTGAAGAGGCTAAGCATGGCAAAACAGTATTGTTCTGCGGAGCTCAGGGTTGGGGCTGTTTTCACAGTTGGACTCCCCATGCCAATGGCATTTCACAGGTTTCTCAGGCACAGCAAGAACTGTTTTCCTGGACACATTCATGCTTCCGTGGTGCTGGGCGAGGAAAAACACGTTGTCCTCTCGCACGAGCACCGCTGGGAGGTGCAGCAAAGGGAGAAGCCAAGCTCTGCATCCCCTGCCACCAGCGTTGGTTTTCATTGTTCTGAGAAAACTGTGCATCTCAGGAAAACACCTAACATTCACATGCTGCTGGGGGGGAAGCAATATGTCCTTATTTAATTGTGTTCTCCCCTAAATCAAATCCTAATGCTGTCTGCATCACTTGGTAGCGGTGGGTTGCCGCCTCGGTCAAGTGAGGTGTGCGAGGACAGCAGCTGCACACTGCTTCCAGACAGAGCATTAGCAATGCTGGCCTGTCAGTCGAGATGAACATGCCTGAAGATACCCACTCGTGCTTCAAACACATCGGTGGTGGCTAGTTTTATTTTACTAAGTGCTGGGTCAAACCCGAGGTCACTTCCCCTGGATTTTTCTCCCCTTCCTCTGTCTTCTGCTATGGCCTTTTTACAGCACACAGAAGGTGATTGATGGGGTTAGACTCATTCGTACAAACAGCAGAACGTTACCAGATTTGAAACACGTGAAATCTGAAAGTTCAGCTCTCTGAGAGCCTGGCTTTCAGCTGGTCTTTTACTGTACCTCCTTCCTTTTTTATACTTGGAGTTTGCCAGTGCAAGATGAGCAGGTGTAAACATCCTGTGCCCAGACATTATGGTCACCCAAGGTCCAGTTAACTCATCGTCAGTCACGTACAAAGGTTCAGGGGAGGGTTTTCCAAATAGTCTGCTGCTGGCCTGACTCAGCTGCCCCATTAATTAAAGGAGTCTCCCCCTTGCTTTAAGGAACACGTAGGGAAGCCACACTGAGTTCATTAAACTGCCTTTGCCTCTGACGGGGTCAGTGGGAATAGTCCTGCAGCCCTTAACAAGGACTGGAACACAATCATTATAAGCAAATTAGTTCCAAGAGTGTGTGCTCTTTTTGAACAACAATTTCTTGCAAGAGAATGGCAGGTTTTCCAAATGTGGCTTACTGAAATACTCTCCAATNTTTTTTTTTTTTTTTTCCAGTCTGCATGTGAAACAAGCCAAGAAACAGGTCTGTTTTATTCACATAGTATTTATATTGTTGGTACTTCTCCCATTTGTAGAAACAGTAGATGGGATGCTTCAGATTTACCCTTTTCCTCTTCCTCAGATTTAAGCAGGGACTGGGGAGCTGATCTGAAGCTTGTTGAAATAAAAGAATCCTCACACATTTCCAACAGGACATCAGGTTTCACAGTGCCTGCTCCCAAACAGAAATCATGTTTAGCTCATCACAGCAATGCTGGCTACGCTTCTGAACATGAGCCAATACTGTCATACGCTGCTTGGAGAACATCCCCAGGGGAAGTCCTGAACCCACCTAGGGAAAGGAGATAGGCTATGCGAAACCTCAGAATCCTTTGGAGATTCGGAATTAAATCATCTGGTAATGCCTAGAATTATACCAGGGCGGATGCAGATGGTGTGCACTGCACAGTCGCTCCAGATGTGTACACTGATCTCAGAGCTATTATCCCTTTCTCTGCACAGAAAACATCATATTTGGGCACAAAACGCTTCAACTGTGTTGTGGAAGTAGAAACAAACCTAGAAGAAAATAA
The DNA here is from genome assembly GCA_013400555.1 of Jacana jacana. Classification (NCBI taxonomy): domain Eukaryota; kingdom Metazoa; phylum Chordata; class Aves; order Charadriiformes; family Jacanidae; genus Jacana; species Jacana jacana. The sequence goes on along the minus strand of VZTM01017903.1, from coordinate 22,408 downwards.
GAAATCCAACTCCTTCTGTATCTCCTCTTTGTAAAGTCAGTTTGGAAATAAAAGGTTACTTTCAGCTCTGGGAATTAAAATAACACTGTCTTTTGACAGTGAGGAGGGGGAGGAGGAATTTGCAGTGTGGTGTCCTGCAGTTGCATGGCCAGTGGTTCCTGGCTGACAGCACAGCTACAGTCTGGTGTTAGAGCTGCCTGTGTAACCTCAGCTCTTCTCTCTGCATGGTGACTTCCAGGTTCTTTCCCAAATTAAATTTCTATCTAGGACTAGAAAAATGGAGACAAAAACCTGAAAAAGGAGCCACGCCTATGCTGCTGTCCTGCTTGGATTATATTAGTGATGGCTTCTTGAGTACAAAGGCCTTACTCATTCTGTTGTACATCACTGCAGTTTGTTTTCTTTTTTTCTTTTTTTTTAAATTAAGCAAGAAACCTTTCTTTTTCTTTTTTTTTTTTTAATAAAAAAAAGCAAACTGCACATGCTGTGAGTATGGGGATGGAGTGGCTGCAAGGCTAGGACAAGCAAGGAGGTTCGTAACACAATCTATAAAACATGACACAAGCGTCTGCGTATGACACAACATACCAGATTCCTCTGGCATCTGGCCAGTCACGTGCCATCCCAGCACATGTTAGCAAAGGGGACACTGGCTTATCAAAGAGAAAATGATCCTGTGAACCGAAGTGGGGCCAAAGGGGGAGAGAAAGAGAGAGAAAAAAAACAAAATTCAAGTTTATTCAAGAAGCAGTATAAAGCTGTCTTAATGCATTTTCTGTGAAGGCAATCAATGTACAAGTAAATCACATAGTATGGCTTGTGAATCTGGTTCCTTCTGCTGGAAACTAAAAGCACTTTATCCAGGTGATTTTCTTAATTCATACAGATTCTCGCTGACACTGGTAATATCACCGTGTGTGGCCAAAAACTTTTTTCAGTGTAGGGAGGAATGGGAGATGGGCACCTAATACCACATACACACACCAAAAGGTACTCCAGAGGGACCTGGCTGCCAGCACCAGAGATATCTCCTGCATACAGATATATTTCAGGATGGGAGAATAAAAAAGCTACTTCTGAAAAGATATTTTTCCAGCACAGAGATTTAGCAATTTATTCTGAGCATGCAGTCAAGGTAGGAATTAAATCAGTGCTAAGCTTGACCTTTTGGAATCACAGACTTGGTCTGTTCCTTAACAGAGTTGCTATTTCTTATTTAATAAATGCCGCACTTGCTGTGCTACCGACTTGTCACATTCCAGATCATTTAGATTTTTTTTTTCTATTGAGCCGTTTTTTTCCCCAAAGCAAATAACTATTTGATTTTCATGCATGTACTGAAAAATTATTTGTTCTTAATTTCTCAAACACTGCCATATCAAATGCTGTGTGGGGACTTTGGTTGTTGGTCCATCATTGTGGTTTTTTTTTAAAATCTAGTGTCCCATTAAGATTAGTGTGGCAAGTTGTCCAGAATAAATATGACATGGTATACAGGTTGATAGACTTTAATTCTTTTTCCCCGTAGTGGAGAATTTTAGCTTTTCATCTTTGGATACCCTGTGATGGACGTGATGCAGCCAGAACCCCAACCGTGCTGAAAGAAAAGAAAGTTCTCTTTGCTCATCACAGGGACACAACATTTCCTTCCTCAGCTTACTCCATTTGACAATTTTACTTGAGAGAAAATTTCCCCTTTTTGCAAGAAAACAGCTGAGCACTATTAGTTTCCCTTACATGCATATGGCCCAAATCTGCAAAGTACCAAATGCCTTCTGTGCTGAACGCCATTCAGCCAACACTGACTTGATTTTACTGAGATCAAATGGTGCCTGTTGAGGGCTGGCAGAAAGCCTGATGCTGTAGAGTTTCAAGGTCCTAAAGTACCAGAGGAGGTAAGCAATGGTATAAGATGGAATCTGGGGCTACAATATTCAATGCCCTGATTTCTATAAATTTGCATTCCCATAAAACCAAACAAAACAATGTAAAATACTGAATCAGTAAAGCCTATTCCACTTCCCAAGGGATTTTGCTGTAAAAAATGAGGGAATTATATTCTCCACAATCCTATTCAAACTTCTGCTTTCTGAGAAGCGCTCTCCTGCTGAAAAAGTCAATGAAATAAAACCTGCAACAATGTCTTGTCAATAAACATATTACCAAGGACATTCAATTAACAAAGTTACTGACCTTACATAAATTCTTAACTCCTGGTTAATCCGTACCGTGACACCTAGTTCCAGGGTTATAAATAGTTATGTTACTTCACCAGCTCCCTTCTGGTTGATGTTATGGGTTAATGTGCCATGAATATAGCTAACAGGGCACAGCCATTCCTTTGGATATTTAAAATGCACGTTCAGGGTTTGTTTGATATGTCACATGCTGCGACAAAATCCATGATGAAAATCCTTGCCTATCCATCTGTGTAACAATGAGAACTGTCGTTATGCCCCTGATCCTTCAAGTCCTTATGCACAGTTACAGGACTGGGAAAAGGTCACCTGGGTGCAGCTGGCTATGGCCATTTTGGGGGAAACTAGAATTAGTGTGGTTTTGACATAAAGAAATTACAAACAAAGCCCCCACCCCGACAGTCAGGAAGAAAGAAAACACATAATGTTTATCTCAATGTAATATTTTTAGTTAGAATGGTTATTAATGCACAAAATATCAATCTTTGCTCCAGGAAACGACCAAGAAAACGTCCTTAATTTACTTTGTTATTTGTCCAAAAAGGTGGCAGTTCCTAGGTATATTTGATTTGACACAGATCTCGCTGTCCAGAATTTGACACCCTGTTTTGGACCTGTGCAGTGATGCACTTAGCCAAAATACAGACCCTGGATGGTTTGCCATTAACGACTGGGCTATCCTCCTTATTTACCCAGGAGAACACCTACCCCACAGAAAGATGAAGATTAAGGTAAACGCGAGTAAATGAAGGCGGTGTCAGCAATGGAGCTGTACTCACATCAATAAGCTGCTGCTGATCCCTCTCAGACATATTAGTCAAGCTGTAGTACTTTCCAGCGAGGTCTCCTTTCAGCCCGGAGAGCGCAGTGACCACAACGTTCTCTACCTCTCTCCGCTCTGCCCTGGTGCAGGCTGGAGGAAGGCTGAGGCCCCGAATGCTGCGGCCTGTCCTCACCCGTGAGGAGAGGACGTAGCGCTCGTCAAATTGACCCTGGGTGATCTGAAGGAGGAACGTTTCATGAGTTCACACACACAGTCCCCCGTGTTGTATTCCACAGCTCAAAAAAAACCAAACAAAAAAATATTTCTGCTCAGAAAAGAAAGGCATCTTTCTGCCCAGGCATGATGATATCTCCATGAGATGACAAATAGGTAAAAGTTGCCTCTCAGAGTTTCAGGCACCAGGTGGTATTTTTAGGAACAACAGGGTTGTTTTGCTGAATGAATGTGGCAGAATAACCAGCCAGTCTTCATGGTCTCAGGATATAAAGGAATCTGCATGGCTTTTGGAAACATGGATAAGGGCAGAGGCAGGGGCAAGGTAAAGAAAATCTTTGGAAGAGGAAACCCCAAGAAGATGCCAAACCACAGTGTAACTGAGCTATGAAGGAAACACTAAGCATCAGGCAAGGTCTGATCAAGTGTATGTGGGTGTAGTGGGGTCAGCCCCTGCTTTCATTCCAAACTTTAGACAGATGGTTATCTGTAAGCTCATGAACAGACCCACAGAGCCAAGTGAGACCGTGGCCCAAATGCTTAGTACAGTTGTGACTGATGCCCCTGCTAGGAACAAGGTGGGGATGCAGCTGCCCTGCTGTTAGGGCCATGAGTGGCACCCCACTTTCAGTAACCCTAATGTTACTGTCTTTGGAGTTGGACCAGGAAAAAGAAAAGTAGTATTGCACTGTTACTTACAATATCATCACTGTAAGAAGCAGCCCTGAGCCTTTAATGTCTCATTATTTTGTTTCAAACCTACCTTGGATGCATCCAGGTCAGTGTGGTGCTTCATTGTCCGTGGATCGTAGCCATTATGTCTCACTTTAATGACAGGGTCAAAAATCTCAGCAAACACCTATGGATTCAAGAGAGTCTAGAAGGAGTCTACAGCATCACAGAAATGTTTAAATGCACCAGTGTCAGCCTCAGTAGAGGTCCTCTGGCACAGGCTCCTGGGGGACAGATGTAAAGGGGGCTTTGCAAATGCAGACAGAGCGAAATAAGATAAGTGGGCATGCTTTTGACCTAGACTGTGCTCTGCAGCAGTCGCTCATCTTCACAACCATAGTACCTGGCTTAAGTTAGAAGCTTACTCTAGTTCCCACAGACAGGTACTGGATGTGGTGGCAACCAGGCTAGGTTTCAGGATGTTTTACCAACCAGAATGCACACTGAGTCCCCTGGCAGCTTTAGGCCATGCAGGAATACTCTGTGTCTTCACTGCCAGGGGGTGCTTGCTAGTCATCATTAGAGCCACTTAGCTCAGGTATGTCAACAGGGACCACAACCACACCGTCACAGGGATGAGAAGCAGTGGCACATCTAAATGAGTAAACCAAATGGCAGGATGTCCTGGTTTGAGGTAAAATGAACCAATTTTCTGTTGTACAGTTTTACTTTTTTAGCTGGGCCTCTTCTAACTAATAAACCCTGAAATTAACAGCACATTGTTCAGAAATTGCTCGCTCTCACAGCAATAAGACCTGATTATTCCAAGAGATGGTGCAGAGAGGCCCTTGCTTATACTTATTGCTAGAACAACCAAGGGCAGGGAATTTCTCTGCCTGCCCGTTGGAGGGTGGGGAGCAGAAAGGCATCGAGGGGGTCACGCCTGTGGGGAGGAGTGGACAGGACAGGGGACCCCAAACTGACCAGCTGGGGTCCATCCCATCCACATCATCCTCAGTATAAAAGCTGAGGGATCAATGGGTCAACTTTCTTCCTTTGATGGTCAGTGTCAGAGGGACCCTGTCTGTTCATCTGCCTTTGACCCTGATCCCTGTCTCCAGATCTGGAATCCAGCTCCTGTTGGTCACCAAGTCCAGCCTGGGACTTTTTTTTCCTGATGCCTGCTGGTGACGTGATAGTCATCCTGGGAGCTTGGTACGGTTTTGTATATATTATTTTGTATATCTATTTGATTCTTTTCTTCCTTTTTGTTTTTGTTTTAATTTTAGTATTAATACTTCATTAAAGTAGTTTAGTTCACACTTTGTATATCTCTTTATCCTCTTCCTCTCCTTTCCTTTTGGGGGGAGGAAGGACCATCTGTGAGTCTGGTTTTGGTAATTTTGGCTGAAACCTCAATACAGGAGCTGGTAGTCCAGAATGCCAGATGCCCCACTCCATCCTTAGCAGTGTTTGGGATGTTGCTAGGGGACTGTATAATAATAGGTACCATTGTACAGTACACTGAAGGGAGCAGGAAAAAATAAGGATTTTCTTTCTTTTTCCTTTTTTCCTCATTCCAGAGTTCAATAAGCCTGTCCATCCTGATGCTGTCTGTCTTTGGCTTTCATCGTGATCCAAAAGCTGATCACAATGACATCAGGCACTTCCCAGAAGACATTTTTGTTTCACTTCTGCCTCTGCTGTTCTACAACATAATTTCCAAATTACCTTTATTTGGTGTGTCTCAGGGTTGCATAGCGTTTCCATAAACTAAGTGGAGTTGTAGGAAGGAGGGCAGCTGCTGGAGGCAGGTACCAGCTGCTCTCAAACAGGTACATTTTATTAACTTCAGTTTCAGCAGAGTGAACACCTGGAGTACCACCTTGTATTCACGCGCTTCCTGATGTGGAAGAGTGGGGAAGACACCACCTTCATGCCCGTGGCCTGCCCCTTATGTCTTCTCTGGAATACAATGCATACCCTACCTGGAATCTGTCTTCACCTAAGGAGCTCTAGCGAACAACACCTCAAAAACTGCACCAAATACAACAGTAGTGTGGACATGTCTTACCTCGTAGGATTCTTCATCACCTGCCACCATGCCCACAGTTTTAATGAAAGGATGGCCGGGGTTGTCAACCCCGGTCTGGATGCACTGATCCAGGGTGTAGCCATTGGGAGTCATCTTGTCCCTTAGCCTGGAGTAAATGCCCGGTGTGAGGCACTCTGCCATGCAGTTGTTATGTTTGCGGAGATCGGGATAGTCGGCACTGAAGAGAAGAAGAATCCCAAGCAATTATTGTAGCACCTTGGAAGAGTAATCCCTGTTAGTTTATGAAGCTATTAAAGGGATCATGAGGCAGAGAGTACACAGCGTGTTTTAAAAGTATAATTAGTTCTTGGTTGATCTGCTGCATTGAATTTCAGGAAGGGAGGAAGATTCAGGTCACTGGAAGTACCCCACGTTGCACGCTAGTGGGCCACCATGCAACAGGCAATTGCAGCTCTCTGCTACTTGGGACCATGAGGAAAATTAATCCCAATGAGCTCTGACAGTGTAGTAAGCCCCATTAAATCTCTCCTGAGACACTCATTCAGAAATAAAGAAGTTCTAACATTGTTTTCTTCATGTAGGAAGGGAATTAATTTTAGCTGAAGAAGTTCTTTGTAATTTGGAGGCCAGGTTAGTGGCCATCAGTGGGGCTGCCTGATTGATGTCAGCTGGGAAGCTTGTTCTTCTACAGCATCTGGGTTTGCTTTAATGGCATTACCACTTACAGAAAGCTGCACAGTGTACTAAGCCAGGGAAAATAAAGATGTTATGCTTTAACAAGGCATTTTTTTGCAGATGTACATCACATCATTGTGATTTGCTTTATGCACAAGTTCATTATTTCTATAAGAATATATTTTAACTAGAATACTATTCACTGATTCAAGAAAAAAAGAAAAGTTTTGTTAGAGCCTGATCTGTATTGTTTTTCACAAGTATGGTCAGCAAAGTCAATCTACACAGCAGAAGGTCTATAATTAATTTCTAATCATCAGCCAGCCAGTTTGTAACTGAATTAGGAGTTCCAGTACAGCAGTTATATGGGAGATTTCTTTACTAGTTGCATAATGAAAATATTTTCACATTTTCTAACTGTAGAGTATGTGCAATCAGCCAGTCCAATAGGCTGAGCTGCAAAGTGTTTGACAGCTGATGAGATAAAGTAAGGACTAATGTAGTGCTATGCCTAAAATTTGAGACATTTCTTAGGCTTGTCATTGTTCAGCAATATGGATTTTTGAGTGTTGCTCCTATCTCACATCCCTCCTTTCTGGTCTTGAAGGCCATTGTTGGTGCTGGAGTTATTAGAATCATAGAATCCTTTGGTTAGAAGAGACCCTTGGGATCATTGAGCCTAACCATCAGCCCTACTCTACAAGTTCTCCCCTACACCAGGTCCCTCAACACCACATCTACTCTTAAACACATTCAGGGATAGTGACTCCACCACCTCCCTGGGCAGCCCATTCCAGTGACTGACCACTCTTTCCTAATGTCAAGTCTAAACCTCCCCTGCTGCAGCTTGAGGACATTAATAAAGGGGTTTTCACCCATCCCATGTCTCACAGATGGTGTGACTGCATGAGGATTCAGCGGCTTTGATGGGGATCTTCTTCCTCCAAAGAATTAAACATTGCTCCTAGCCCAGCTAACAGGGCACCGTGCTTTGCTGACTGCCGAACCCCGAGTCCTCACCTTGGAGGAAAGAGCTTCCGCTTTTCATGAACAGCAGCCTTCACATTTTGCTGGTTGAGGAGGTACCCGGTGGTTAGCACCCCCGTGCCTGCAGCTGCAAAGAGTGCAGTGGTTGCACGGCCAGCCAGGAGACGGCAGAAGGTGCTAGCCATTCCTCTCGGAGGATACGATGCCTGCAAGAGAAGATAGCCCAATGTCAACTCCTAAGTCCTCATACAGTACAAATGACAAGTAAACCTGTGCTTTTAATGGTAGCCCTGTAGTGGTTTGCCTAGCATATTCAGAAAAATGGTTAGTATGTACATGTATTATTTCTATGCCTTTAGGTAGACTTGGAAATCAGTTGATTTTTTTTTCGGTGCTGTATTGAGTACACAATTCTAAATGGAACACCTTTAATATTTTAAGTATTTTAATGGCTTAGGGCCATAATTGAATCTTTTAGGTTGCTTCACAGCAACACCACATTACACTGAGACATCTTTTCCTTGGCAAAAATGGTACAAGTACAGGTGGAAGGATGTGTCATTAGCTAGGTTGTTCCTTTCAGTGTTACCACCTACAGAAACTCTTGCACCTTTTCCATGGTAGCTTGACCTGTAAGCACTTTGTGCTTTTTCTTCCATACAAATGAAGTTGGGGTGGGCTTGAACACACCATCCAGCTCACACAGTGGGAAGGGGGATGTGTGAGGGACCCAAAATCCTCAGTGGCATGGGAAATGGAACAGAGGCCAACTCTTCTCTGCCTTTTGCAGTATGTATTTGCAGTACAGAAGTGGATCTGGTGGGAGCCAAAATTAAGGTAGGTGGCCAATTTTTCATGCCAGTCATCAGAGACTTCCAAACACCTTGTGAACGGTTGATGTGAGTACAGTAAGTGTGCATGGCTTCAGTGAGAGAATGGACAAACATGGAAGAGAGATTAATTGCAGGCTTTTGGCACACAAAAAACTGGGCTAGCAAGAAAAAATGGACCTTTTAGAGTGGATCCAGAGCAGGGACATGAAAATAGTCGGAGGATGAGAACAGCTCTCCTCTGGAGAAAGGGGGAGAGAGTTGAAGTTGTTCAGCCTGGAGAAGAGAAGGCTCCAGGGAGACCTTACTGTGACCTTTCAGTACTTAAAGGGGGCTTATAAGAAAGATGGGGATAGACTTTTTTCCAGAGTCTATTTTGACAGATTTTACCAGGGCAACAGTTTTGAACAGGAAGAGGGTACAGTCAGGTTGGATATAAAGAAGAAATTTTTATGATGAGGATAATGAGAGACTGGAACAGTTTGCCCAGAGAAGTTGTGGATGCCCCACTGCTGACAGTGGTCAAGGTCAGGCTGGATGTGACTTTGAGCAACCTGATCTAGTGAAAGATGTCTCTGCCCCTGTCAGGGGGGCTGGGCTAGATGATTTTTAAAGGTCCCTTCCAGACCCAACCATTCTATGAATCTGTGATTCTATGAAAATTCCCTAGTCTGAAATTTGTATGATTTGTTAATTACTCCCAGCTGTGTGTTCATGGTGGAGCTATGGGTTTGCAGTTTTGTCTGGAGTACAGGGGATCTCTAAGTTTAGCAGAGAACATGGTATGTCTTGTGAAAGCCTGAAGAGGACAATGCATGTTTTTTCTTCCAAAAATAAGAATTTGACCAGTATTGCCAGTAACTGTGAGTTCCTCAGGAAGATATAATTCCTGTTTAAATAAAGGATAAATTCCAATTTGTGTCATTGACAGAAGCTTATTCTTAAAACTAGACTCTGGTGAATCATATTTGGGAAATGGACATGGAAGAGTTACAAGAAAACATGAAGTTCCCCCACGATATGTTGCTCAGTTGTTTTTCTAAGATTTAAAAAAATGTAATTGTTTCTGTAATCTCTTCACCATTCTTTCAGAGGTTAACCTAAGCCCCTCAAAGCATTTGGTTTTATTTTCAATAAGTAAAGCGTTCTGGTAATTTTTATGTAGGTCTGTGTCAGTTAGCTCCGAACCCTGTAATTACTGACCTTTTCCACTCCTTTCCAAAGATAAATGCAATGTTGCATCTATACTGTCTTGCTTGGTAAAAAGATCTTCTCATCTGCCTGCGTGGTTTTTGGTTGAAAAGCACTATCTTCTTTGTACTTCTGTCACATATGTGAGATGAGAAACACAGGTGTGTTTCAGCTCTGAGAGTCATTTGTTTCATGTTCTGTATCTTGTTTAATCAATTTTGTGCCTGAATTTTATGCTATCTCCTCCATGTCTTCAATATGCAATATACATTTATCTAATTTTCATTTCAGAGAGAGGTGCTGCCTGACTGACAAAAATGTCAATCCTTTTTCAATTGAAATGGTTTCTCTAAAACAGAAATGGGGGGAAACCACATAGGGAAGGCATTTTTTTTTTTTTCCCCATCAGGAATACATTAATATTCCCTCAGCTATTCCGAGTGCTCAAGAATTAGTTGCAGAGGACTAGGGTATGATGAAATACATGCTGACGCTGGGCTGGGACAGGAGGCAGATCATCGACCATAGCCTTATCTGGAGTAGCTCCCCTCCATCCCTGAATTCATTTAGGTGGGTTGCAGGACAGGCTTTCGTGCCTGCAACAGGATTTCTGTCTCCCAAAATGGAGTGGGAGAATGTTTGACTGTAAATGAAAATCAAATATGAGGCTTGTGATGCAGGTTTTCGTGCTGCTTTCTTTTCCGTCTATTTAGCAGATGGTTCTTGTGCCTTTTCACAGTATAGCATCCCCATCCTACACTCTAGAAATATTTGCTTGTGACTAATCTGCACAACACTATTATTGTTATACCAGTGTCTCAGAAACAATACATGTATTTTCATAGCAGCTCTATGTATTTATAGTTCTGTTTCACAGATGCCATCTTTACTGCAAGGAATTGGCTGGCAGTCAAAATTCTGTCCTGAAAACAAGAATCCTTATCAAAATCCTGTTGCAGGCAATGGCATTGTGACTTCAATGACCCCAGGCACTCATCAGCATCTCCACCAGCCTGGATATTTTTTGGGAGCTTCTAAATCCCGTATCACTTTAAGGGACAAATCTGGTCCCTACATCTGATCAGATGAGAGGAATCATGTGCAGCGTGTATTTGGAAAGAGGCGTGAGGCACAACAGGATCATTAAAATGCTTCAGAAATAACCGGAGCCCGTGCACCCAGTGACTACAGCATGTGCTAACAGGTAAAGCTAACAGCCTCAGACAGGTCATTATATTTAGCCATGTCACAGATCTGCTGGCGAGGCTGCACTCTCTTGTTTGCTGTTTCCACATACCCTCTGTTCCCTGTGCTAATGCGATGTGACGTGAAGGTCCCATCCCTTGTCCCAGCAGCTATTGATTGACTGGCTGTACATTTGTCTACCTTCCAGCCTTTTCCAGTGAGGAAGGATGCACAAGGGATAGAAGCAACGTCCCAGCCAGAGAGTTACTCTCCAGATTAGCACGATGTTGTGGTCTGGAACTTGAAGGTAAGCAGAGCATGCTCTTCGCTGGGCACTTGGCATCAATTTGTTCTGGAGGAGCTGAGAGGTACAAAGGAGCTCTGTGATGGGGAAAGATGATAGAAGCTGCTCTCTGTGACTTCTTTGGGGGACAAATCACCCTTGCTGAAGTGTTTAAAAGCTAAAGGTTGTTCAGCTGCTGAGAGGGACACAGGAGCTCTGTGACGGGGAAAGATGATAGAAGCTGCTCTCTGTGACTTCTTTGGGGGACAAATCACCCTTGCTGAAGTGTTTAAAAGCTAAAGGTTGTTCAGCTGCTGATTCAGTGCCTCTTGCGTCCTTCGCTCTGCCCTTGCAACAGCTATAGGGTAAGGGAGCACCCAACCCTGAGAGCCACTGAGCAGAGCAAAACTTCTGCAGAACGTGCTGGTTGAACAATACTCTGGGTGGCTGCAATGAACTCAGCATCCTTGACTTTCAGGCTGAAGTATTTGGTGTGTCTGAGGTGTAGGGTTGTAACAACAGAAATCACAGCCTGTGAACAGAGGAGAAGTAAACCACCTGGAAAGTAGGTGAAGCTAGGGGAAAAAGGAACCAGTCTGAAAAGGCCAAGAGACTTCCTTGGTGACTCCAACGGTGAAGGCTTTGTGCTGTGGCTGATCTGGGACATACAAGGATGTTGAACTTTGCTCCTTCTGCTGAATGAGTGTGAGTGCTTCCTCCTCACTCTCATTTGTGCCTGTCTTTGACTGGATGTGCAATCCCAAGCTTTAATCACTAAAACAGACCCTTGCAGCATGGTCACCTGCTCCCTTGCTCAGGCAGCATCTGCTGTTTTCTCACCCTTTCGGGAGCTGGTACACTGAACGGGTCTGTGCTTTTAGGACAGAATGACTGACTTTTGGACATCTGATCAAAGGCAGATTTTATGCTCATAAAATTGTTTTCTTTTTTGAATTTTAATAAAGTCTCCATAGCAGAAGTATTTTTTTTTTTGTTGGCAATGTTATCTGTCATTGTGGCTGCCTGCCTTGTCCCCCAGGGCATTCTTGCCTTGTTGCATCACAGAAAAGGTTTTCCTTACCCTGAGGCAGACTCTACTTTACCTGACAGATATTCCTCAAACAGCTCTCAAAAGTCCCCAACACTGGAGATGCCACAGCCTGTGTACGTTAACTACCTAAAAAGAAATTAAAGAAAAAATAATCTGAGTAAGATAGGCTTGTTTGCTTTCCTTTTCTTGTTAAATTAATGTCTTAACTACACATCCCTCGTTACAGTTTAAGCCCAGCACTCCTCAACCTAACATTTCCTTCCCCAAACTTTACAGTTCTGTAAGCAGAAGATCAGTTTCTGTCTTTACCAGTAAGTGCCTCAGCTTTTTAAACCCAGCCACTCCTGCAGAGAAAGTGACCTGACAAACATCAGCCATCGCGTCAGGCGGCTGCTGCCTGCAGGAGCTGGGAGACGACAGCTAGCCTGATCTTCTGCTCCTCAGGTAGGACTTCTGACTGCAGCGTGGCATTGCCATTGCAGGGACCATCATTTGTGACTGTCAAATGCAGAGGGTCGAGGGGAACATGAGAGTTAGAATTTCTTATGAGAAGGAAAACATCATCTGGACTGCTGCGGAAAGGTGACTGTAATCCTTTTTCAGTGAAAGGGTGTAACTCCTAATTCAATAAACAGCTCTTGCCACAAGGGTGAGCTATGGTTCTGAATATAAATGCAGACAATACTGCAGCATGAGCTGAGCCCGCGTTACCCCTTGCACAGGTGGTCCATGTACAATCGAAATAGCACAAACAGACTTGCACAAAAACCTGTTGTACAAGTTCAGCAAACAAAGTTTGTGCAAAAGTAGGGTCTATAAGGGACAAGACACTTCATTTGAAAGGAAACAAGACTCTTTTGATTTGTTTTGTTCTGTTTTTCTCCTCCCCTCTTCCACTAAAAATAGCATGGTTTTAACTGAATACATTGCTTCAAAACAAACATTTCAAAAAGATCATTTTGAAAAAGTCTGAATGGAATGATCTCAAAAAACCAAAAAGTCATCAAAGTTATTTGTCAAGTCTGACCCCAAATTATTAACAGTTTCAGCTATATTTTTCTCCACAGAAAATGTCAGCCTGCCCTAACAGTAAGTTTGCTCCACGTCAGTGGATTCAGAGAAATGTAATTATTCCAGCCAAAGGTGTTGTTAAAGGCGTAAGGTTTTTCTGAGAACACTCTACCAGAAATACCATGCTGTGATTCAGGTTTCACTGCAGACTATCATTAGGCCTCCAGTGTTAGGATTTAATTTTCATCAGGGAAATTTAACCACTGAACATCCTAAATAAATGAAATTGCGCACTTTTCATTTGTAGGTATTTCTTAAGAGTCTTCCCGTGTGCTCATGATGGTAGAAAATCTATTTTCTCATCGATTCCTGTATTGCTGCCGAGACGCAGCTGGGAAGGGGAAAGGTGAATTTGTCAAGATCAGAAGAACTTTTGTAATTATCAGTTTTAACACTTGAAAAGGAATTGCATGCTTGCCTGTGCCAATCAGGTGTTTTGAAAGGAAAATACCTGAATTAGGAAAGCATCCATTTTCTGTTTCAAACTACCTAGAGAGCACGGTCTGGAGAAGATAAAGATCCAAGGGTTGATCAACCTGAGTTAGAAAAATAATTAAAACTCTTATTTTTGGCCTGCTTCTATTTGCCTTCAGTCTGACTCACTGATCTTTGTTATTACTTTTATGGGTTTGCTGTAGAAATTTCTACTCATTATTAGTTCCACATGTAACTACTTAATAACTAGCACTTTCTATGTCTTTCCATAACTTTTTTATCATATTTTCAAATTTCTTAATCACTCTTTAGCTCTTCCCTGAACTCTTTCTGTTTTGTTTCATCCCCAGCACCCTCCTGATACCAGGATCTTCTTGTCATTCCACTAATGGTGGTACCAGGTCTCCATAACGGAAGCAGCAGAGCATCTCTGTGTCTCCTAAATGGCATTTTCATTCAGAAATCATGAAGGCCCCTTGGGACCACCCTGGTTCACTAGAAGAGCACGCTGGGTCTTTTGGGAGTCGCAGTNCAGGGAGGTGGTGGAGTCTCCTTCTCTGGAGACATTCAAAACCCACCCGGACACATGCCTGAGTGATCTATCTAGATGTTCCTGCTCCAGCAGGAATTGAACTAGATGATCTTTCAAGGTCCCTTCCAATCCCTGACATTCTGTGATTCTGTGAACCATGCATGGGCAGGGAGTGATGTCTGTCGTCCCCAGTATGGCTTAGGGAGCTTCCTGGTCGGAGCAGTCAGGGAACTATCTCTGATATGGACATGGATACGTTTCCAAGTAAGATTATGCAGTGGGCCTGTGCAATAGCAGGAAGCTGGTTAACTTAGGTCTCTAAGAGTCCCATAATTTTTTTTTTACTGGTACTTTCACTTTCCCTCTAAACTGGAATGCTTCCAAATAAGCAGAGGAGATTTCTCCTCTGTTGAGGGATTCTGAAAAAATACTCCTAAGCCATTCCAATAGTCATTTTATGGTTTCCTACTTAGAAATTGTTTCTCTGCTAAATGGTTTGTAACTGTACAAACCTTGCAGAATTCCCAAGTTCTTTCAGTGCACCACAAGCTACATGTGAATCTGGACCTTATTTTGGTGACACATAAGACAGAATTAGCTCCATCTAATCCTACACAGGCTTTTAGTTCTGTGACTATCTCTTCTTCAGTTGTCCAAATGAGGTCTTGTTTCTATGCTATTGGGCACAACACTTTTTTTGAGGCATAAAGCTTAATAATTTTATTTTATAGATTTTAACGAGACTTTTAGGATTCATGGCATGAAACTTCAAGCACATATCACTTAGATGATAAACACTCTGATAGTAATTTGATGGTTTTTCCAAAATGTAATGGGTAGACACATTCAGAGTGACTGTTTCTTCATTGCTAATTTGATGATGTGAGGATTTCAGCAGATTGTGGAAGAAATACTCAGAGATGTGACCTCAACTGATCTGTTTCAGTGTAAGGCTGTGACAAAGCTGGAGCACCATATATATTCTGCGTGCAGCTCAGCAGAAGCTGAGACATCAGGAGACACGGGGGTCCAAGGTGAATTAGTGAGAACTGGTATTTTGCAGTGGGGAAACATATGTTGGAGTGATAGCTCCAGCCCACAGATTAGGACACTGCTGACCTCTTTGCAGGCTAACGTCAAGAAGAGCAGGCAGGGAATATGAGGGAGAGGAGAACACAAGTTCCTCAAGACCGTTAGCAGATGGCCGAAATACAAAAACGGGCCTCAGGAGCATGGTGGTGTCAGGCAGTGCTGTAACAGGGATGGTGCACCTGCTTCTGCTGCACATGGTGTCACCTAGATATGTTTCACCAGTCTCTAACATGGGTGCCAAGCTTGCTGGCTATCATGTACCTATCTTATCCAAGTCATTTATCTCCCGCTTTTCGTCATGGTCAGGGCTCATCTGCTCTGCTGCCACTTACAGCAGATCTGTCTTCCTTCCCTTCCCACATAGCATGGTCTTCAGCAGTGTGCTCAGCTGGGCATCCTTTAACTGCTGAAGGTGGAGGGTAAGATATACATCTCAGCTGGTACCCACCATCACATGGATATTCTACAGGAAAGGTGTTGGTTTTTTCCTTCTTAGTCAAGTGTGCTGTGAGACACTTGGATGGTTCCTGGTATTTGAATTTGACAAATGTTTTACAAAATCCTTGTAATACTTGCCTTCCACATTTTGCCCTTATTATGTCATTCTGCTTATACTTTGGGTACTGGCTTTGCCTCGTGATAACTTGTTAAGATTTTTTTGTACACCTCCAAGGTTGCACATGCCTTTGGCTCAAGGGCAGGGCATGGAGCATAGCTCTGAGAATGGAATTTGTCACTGGCAACAACTCCTTTAAATTTATTTCCAAGGTCATTGATACTTGTGCTATCACTTGGAGAGAGCAAAAATACTGTTGTACAGGAGAGAAGAAACACAGAGCATTGGCTCAGAAACAGTTGCTGCGTACCCTCCACACACACTGAGTTTCCTCCTACACTGAAGAGTTTTGATTAATTCCTTACAAGTGGTCTTGTGGATCAGTGTCTGCAGTGGTTAATTGAGAGGGGAGTAAATGCAACACTGACCTAAAGTCACAGCCACTTAGCTGTGTACATTAAGTGGATGCCAAAAAGAGGTTTCTTCATTCCCATCCTCTCACCACATCAGTACCATAAAGGGTAAGAAAATTCAGGGTCAAATTGGCCTTGCATTCTCCAAAGAAGTATTCCTGTACGATTTATGGCCAGTGAATCAGCAAAACCTCTCTGAAAGGTCATGATCTTAGAGGTCATAGCTTTTATCTCTCTGCTCTGCTACAAGACATGCTCAGTTACCTGTATCCAGCCTTCAGGACAATAATAACCTGCCAGGAGTCCATTTCGGTTTTGAAAGTATATTTTAATATATGTGTCACTTATCATGCACAGAAGATGGAGACAAAAGCAAAAGCAAGAGTCGGGAGAAGCCACTACAGCAAACCTGGTGCTGGCTGAGAAATAGCCCCAAGGATTGCAAGTATAATTTAAGGTGGAGGGGCTGTTTGTAACCACACTTTGAACCCCAGGATCAAACAAAAGTTGGAGAATGCCTGTTCCAGTGCCTCAAATCCCCTTATTCCCTCTTATTCATAATACACCTAGATTAAAGCCTCTGTTAAAGGTGAAGTTTGTCTCCAGAGGAAAAACATACAGCAGATCCCCCACTAACACTGAAAAAAAAATCTTTTATAATCAGCAACTTAAGAAGGCTCTGATATAGCAAAACTCCCCTTGCTGCTCTGGCCAGAAGCCGCAGAGGGTCTGCAGGGCACTTGATACACATCTACCACTGTGCTCAGGCTGTCCCCTTGCTCACTGAGATCCTGTCACCTGCACACATGTGGTGGTGATGCTGCAGCCCACTCCAGGAACGTCAGAGGAGAGTGCATCATCAGAAGTGCACAGACCATCTCTTTGCCCTTTAAGGAACTTTGTGAACTTTGCTATACCTTTAATACTTTTAAAAATAATGGTTTAGCTATTAATTCTTGGCTTTCTGGAACTGCTTGTAAAGAGGAAGTTGTCAGCTCCATTTTTTCTATTAATGCATTTGATCCCGGGTATCGGTTATCCTGTACTTCACACTGGGCAGCACATGTGCTGCTAGCCAAGGAGGGAAGGAAGGTACAAGGGTTACAGTGACATTTCTAGAAATAGAACTAGATTAAATATTTGAACCATGTCATGGGTGGTATTAATTGCCACACCGTGTGATCCTGAGCGACATTTTGGAGGAATGGCAGAGTCATAGCTAAAGTTCACACAGGCTTATAACCACAGATAACGTACACGCACGACTTAAACTGCTAAGCCGTTCAGCTAACGGTATCACAGCAGTGAGCTGAACTCTCACGTGGTGGAGGGAGGAGGAGGAGGAGGAGGACGTTCTTTTATATTTGAGAAGTAAGTCCTTTGAGCCATCCTTAGCTTGAGCTAAAGCCTAGAGATGCCAGTGGAAAGTTTTCTCTGCCCGTCTATGGAAGTTGCTGGCACCTTGGGAACATCTGAAATAAATGTCACAAAGTGACTCCATGCACGACAGGCCATATTTAGATGCCTGGGAGAACAGTTTACATTGCTCTTGGTTTGCTCTGTCACTCTACAGGTACAGGTGATAAGATATAAATTAAATCATGAAACCTCATTAAGCAGTACCAGTGGGGTTTTTTCAGTTTTTCATAGCTCACCCTGAGCGAGACTCAAGCCTTTTTGACTAGCCTGAGATTAAGATAGTCTGCGGAGTGCGGAAACAATGCCACTGCAGACACCATTCTAACTGTGCCTTAATCACAGCAGGGGATATCTCTACAAAAAATCAACCAAATTTCTGCGTCTTTCTCCTCGTCATGCCAGAGACCAGTGAACGGCTGTAAAAATCTAGTAATTTGGAGAAAAAGTATCCAAACTCTAAATCAATCAATTGATTAATATGAATAGAAAAGACATGGGAAAGACTGCAACTCTTCACAAATAGACAACTACCTCTTTGTAACTGCTCCTTAAGCACAACATGACTTTTGATTTCTATCAGCTGAAGGCCTGCCTGGTCAGACCCCACCTGGTGAAACTCGGACGCCCAGATTCTCCTACCAAAGACCAGCCAAGGGGCAGGGAGTGCTTGCCCTTCTGAAGCAATCCCAAACTATTTTACACTGTACAACCCACATCTCCACAATGCAGAGAGCTACAATTAAAGTCACAAAAAACGTACTGAATTAGGGTTGTTTTCTCTGAACTTGTGATGCAGCATCTGCAAAGGAACGTACTTTCCCCTTAGCTGAACTGTTACTTAAGGGTCAGCATTTGAAGCAGCTGCACAGTGGGCTGACACATTTTTTTCCTGCACCAAGTAGTTATGCGAATCAATAAATTACAACCAAATTACACCACATCCTGCAGTGCTTTGAATTCATTTTTAATAACCCTCATATTTGAAACACTCCAGTTTGAGGCTAGGAAAGCAATATAGGCAGTTAAACTGACCTTGAAGCTGAAGGTAGAGACGTCCTGCTGCCTGCAGCGATCCCAGAGTGTGAAGGGAATAACGAGTCGGTGCGGTGACAGGAGCCCCGGTAATATGAGAGGGGGGAAAAGGAGGTGATGGAAAGGAGAATAATTGCTGCCGTGGCCAATCCCATTTCACTGGGTTACGTGAATGACATTTGCTCGCCCATGGGTGCCCTTGGGGATGTAAGGGGGATGTGGCAGGAGGGGGGCACGCAGCAGTTGGGTGACAGCACCCTCACCTTTCAAACAGTTCTGAAGGAGAAAGGGTTCACACCAGGAAATTGTTGGCCAGATGCTGAACTGCAACAAGAGGCACCTCCACTGATTCACCACCAAGGGCCCATTTAGTGGCAGCCAAGAGAAAAAAGTCAAGAGGAGCTTCTGTCTGCCTGAGCGAGTCCTGAGAGGAGGATAAAGCTACCTACAAGCATCCCAGGTGGAAATGGGTCAGAGCAGGAAATGGGACCCGGAATGTGCTGAGTTTGCTGTGGGCTTCCCTCCCCACCCCCCCATCACTTTTTAACTCCTGACAGTAGTTCTTGACTCTTTGTAAGGCAGAGAGGTCCAGAAACATGAGATGTAAAAGGAAGTTATCTAAAGGCTCTTATTTAGCATTGCTATAGCTACATAGTGGTAAAGTGCTGGAAGAAATAACACATGATGGCTGGGAAAGCAAAAATGAATAATCAATTTCATTCACCTCCCTCTGCTCCCACCTGAAGCTGAACATTTATCAAGGCTGATGGAGGAACACAGAGGCCAGCATTGTGCAGCTTTTAAAAATCCAAGATTTTAAAATGCTTTTTCCTTTGTACATTTAATATTCCTTGAATTGTGTGTAGCAATTTCCCAAGCCCAAATATCAGATTTTTGAAACTTTACAAAACATAGACATCTCTCTCCCAAAATATCATGACTTGTGTCAATTAATGAGAGCCATGTGTGCCTGCCGTAATTAAAAACAGAACAGCCACTCTAGATTAATCCAAGTATTTGAAACAGCCCCTCTGTACCACACCTGCATTTTATCAACCCAACACTATGTTCCTGTTATTGATAGGGGAAAAAAAAAATCCACTTGAGGATCCTTTGAGGTAATATGAGCACAGAAACACGAGCACAACAACTCTGCCTCCATGGGGGAACCAGCAAAGAAAACAGAAACCAGCTTTTCCTTTTGTGTGTGGTGAAAGCTCTGCTGTGGCTGTGACACGTCTTCTTGCTGTAGGCTCTAAGCCCCAAAGCCTGCATTTAATGACATCTCCATCAGCGACACAGCCCCCATGCTCCAGTTCAGCAGCTCACGACTGAGGCACGAACCTCGTCTTAAATTTTTGACTAAAGGCAGCCATTTTGATCAAGCCATTCAACAGACAAAGGCCTTTGCACTGAAGGAGGCGGCGCCGTGAGCTGAACTGTCTTCCTGGCTTACACAGTTGTTTAAGCTCAGATCCTGGAAGATCAGAAAGTGCAAACAAAACTCAGCCTGCTAGCTAACTTTGCAAGCACCTGGCAATCTGTGTTAGCAAGTTCCCTTATGATTTCTGAAGAGTATATCATTAATACTTTAAAAATAGCTTGGTCTTACTACTGTTCTTTGATCTATGGTGTGAGGAACTCAGTTGCAGAAACAGTTGGGATGCTAAAATCCATCCATAAGTAATACCCTATTTTCGTCTCTATCTAACCTAAATATTTATGTGAACTCACCCAATTAAAATGCTGCCTTGGTTTGGTTGTTTCTGCAAGGCAGGTGGAGGTAGCTGATTGTTAATTCCATTGCTGTTCATATTAATGCCGACTGTCCTTGCACAGGGAGTTCAGCTGAAATTCAGCAGTATTTTGTGTCCTACTGGAGTTTGCTGTGGTAGCTGCTGAGCAGTGGAGCTACTCACAGGGACCAGACAGAGGGAATTTTGGTTTATGGGAAGTCCTGTCTCATAAGCGTTTTTCTTTAAAAGAAAATGTCTATAAATTTAAACATGTAGGAAATAGTTAATTATTAATCAGGACAGAAATTACAAGCCTGGTTATCCTTACTTAGTATGTTTATCAAATCAGGAATGAGAGGGTACTGTATTTGTTCTGAAGAGTGTGGCCAGCTCTCCTGCTGTTGGAGTCAGAGCTCTGCTGCTGTGCAGCTGCAAAGAGCCACTACACACAATACCCTTATAAGCCGTAGCAGTTGGCTGGCCCCGGTGCAAGTCAGTTTCAATAGGTCTTTAAGACTTGAGATTCCTGAAGATGGCATAATACAGTCAAGTATACCTTCTTGGGAATAAATACAATTGTGTACCTACTGGTTACCAGGCCTCTTGCTGAGGCTTCCCTGTGACCGTGGATGTTCAATATCCACTTACACAGAGTGTGTGCTGTCACTGAGATCTCAAACTGCAAAAAACTTTTCATGTTGAGGTGGCACTAAACCATAGAATCACAGAATCATAGGATCGTTTTGGTTGGAAGAGACCCTTGGGATCATCAAGTCCAACCATCTGCCCTAATCTACAAGTTCTCCCCTACACCATGACCCTG
>VZTM01017899.1:45340-56004 GCA_013400555.1 Jacana jacana | reverse complement strand
TATTAACTAAACAGATAAACTATTTATTAAAGATATTTTCCCCCAAACCACAACGTTTTTCATGTGTTTTTCTCCTATCATATTTTTGAAGGTTTGAGTATTTCTCATTAGTGAAATTCATTGCATTGGATCCAATGTCTTGGCTACTAAGGAGTCATTTGCTTTAGTTAAATGACACCACACAATTTAGACAGATGAAGCACTAGCCAGAAGGTTTATCAGATGAATGGTAGTAGGGTATCCTTATGAACATACTCAGGTTTTCAGTAAAGTGCCAATAATATAGACGTTTGTACCTAGCATCATTACTGCCAAATGCAGCACAACCACATATGAAAATGCTTATGCTGAAGCAAGAGCATCCATACAACCACAGGAAATCAAGTCCCATCTGAACGAACATTAGGACTTCCTGCTCCCCTTTACAATCTGGTCACAAAATATAAGGATTTCAGCTGGAATCATAGCACCGTTTCTTCCAAGACAAATATTAATTATTAATGCTTTCTTTTTTTGTTAATTTTTCCTAGCTTAAAACGCTAACCCTAGTTCACTTTGAAGTCTAAGGTTATTTATAAGCTAGTGAAAGTAGGGTGGTGCAAAGCTTCTCAGTGCGTCGCTGACTCAGGCTGGTAAATTCAGCCAGTATAGAATATGACATGTGGGCCAAACCGAAGCCATGCTCAGAATTAACTGTGCCCATACTGGAAACTCTGCCTGTCTTTTTGGGTTGGGGCATACCACGTACAAACACAGACATATGGCTCTGGATTGAGTTGACTCAGGTGGAATCAGATTTAGTGTTTAATGGTTGCTGTGTTTAAGGCCAGCTGTGGTATCATTGTGAGCAGCATTGTGAATCAGCATTTATCTACTCCTTCCTCCTCCTTTCCAGCAGGAAATTACTCTAACTTATTTAAGTCTTTGTCCCTCATTATGTTCATTTTTGAGTCTGAGGAAGAATATTAGGGAAATTAACATTTGCCTGTTCTGATAGTATTGCTGTGACAAAAGTAGTAAAGATGTGAAACGAATGGCTATTGAGATAAGACTGATCTTGTCTTCTTTGAAACCTTAATCCGCTCTCATCCATTTTATTCCTCTTCTTTCCATGATCCTCACTTGCAGTTTCTGAGAGCCACATGGTGAGGCAAGCACCCCAGTTGTAAGGTAGCCTCCAGTATAGATACTTATAGAGGCTGTTTTCTCCATGGCAGTGACAGTGAGAACATGCAGTTGTGGCCAATTAAAGCAATGGAGATTAATTGGTCCTCTGTTCCTCTCTGTATGTCATTTGCATATGCATCTAGTCTCTTCAGACCATTTTGCCCTCTGCTTTGCCTGGAAGTAAGCTATCAGTATGATTCTGCTCCCTCTTCTGTTTACACTACTACATACCACATTGTGCCTACCGTTTCTCTGGCATTACCCATCAGTGATATCGATGCCTGGGAAGAAATTCCACTTCCAAGCTTGCCAACTGATGAAACTCTTATGCTGCAAATACTCAGGTAGGCATCTCTGCTTCCTCTTTCACCATTGCTTAAAACTCAAGGAATTGATCTTCAGGGCCAACCCTGCAACCTCATTGATATTAGCAGCTTGATGTCACACCCTACAGATCTGTTAGTACTATTCTGTATCAATGTCAAGCAAAACAGATAACTGATCATATCTGCCACAACTAGGCAGGAATTCATAGCATCACAAAAGACAGTACGCTGCTTTATCATCCAACTGGGAGAGTGGCTTGGGACAACTTGTTTATTCACTCTTGGGACATGAAAGGATATATGCTTGAATTGTGGAGTTCTTTGCCTGGTGCTTACCGTGCACAGCAATGGTGAGCGACTATTTGCCTAAGATATCAAGCTACTGTGGCTACTGCAGAAGCATAGAAATACAGCTGTTTTTAAGAACCTGGTTGTTTCTCTGTTACACTGCTTCATAGCTGCCTCAGACAGCAGTGGGAAAATCAGAAGCAGTTCAGAGATCACAGAAGTCAAAAGCCCAACATCTTTCTAGCGGTACCAGCACTACAGCACGAGCTACTGGACAAGGACAAAGGAGCTGTAGACTGAATGTAAGTTGACAAATGATCCCATTGTATATTACCTTCTTGAGCCAAAAACACAACTTCACTTTAGAAGGACCCAATTACACTGGAAATACAGCAGTAAAATACAGAATCATCTCATGAAACAAAAGCACATCCTTTAAGACAGAGGACTCTGTCTCAGCCATGAAGCTGCAACTTACCCGTCTGAGAAATTCTGTATGCTGTTTGTTGCTATTTGGTATCCAAAAGTGTGTTGCTATCTGGGCAACTAGTAGTCAGTTGCCTACCAAGAAGGGGTGGGAAAATTTGCTATTGATGAAGAGGTCATTGGGGTTTGCAAGGAAACTAATTCATTGCTGTCCCCCGGGGCTGCCAAAATGGAAAGTACTGCTGAAATAATGAGGAGGTTTGAACAAATGGGATTCCTGAATTGTGCAATTACAACTGATCAGACACGTATCCTCGTCCTGTGTCTGTGAATCCATCCTATCAGAATATTCTATAGTCTATATCCTGCTAGTCTATCATCGTTTACTGTGCAGTCAAGGTAGAATGCTCATGGACACATATATTGGATACATAGTGTGCAATGCCAAGATATTTCTAAAATGTGTCTTCTTTCCATGTGGGTAAAACAAAGAACGAAATTATTTGAACTACAGCATCCATACCACCATACAGCTGAAGTTATTCTGGATTTTTCTGTTTGGTACACAGAGCTAGTGAAGGAGCACTTTGAATTGAATCAATACCCTTCTTTTTACCGTGGAGTTCAGCATGGTTTAAAGAGAAAGCAGACCCATGAGAGGCATTAATGTGAAACTCTACTTGGAAACTCTAACTGTGCAAACTCTACTTGGAAAATGTTTTCTCCCCTTCGGCTTAAGAAATTGCTAATTTCTCATTTCTCCAGCACTGAAAATCAGGTGACTGCTGATAATCTGGGATTCTTTGGTGTTTCCCCAAGAAATGGGAAAGTGTATTGTACAGCTCAGAGTAATGGAGAATAAATTCTTGGCAGCTGAAAAATGACCATTCTAGCCTAGAATAATCTCTCAAAGCTCCACCGTGTCCTCCTCTCTCTTCTCTCTCAGTGCTACAAAAGTCCTCTGAAAATAAGTCAGTCACATTCCTATGGTCCTCTTCAGTCTCATTTTCTTCTCTGATTAACTGTACATCAACCGCACTATTCTCCTTCTGTTGCTATTCACTCTTACCTCCCCTTCTTGCTTCCTTCTCCTCACGTTCCTGCTCTTCTCGTCACTATAGAAGTACCCTATCAAATTCAGAACTCTGTTACTCTGTTGGACAGTCTTCTACACAACAGATTTCTCTTTAATTTGTCAAACACAGATGTAGTTGTTCCTGAAGAAGAGAAGAAAACAAGAAATCATAGAGCACTTGCCTTCTATTTATTTCTCACATATGGTGCTGTACATGAAGAAGTAAGTTTTTATGTCTAAAGACTATTCTTTCTGTGGGTTTTCCATTTTTACCAGCAGATCCTTACCATGTGGAACTTTCATCAAGGAGTTATTCCAAGAAAAGAAGCAATGAGACAATTTTACCTTTCAGATTTACAAAAATTATACTGCGCATAAAAGAAGAGGACAAAGAATGAAAAGGAACAACGAAGCCAACATATAAGAGCAATGGTGGATATCTTGAAAATTTTGAAGATTTCCACAGTTTCAGATGCCAAGATGGAAAGAAAAGCAAATAACAAGACTGTTGTCATTCCAGCTATGCCATCTATGATGAGGAAAACTTGTGTATGATAGATCAGCTGGTAGAAGGACAAGTTAAAAATGCTAGAAAACTAAAATTCTCAGATTTTGACCTGAATTTTTTGGACAAAAAAAATCATTTGGAATGGACAAAAATTGTATAATTTCTACACTGCATCAACATGATCATATCTTAACAGTCAGCTGTTTGGGGAAGTAGCAAGTTCCTTTATAAAGAACTCATGACATCTACTATTTTGACAGGTACATTTACAACCCTCTTACAATCACGCTTTTGTTTTTTTTTAAATTTCATACTGAAGGTCTGGAAAGTGTTGCTTGAAGTTGGGGGTTTATTTATTTATTTATTTAAATCCTGCCACTTGGGCATAGTTTTGAAGTAGCTGTTAACAACTGGAAGAAAAGAAAAGGAACGTTGTGTTTGAGGATAGCAGCGCCACATGCAACTGCAGCTAAATCAAGTACAGAAAGCAGATATTTAAGAACCCTTCAATATTTTGCAAAAGCCATTGTAATAAGACTAAAGATGACAGAACTCCATCTTCTCATCCTAGGCACCTGTCTCTTTTGTGAAGGAAACCTCTTCTACCCTCTCTGAGTGTGTTAATAGCTCCTAAGAGCTATAGATAAATATCTCTTTGGAGCATCATTATGTTTCTGGAGAGATTCCTGCCTTGCATTCATAGTCTCTGTCTTTTACTCAGATTATAGACCCATGCTCTCAGTTCTTTCTGATTCATTTTAGGTAGAGTTTCATAAATGAAATTAAGTTCTTTCTTGCCCTTTTAAGGCCATATATCAGATGTTGACCCAAAGCAGCATCTGCACTGTTACATTCACAAACACATACACTATGACTTCTTTTTTACCTGGAGAATTATTCAGCTGGCATAAGTCTACCAATCATGTAAACTGTAATAGTGCTTCTAGATTGTACTGGGTTTACATAGTGGAGAGTCTGTGGGGCAAGCCTCTGTGAGATCAGGGGCTGCCCCCATGTCAGACACAAACATTTCCAGATAGCTGGAAAAATGGACACCCTGCTGGCCAAAGCTGAGCCCATCAGTGATGCTGCTGGATCCTCTGTGATAACGTATTTAAGGCAGGGGAAAAAATGCTGCACAGCAGCTGTGAGGGAGAAGAGTGAGAGAAACTGAGAAACAACCTTGCAGACACTAAGGTCATTGAAAAATGAAGGACAGAAGGTGCTCCAGGTTCTGGATTCCCCTGCAGCCCATGGAGGTGACCATGGTGAAGCAGGTTGTCCTTGCACAGCACACGAATGACCACATCGGAGAAGATATCCACCCTGCAGCCCATGGAAGACCCCACACAAGAGCAAGAGTAGATATCCTTAAGTCATGCAAGCACGACATAAGCTAAGTAAATCACTCTTAGCATCAATCTTAGCACGATCTCCCAGGCAGTGGAATGACTGGACCCACATACGTGGCATAACTGTAAGGCTGAATTGCATTTTTTACAGCTACGAGGAAAAATTACAAGGAATGTAAGAAAAAAATATTCTAGAAACAGTAAATAATGGCAGAGGAATGTGACTCATAACTGAGAGAAAAACAGTAAGATCTCTGTATCAAGTAGGGCAAGCTTTAAAAGAGGTGAGATTTAAAACACACATTGGATCTCTTAATAGAAGTAGGGTTTTTTAAGCAGTCACAATGATGAAAATAACCTGAGGAATGTGATGTCTTTTAGGTAGGAAGTGGGCAGAAAGAGCCATATTAAAGAAACATAAGCAATTATAAGGGGACATTAGTTGTGATCTTCCCTATTCAGATAGCCTTATATGACATTCAAACCAGTACCCTGCATGAATCCATTTCCTTTACAGTAAAGAAGTCCTGATTTCTCTAGTTCTTCAGAAGTTGCATCTAAAATAATTTTTCTCTTCACTACCTGACCAGTATACTCTGGTTTCTGGTTTCTAGAAATTCTATACACTCTGAACTCTGAGAGTGCAGTAATCTCTCCTCATATACCCAGGTTCCACTTCTGTGTGCCTTTCTGTGTGTGGTTTTTTTTTTTTTCCTAGCTCTGTAAGGTTTTATTGTTGTTTTTTGATTCATTATAGGGGTTTTATTTCTTCAATTCTAGTATTTCCATACCCTAACATCACTTACTGCTTTCCAAAGTTTTCTCAAGATCTTTCTTCTACGGTTAAATAAAAAACTCAGAAGTCTAGTGATGGATAGAGAAAGGTTATAGAGAAAGTGAGGCAATCCAGACCGTGTACATTCCCAGATTTTTTGTTGGAAGTCAACATTCATCTTCGGATCAGACAAAACATACAAGCTATTTCCTAGAGACACTTCTCTTGTGGTGGCACATGCTTTCAGATTAGTCCTCTGAATGTGACAGAGGTCTGGATGGGGAGCACCAGTTCTGCTCTGGTCCTACTACCATTAAGAGTGTTTGCAAACAGCTATTATTTCACAAGAAAAACAGATTAACAAATTAATCTATTTCCTTTCTCCCTGAAACACTACTTTTGAACGCAGAGGAGAAGTAAGCATTGGGAAGCAGAGAAGCAGGAAAAGAAGGATCAGACACTTCTAGGCAAATTTACCATTTGCATTTTCCATGTTGCACCCATCCACAGCCATCCTTTGAAAACATTCACGTTGATGTGTGGGGCTGTGAAAGGCTCAAAATCAAACAAAACCGAATGTTTTAGTACGAAATGGGAGCAGGTCATTTCCTGCTATTTCTGGTCTTTCTGCCTGTGCCTGGAGCGTGAGGGAGTGAGGGAAGGGGGAAGGAGCATTGCGGTGGAAGTGCCAGGCTGCTCAGGTTCAGAATAAATCTGTCTCCTGGCAACTCTGCACATTTGCTTTCCTTTCCCTCTACCAAGTGTTGTGGTACAGCGGAATACAAAGTCAGTAACAACTTTACGTCGTCCTGCTGAAAAAAAATATAACTGAATGCAAGGCAAAGTAAACACACAAGTGAATCAGAAAATGGAGTCTCTTCTACCCAGACACATTCCATCCTTCCATGTAAAAAGATGCCGAAAATACTACTCCTGCATAATCATTTGCTTTTTAAAACTACAGACTCGAGGAAGAGGAGCAGCTCCAGCACCGATACTCGTACGACGCTACTGCTGGATAGCCTGGTGGTGCTGGTAACATTGCCAACTGCTGAGTGCTCACCCTGGTCCTCTGCACACATCCTGCTCTCTCCATCTCTTCCTAGCTCTCTTTTTTCCACTGGCCACTTCTAAATTTAAGTCAGATATCTTAAACTATGACGCTAACGCTTTAGGATTAACATTCAAAACTTAATTACCCCTTCTCTGAGCAAGGCTGGTTCTGGCCACAGATGGAGTATGTTTCCTTTTATCACCTCTTTAGTTCTTTCGTCTCAGAAAGAAGCGGAGCAACCAGGAAGGTGGCTTTAACTAACACGTGATTGTTATCATAGCTCAGATTAAGAAAGTAATATTCAGCTCAGTGGTGGTAGCCTCTGAAGATGAACTAACTCCCTCTTTTGCAATTGTGGTATTGAGTTCAAATCTGCATATATGATGGACAGGCAAACCCTGCTTTTCATAGGCACTGGCCCCATCTTACAGATGGACAAGGCCTCAAATGACACAAAAAATCCCCCTACCACACTCCATTTGTCTAAATCACTTTCTGTCCCTGACGATAAAAGGAGAAAATCCATTTTAAAAATGAACCTGCTCATAATATCCACATTTTCCCAGTAAGGATTTTTCAGGTAGGAAGTAGTCCAAAGGAAAAGATTTAAAATATTCTCAAATTTCTTTTATGCGCCGGCATATCAGCTCCTAATTTCATAGACCTTTTGACACAATCAAAGGCAGCTTTCCCTCTTGTCTTACAGGTACTCTGTTCCCAGCTGAAGGCAGAAATAAGCCTGTAATGTGACTCAGGTGACTGATCACACTAGAAAGAGTAAAAACCAGTGACAGAAAATTCACAAAGAACCAGTGGCCTGCTATGTTTTGCATGATTCACTGTTGACCAGTGAATAAATTTATAAAATGACAGCTTAGAGACAGGGGGAAAAAGAGCCAGTGCCATAGAATACATTTCTTTCGCCTCTCCCCATCTTTCGTAACAGAACGGCAAGCGAGTACCTGCCGCTCTAAAAATTAAGACAAACACAGAATTTCCTTTGCTAAAAGGTTTCCTCAGTAACTTGGCAGTGAGTACTTGTTATTCCCCAAACTTTCTTTCTGCTCTGAAATCCTGTGCTACCCTCCTGTGACATTTTCTTGCATGCGCTCCACTGAAGTTTGGGTCTATTGTTTCACCACAAGGGAGCTGATCCTTCAGCAGTTGCTTATTTATTGAGGTCACTTGAGGTCAGCGATGATGTGGGGTTTGCGGGGTGCTTTTTTCTTTTTTTTTTTTCTTTTTTTGTCAGAATATGGTCAATCTGGTCTATTGGAATTCCTTTAATTTTACAAAAGGGGGAGGTAGACGGTGGAGGCGTTTCATTTTAAAATTACATACATATCAAAACGCATAAGGTCTATACCCTCATTGTATGTGAAAACGGCTATTTTCAAAGAGCGTCACCCTCCTGTCACGATTTGGGCTTGGTATTAAATGGGCTCACGTGGTTTTTCATGAGCAAGATCTTAGTTCTTTATTTCTCACTGAGGTTTTTTTGCGTTATGCAGCAGGGAAGGGCTACTCTGCCTTACCTCTCACATTTCCTTCTTGCCTGGGCGACAGGGGATTTGTTGACATTTGCTGCATGCCCTGTTGCTATTATAAATCGGAAGCTACATTTCAAGCTTCAGCACACTCAGAGTTAAGCTGCACTGGAAAGAGGACAATGGAAAATGTAACTGGAAGAAATTTGAAGATGTGAAAAGGGAATTATTTGGAGGAGCTTTTTCTTTTATTTTAAAGCATGTAAGGACGGAGTGAGAAAGAAATCCTTACAAATGGGGTTTCTTTTTGCTTTGTTTTTAGAGTTGGATGCCTAAAGTTAAAGTCCTAACTCTGTGTTTAGTCATCAGAGCCACTCCTAAATCTTCCTTTGAAGCAATCATCAGTACAAAAAGTATGGATTTTGTGACATGAAATATTTTCCACAATTTGGAAAGTGCCTTTCTAAATAGTGCTTATTATCAGGATTTTAGTGACTTGAGAAATTTGGTTAAAAAAACACTATACGAAGAGTTTCAGTTTTCATTTTAGAAACTTTACTTTTCTGTTTGTGTAATAAACAATAAATGAATACTGACTATTGAAAAAATAAACAAAAAAAATGTCAGAGCAAAGTAAAATTTTACAAATCAGGCCGAATGATATATTTCAGTTGACCAGAAATAAAATAATATTTCTTCAAAATGCCACTTTATAGGAGATTTGGAGAAAAAAGTTTGTTCTCATGTGTTCTAATCCAAAGCAGTAGAAGTGTTTTACATCAGGAAAATTCCCTGAAATTAAAAACTGTGTTCTCCTACAACTCCAATGCCCAGATTTTCTAGTCACTTAGGAGCTCCAAATGATTTTAAACGGGAGTGCAAGGGCTTATTTATCTGGAGTCCTCACAACGATGTCCATCTAGTGAAAAGAAGCGTAGTGCCAGGAGTTAGTTTGATAAACGTGGCCACAATTGAACACCACAGTCCTTAAAAAAAATAGAACTAATAGAAGGCATAAAATAACAGAGCGGAAGCATATCAGTTGAGAATATTTTTCGTGACCCATTTTAACTTGTTTCACAGTGTTTCTTCTTTTTCTCCAGGATAATTTGCTGCATAATTCAAACCTGCGGATAATTTTGACCTCTTTTATTATTAGCTATTAAATTTTATTTAAGCTTGATCATTTTTAAAGGGGTGTGTGGGATAAAGCAAAGCTTCTCATTTCGCATCCTGCTCTAATCTCCGATTTGAGAGTGCTACAGGCTGGGGTTTTACATAGTAATATACGGGCAGCAGATAGAGAGATTTGATACACACCCACACCTATGGACGTAAAGCTCCAGAGCGGCCTGTGTGTTTTGCAGTGGCAGCTGCCCATAATAGTCCCTTTTGAACTCCAAATCAGCGAATCTCCCCATGAGGGAAGCTCCTATATTTTATAGTTGGCTTGGGGTTGCGTTTTGTTTTGATTGTTTGCGGGTTTTTTTGGGTTGGGGCGGGAGGGGGGTGAGGGGGTGGTTGGTGTCTCCTTGAATGGCTGTTCCCCTGCCCTTAAGTTTAAGGGGAATTATTTGCAGACTTCCCCAAACGTTTGAATTTTGTCATTATTGTACGGGTTTCCCCCAACCTCCTCCACTCCCCCCCAGCCTCGCTGGAGACGAAAACTAAAATTGTGATTTAGATATTTGGTCCCAGCGGCCCTGCCTGCGCTCAGCAAATGGTTCCATGTCACTCGCTGCATCACAATATCGGAGCGGCGGCGCTCGGTGGCAGCTAATCCTCTGAGCCCGTTAATAAGCTTAGGAGCACGTTCATTGAAGACTGACGCGTTAGTCACAAACAGGGAGAAAATATCTACTGGGGGAAGCTGAATTGGTTTTAATCATCTGCTAATCACCAGTAATGAGACCTACTCTGGGGAAGAAAAGAAAAACAGATAGTCAGAGGGAGGTTTTGTTCTTCACAGCGGAGTAACAGGGAATGAGAGGGCAGCTGTTATTAGGAGAGAAAAGATGGAAAGAAAGGAGGGATTTGGCCAGACCAGATGAAACTTCTTCTGTGGCGCACTGTTTTGTTAGCTGAGTGTTTCTTTCATTCAGCCTCCGAAACTTCAGATCTGTCAGCCCCTCTGAAAGCCCCGGCCCACCTCTCCAAGCCGCCAGGGAGAAAAGGCGCCGCCACCCCGCCCCGGTGTCCCCCCACC
>VZTM01017899.1:726-44738 GCA_013400555.1 Jacana jacana | reverse complement strand
TTTTTTTTTTTTTTTTTTTTTTTTTTAATTGGGTTTAATTTTTTGCTTATAATAGTGCATCTGGCTCAGAGAGAGGAAGAAAGCCCTTAGCTACATTTTTTAAAAATCCAAGCTTGGATGAGCTCTTTAAGTGATTATAAAGTTAACTAAATGTAAAAGCTTTGCAAAGGCAGTAATTTCAGACACACTTCTGGCTGCTAAGACATGTCTATGTTTCATTTTTGGTATATTTTTAGGGAGCTTAAGTGGGGTGGGTAGCTCACTCATTGGAAAAAGGTTTTTTTAAATGTCATGCTTCATTTGGCTGTATGGAAAAACTGAATATCAGATGTCCTGTCAGGAAATAAGCTTACACTGATATACAATGTGCAAACATTTTATTTTGAAGAACTCCTTCACAGTCTCACTTCATGGAAGTGAGTTGCTCAACTTAGTCACACAGCAAAGAGAAGTCTACATCCTGATTTAGGTTTAATTTCTTGGATTAGAGCTCATGGTATCAGGATATCTGAAAGGTTAGGCTGCCTCAGTTTTTTTCTAGAGTTTCAATACTTCTTATCTCCGCCATCAGGAACTGGGTCTTGGTCTACCAGGATATGGACATAACGTTAGCCTAGAGAAATTTTCAACCTCTTCTTTATAGCTTGTTTATTAAGAGTGGAAGTGGGAATGACTAGTCTTTTATTTACGATCATCACAGCATCATGTTTCTAATTTTGTGGAAGAGCTGGATAGGTAGTACCAACTATACTTCACCATCAGGCAGTTTTCTTAGTCCTTTTGAACAGAAGAACTTGAGAAGCTTTACATTTCAGGCCAGGGAAAAATATCAGGAAAATTTAAACTCCTTTTCCTATGTCCTAAAATAACTTAATCCTGTTGAGTTACTCTGTTTTTTGCAGCTCACCTTGAATGAAGAATAGACTTAAAAAATACCTACTTGAAAGTGGCTATTTATTTTGGGGATCATCTTTCTCATTGGTTTCACACAGATACCCAGAAAGGTCTCACAGGAGAAAAATAATCTCATAGGAAACCAAATTTCTTCACAGTTCTTCAAGGCAAAAGGAAGTCTTGTTCCTTTTGCTTGTTCACCAGCTCTAGGATTCTCAAGCTGTAAACAGACATGGGTATCATGACATGTACTAAATAATCCCCAGAAGTAAGACAGTGTGTGGAATCTGGTGTTTCAATACCTTGGATGGAAATTTACGACATAAATTGAACTCATGAAGATGTGTCTCTCTTCCAAATAAAACCGTTCAGAAATTCCAGACGCAATCATAGTGACATTGTGTATACACTTCTTCCAATTTGGAAGAAACTTTGCCATGATAGTGAGCATGTCATCAAAGCCTCAAGGTAACGCTTAATTGAACTCTTTTTCCTTTCTTTTTTCCATAACTATATTCAGTATTGTACTGATGTTTTCTCAGTTAGTTCATCTGTCTCCGCATTTTATCTTTCTGTCTGTCAGGCCTATTAGCATACTTTGACAGATTAAAAGGCTAAGGTCAAACAAACAAATCCCCAAAGAAATACTGCTAATTATTGTCATATGTTTTTTAAATACTTTTGCTTCTTCAAAGGATTTCATAAGGATCTAAATTCAACTTTGCAGCCTAACTGTTTCTTTTATGAGCCCCTCCTCTCTTTAACATCGCTTCTCCTAGCCACCCTCTAGTGCTCCAGCCCTCATTCTCATGTTTTAGACAATCAATTAGCTGTTTACAAAAGAGCAAGACTGTGCTTCAGATGAGCTGCATTTTATGGAAAGTACCTGGAGCACATATTGACACAAATCGAGTAGTGTTCAATAAGGCCACAAAGATGGATTTGGGTGGCTCTTCTGTTTCATGATGTCTGAAGAAGTAAAAGACAACTTTTTATTGCTGGCAAAGTCACACAGATCACCCTTCTTCCAGAATCCTGCTCAGGGACTAATGAGTGCTGCATACAACTGTGGTCAACAAAGGGATCCTTTGCACCCCAGCATTTTCACTCTGTATGGTGAGGAGGATTCATTAGGATCTGAAGGTAGAGTCAGGAGGCAAATGAGCTGCATATTAATACTGTGTGCTGTACAAAGTTTTCTTTACCCTCAGCTTAGAAGGCAAAACAGAGCAGGTAGATGGCCTGAGTGTGAATGAAAAAAAAAATTCAAAAAACAGAATATGAGAGTCTAACACACATTCAGTTAGGGGGAATTATTATAACCACAGCCAGCTGAATACTTTCTGTAGTTGTTGTTGTTGGCCAAGGTAAATAATAAGGTAGGAGATGGTCGGACAAAGGAAGATAATGGTTTCTTGTGAGGATGAGACAACAGGTGGTTTAAAAAAATAGAGGGGGAGTGCTTTTGGAACAGGATAAACCACAAACCAATCCTGATTAGCTTAATGGACAGACATGTATTTATCTTATGCTTCCACTTTTCTATTAATTTCCAGACACTTCCATGCTTCAAGACAATACATCTGTTTTTTAAAGGATTAATTGTTTGACAAGTATGCTAAGGTAGCATTGCCAAACCTTGTTCATGGCAGGTAAATCATTACATGGCCTAAGACAGTGTTCATTAGCAGCATTGTCAATCAAGTGGGAGTCCTGCCAGAGAATTGCTGATGATACGACAGGGTCAGAGACGAAGATATTCAGTCTCTATTCATCCATCAGATTATTTTTAAAAAAATCAATTTACAGCATGATAATCGAGTCAAGTTTATTGTGCAGCCCCTCAAACAATGGAGGATTTGGTGATTATAAGTCTCTTGATACTAAGACCACACAAAAAAAGAGAAAGAGAGGGAGAGAGAGGAAGAGAGAGGAAAAAGGAGAAAGGAAGCAAAAGGAGAGTTGGGGTAGGGTGGGGAGATGAAAGCTAATTCTTAAGATAAATATTTTAAGAAGGGAAAGTTTCAACTGGAGAAGGCTTGTCTTTGTAATGAAAAAAATAGTTGGGAGATGAAGTCCTCAGTTAAAGAAATCCTTCACTAAAGGTGAAGGGCTAAATTGCCATTCATGTATCTGTATCACCTGAAATTATTCCACTGATAAAACCAATGTGTATCTTTCCCGGGGGAACAATACTGCCTTCAAAAGTATTGTTTCTTTCTGCTGTGCTGGAGAGCCCTTTTATAAAATGTTTTCCTCTTCATATGTGCAACTGTGCTTGCCTGTGTGCACATATGAGTGTGTGACGTCTGTGTGCAGACTATCTCTCTGTGCCACAAGATTTAAAAAAAAAATAAATATATATTTAATGTGGAAGGGAAAATGAAAAGTCTCTTTCTAAGGGAGAAAGATGAGGGCTTTCTGCAGGGAAGAAAGCCCTCTTCTTTCAAGCTGGACATGGGTCTGATTTCCAGGACAAATGTCCAATGCTGTATTTCCAGCCCAGGAGAACGGGTTTGTAAACCTCCCTCTCATGACCTGCACCCTTCTCACACTTATGCCAAAGAGTTAAAATAAGTGCCGTTGCCATCACACACAGGCTTCCTATAATCTGATGTTACTGGTAAACATGTGCTTGCTTATCTACTTTCCTCAGTTTGCTGTTTGGCTGATTTCAGACACATGATAAATAGACCATTCCTAAATTTTCGTATAATTACATTTAAATATAATTTTGAGCAATTAAAATGAATGGGAGAGGAATTCATATGAAATCTGTCTGAAAATAAACCCATAAAATGTCTGAGTGGCACATTCCAGGGTGATTTCTTCAACTCCCCTTCATACAGCAGCCGTGCTCATGAGCTCTTCCCTCAGACCCCGACTCCTTTCTGGGACTCATCAGGCTGATGCTGAACATATTTAAATCCTCCCCATAAAAGGTTTAGTCTAAGTTGCTTCTCCAGTACTTGTTTGAACATTAAATATGCAAATAATCATCATTACACTTCCAACAATTACACATGTTTGCGAGCACCATGTCAAGTACTGGCAGCAGTGCAATCATTTGTAAAGACAAATATTCCATTCCAAGAGATGTCATGCTGCTTAGAAGATTTCTTTTTGTATTAGTAGCCACACTGCTGCTTCATAAAGTGTGCAAATGAACGTGACAGTGCTGCCAATAGCTGCCAGTTCCTTCCTCTCGGCAGAGCAGATGTCAATCAACCATCCCAAACAGACAAGGCCCCGGTACTGCCGCAGACATTAAACATGTAGGATGGAGAAGGGAGGGCACAAACAACACAGGCAGCGCAGGGGCTCGGTGTGCTCCTCTCTCTCCCTCTCCCTCCTCCTTCTCTCCCTCTCAGCCTCTCTCCCTCTCTCTTTCTCTCTGAGGAGGCCCCAGGCCGTTGGAATATTTTAATTTCTGATTTCTGACTCTATTATCGTGTGTTTGTAACAGACGAATTGTAATTTGTAGCTCTGAGGTGATATGAAAAGCTGCCTGCGACCGTAGGACAGATGCAGGCGTGTGTGGCAGACTTCTCTCCTCACCGCTCTTGCCTCCTTCCATCTCTCTCTCCCCCTTTTTATGTAGTTATGGATAATTGTCAGCATTCACTTTTATCACATCCAAAGTAGCAGCTTAGAGAAGATGCGACTTTAGTCAGGACTAATCTTGCCTCCTCCTGAAGTGGGAAAATCCCAAGTATTTCAGGGTCCTATTGATAACCCTTGTGCTTTTTTTCCATAAAAGACGGATGACTCTGGCAAGCTTGGGAGACTTCAGATAATGGGATTGACTTGGTACTTAAATCTCAGTGAACCAAGACAGCATAAGTAATTAGTGAATTGGATCCATACTGGGGTGCTAATGATGGCTAATACTGCCCCACACCATTCTAAAAACCACAAGATACACATCCATCTCATTCAGATAAAACCAAGGGGACACTGCTTTTGCGGGCATCATTTATTTCTTCCTTAGCACAGAATTTATCCCCTGCAAAAAAAAAAAATAATCTAATTTTCCTGGAGTGACATCCAGAAGAACAAGTGACCATTCTGTCAGAAGAGTTCATTATGATCACAAATACCTCTGGTGTTTTTAATTAAGAAAGGCTAATTAAGAGAAACTATGCATTTATCTTCTTATCTAGTTGTCAAGGGAAAAGTCACAAACACTAACTATATGCTGTTCGAATGGGAGACGCAGTTCATATTTTTAATCTTTATTGTTTATATTTTCAAGCAGACCAAATCCTCCCAAGGGAGAAACTGCCTTCAAAGAAAGTATTTCCTCTTTTAAACCAACGCTCCAACTTTTATTAAGTGTAGTTCAACTCCATGTCCTGATTTTCCTCCAGGTTAGTATAATTGTGTACAAACTAGCATTCTGCCTCATTTTTCTTTCCCCACAGAGTGATAGCATTTTATCAGGATAATTTAGATAAATGTCTTTCCATAGGGTTTGCTTATCCTTCCAGCAGCTATGATCGACAAACAGCCACATAAGATGAATGGCATCGTGTTTTGATCAAATGTATTCTCATCTAAAAGTAGAGAGGGTTTCAAGGTGAGGGGAACGTCTGTTTTCCTCAGATGTGATCGTCAGAGGGTGGTCCTCCCCCCTATGCCCTCCGGTTTGTTACAGTGGCTGCGAGTCAGGATGTTTGTGCGCGTGAGCCTGCGCGTTGCACGTAGCAGACCCTAAAACCGGGGACGGCTTGGCAGAAGATGCGTCGAGCTCATCAAACGGTCTTCGCAAACAGAGTTTTACAGAGATAGCCGAAGACAGGAAGGAGATTGGGTGGGGTGGGGTGAAGGGGGGGGAATGGCTCACAGGAACTTGGAACACAGGCACCCTTCAGCTTTCGTGCTGCCAGCTAAATCCTAAAGCCAGACAACTGATTTTGCCTCTTTCGGCTTCTTATTTGAGATTTACCCTGTTATGGGACTTTTAAAAAGGTGACTTGAGGCAGGTGAAGGCTATAGAATGTAAAGGGTTAAGATGCAACATTACTGATTAACAGCAAAAGAAACTCCTGCCAGACACTGATTATTTTTTTTTTCTTTTCTTTTCCTTTCTTTCTTCATTGGATTAAGCTGAAATCTTTCTTTTCCCTGACTGTCAGAAGAATCTTAATTCTGTATTGGGTTATTTTGGCGAGTACCTCAGTAGGTGTGTGTGTGACCACAGTAGGAAAATCTTTTTAAGGAGAACTTCATATTCCACATTTGAGGAGAAAAATCTGTTTAATACAGGGGCTCCTCGTTTTCCTTCTCAATCTGTAACTGATTAGGCATTCAGAGCTAATGTAGGATGAAAAGATGGGCAGATTCTCGGCTGAGGAGGTAGAAGAATGGGTTGGTTGGGGCAAGAGTCTGAACTGAATTAGTACAAACCCAAGTTTTAGTTGGGATGGGGCTGAAGTGTTAGCCCAGAGGCAGGCTGGCTGCCCTTCATCAGCAGAAATGCTCTCAGCTGGGTGGCTTTCTCTGCTTCTCAAAAAGCAGAGAGATTCCCCGGGAAAGTAGTGCTTTGCAAATTGCAGCATTAACCTCATCTTCTCTATCTGGCCCAGAGATTTTTCTTTCTTTCTGTCTTGCTGTACATGAGAACTTTTAGCTTGTGCAGTTGCTAGATGCATGCATTTCTAAAATGACAGGTGTTTTTATAATACTAATAAATGACCTTTAAGTCTAAAACTGAACTCTTCCTCCTCTCCAGCCAGGTTTCCTTTTCCTTTTCTGTGTACCTGGCTCCTGCTAGTTTTTAGGCCTTGTCATAATCCTAAAAAAAACCCCAAACAATTAAATAAAAATTGTATCTTATTTTCACTGTGCAAGACCTTAAGTCTTATGTCCTGAAGAAATCTGAAATATTGTAGTCTATATAAATAACCAGGATCTCCGTTTCATAATTAACAGCATTTTTTGGGAAGCACTGCAGTGTGGAAGGGTAGGACAAGAGTATAAGAAATATTCTTGTTAATATGTGAGGATACACCTTCTGCAAAGTTAGAATACCATTTGTTAAGGAAGGTCCTTTTTCTTAGATTTCTTACCAAAACTGTTCCCCTTCGATTAGTTTAGCTTTTGGAAGAGCTTTATTGTTTATCTTCCTAAGAGCCTCCATTTCCCCTTGAATATTATGAATGCAGCTGCAGGACCCTGCATCACTAGTTTTGGGAGTATGTCACATGGTGGAGGTCTTGAAAGACTTTTCTAGCAGAAAGAGAAATAACTCCCTTCTTTTTGACCTAATTTGCTCAAATATTTAGTAGTACTCCCATTTCTGCCGTCCTCCCTGGAAATAGCCCTAGAAATTGCAGGCACTGATAGAAATAATCACATCACTGGACAATTTCATCTAAAACACTACAATTCACAGTTTTTACTTCTGAAATATTATTCCCCCTTTTTTCTCACTAAACAAGGAAACTTTGGCAGAAATCAGGAAAAAAAAAAAAAGCTAGAACTGATATATGATCTATCCACTCATACAGCAGAACTATAGAGCTTTTAGTAAATGGTATTAAAACTCAAGACACTTGGCTAAAAGCAGGTCCATATCCAAGGTCAGAGAAAAGGAAGGGTCATTTTTATGAAGATACTGACTTTCTCCAAACTAATATCTGCCACTTCGTAACTTTTCAAAAGGAAATCAATTCATTCCTAAATACTTTCTAACAAGGCTTTGAAAGTTACATTAAAAACAAACAAACAAAACCCAGAAAGAAAAAAGAATATACAGAGCCCTCATATGTCTCTGAGGGTAGGATAGACTACACTACTTAACTTCTTTTTGATGCTGAGGGTTGGAAGTCAAAATAGCACTTATTTCTCTTACCCATCAGAAAAAAATAACAGGATCTGCAGGATCATTTTCATTAAGGGGTGAAATATGGAAGAATGAAAACTGAATCACTCTTCCCTGCTGGAAAGTGCCCAGATTCTTGCTGTGGAAGAGTTCTTAGTGCACATAGATAAGTAGTGGAGATAGAAAAGGTTTATGTAAAAGGAAACTGGAAGCATTATATATAAATAACAGTTTCATTTGACTTCTGATTTTTTCTTTTCATAATTAAGTGTACACAACAGAAAGAAAAAGTGAAACAGCTCTTTTTCAGAGATTTCAGAGAAATCAACTCAGAATTCCATACTTTGCTTTTTACCTATTGTACCAAATACCAGGATGCTGCCAAAAAAGTTCCAGAATTACAAGTAATTTCATCAACTTGAGCAAACAGTCCTGAAATGTGTCAGTTGCTGGCATATTTCCATTGGTTTGAAAGTTTGAAAGCAGGCTAAAAAATTTAGGGGTAGTTTTTGTTTGTTTGTTCCTGACCACTGATAGCATGAGCTAGCAGCTGGTAGGAGAATAAAGGAAAATGTGTGTGTATTGGCAGCAGACAATTTATAACATGAAGCGATTATTCTCTCAGTCTTAAACATCAGAACTTGTGTCTTAAAAAATAATAATTTGCTTGGACAATTTTACAACTGAGCATTTAGTTTTTTCCCATTTTTCCTCCTTCAAAGATGTGTTGGAATTTGTAACCAACAAGATACATAATTTATCAATCTTGTACTTTTTTTTTTAGGAGGCATTTTTCAATCTTGTGCCTTTTAAAGTCTTGTTGCAATCCTAGCTTGGTAAACCTACATCTCCACCTAGTGGTTTCCCAGAAAGGTGAAGCAATTGTTTTTCAAGAGGCTTGGGCATCCAGATAGTTTACACTGCAACACCGGTGTGAAGAAACTATGTTCTTTCTGAACAAAATATTTTAAGAGCTGTTATTAAATATATATAAAAACATGCTAATTGAATGTCGAAATGTCATTGCTATATTTAATCAGATAACGGCTCTCTTGTTTCTTAGTGTTCCTTAATAATTTTGGCTTCCAATAGAAAACCTAAATTTCAGTGCACCATCAATTCATCCTACATTTTCTGTAACCCCGTCCTAAACCATGCTTGGTCAGTGCTGGCAGCTAGAGACACCATCGTGCCTACACTTACATCTCTGATGCACGGTGTGAGCAAAGCTCCAAACTAAGTACAAAACAGTTAGCAAAAATTTGAAAAATCTCTAGGATGTTTCCAGAGCACCTCCTTTGCACAGAGATGCTTTTTATAACCCTCTGGTTTAAGATACTTTATATGTACTGTGAGGGATTTTCAGGAAATCCATAAAGGGAACAGGCGTGCATGATGCATGTGGCTTTGGTCCTAGAGCAAGAATGATTTTTAAAAGCTGTTCTGTCCTTTCACAAAAAGCTTAATATTGCCTTTTCTTGGCTCTTTGAAAGATTTCTTCTCCAAATGTTAAAAAAATAAAAAAATAATTATGAAGAATACCTCTTAAAGATTCATCTTTAGAATACAGGGAATTGAATTTCTCTAAGAAGCTGTGTTGCCAGTGCAGTTGTATGCTGTCCCATATAGTCACTGTAAACCATTCCTGCAAGAGCTATCTGAAGCATATAAAAAACCCCAAACTTTAGGTACACAGAGAAATTAAATCAAATCCATTCTGTTTAAAACATAAAATAGGCAGAAATTAAATTAACCTCCAGATTCTGTCCAAAATACATTCTTTTTTTCAGCCATAGTTCTCATTCCTCTTTCATGTCTCTGCAGTGCCAGTCACTTCACCCAGCAGTGAAAATCCAAGTATTTTGGGGGGGTCAGAATCCCATTCTTTTGACAAAACAGCCAGTTCCACAGGACTTTTCATGGCACACAAAATTAAGCATGTGCCTAACCCTGTGCAGGATTGTATCATTCACACGGACAGTAGATGTACTGTTAATTAAATGCTACTTGTAATAAAATATATTAAAGTGATTGAAGCTGCTATAGCTGCAGTGGGCCTAGAAAGTACAATAATCCTTCACTGTAATGTAGAATCCTCATGTCAGAAACATGTACAGTACTTAGAAAGAGTATAATTAATGCACATTAACATATATACTCAGAGAGAGAATATATGAAGAGGGTGCTTTGGGACATGGTTAAAATTTTTGTGACTTCAAATTAGGGAAATTTGGAAAATCTCCAGTTCAGCAATTTAAAATGATTAAATGGTATCATAGCTTTGTCCTAAAGTTGGACAAATGTGAAGAAATGTGGAAATGTGGTTTTGTTTCATTAATGAGATATTCCAGCCTTAAATATTGTTTTCCACAAATACAATAAATATTGATTTTCTTAGCTAATTAAGAATGGATGGTCACCCACAAATAATTAAACTAAACATTTAGTCTTGTATAGTGCAATGAAAAATTGGATGCTTATTTCAGAGATGGGTAGTACGTGAAGGTCATTAGACTGTCCAAGGTCAGTATTGGATTAAAATGGAGATCTACCACTGAAGAGCAAGGAGGAATTGTTTTAGAGAAAGAGGGACATTTTTGTGTGGCTCAGGCTGAGAACTGTTGCTGTATGTGATGGTGTCTGTTTGAAATTTGGAGGCAGGGGTGAAAACTGGAGGTGAAAATGGAGGTTTATTTCTCCTGTAGAGATAGTTCACCCTTCACTTGAATAGTGAGACCTGCAGGGCACTGTCAGTCAGTGTGGTGAAGTTGCCAGCAAGAGACCCCGGCTGGGCTTGCCCTGAGCTCTGGTGGGTTGCTGGGCCCCTTCTGAGCACTTAGAAATGGTGTCCTGTAAATACATGCTGTGTCTGACACGTGCATGTCACAGACCCAGGGCTCTTGACAGTTAAAAGCAGTTTGGGCAGACAACACAAGTGCTGCAAAACTCTGGAGTAGCTTTAAGGCAGAAAAATGGAGCTGGGTGAAAAACAAGAGTGAGAGATGGCAAAAACCCCACACCTCATTTCCTTGTTGACGTTTTTGTTTCAGAATTAGATAAAAAAGGTAGAATCAGAAAAGGAAAAAAATAAGAGTGTTGATCTTTTTTTTCCTCTACTTTACCTGAAGCCTGAAAAGCAGAAATTTAGCCTTTTTAGAAAGAAGATAAGGTCAGAGTCCACCTGGGTTGCCCGGTATTACATGCAAATTGTCATGTTCTGTCAAACTGTTTAAATCCATGCCAACTAACCAGGTCCTTTAGGTAGTCCAAGTAGTTGGTTAAAGAGCTCAGTCTGGGCATTTTTCATTGGCTATCACAGCAATAAAAGGGCCGTAAGTGTTGGTTTAATGATATATGTGTGAGGATGAAGTATCCAGTGCTGCTACTCAGAAGATACTTTTGCTTTTCCTGATTGTAAAACTCACAGTCTCACAAAATGGGTACCTCTAACAAGAATCTAGATGATCACCTTCTGAGGAAAAAATGAAAAAAAATTGTGGCATTGGAATGTGACTGTTTAGGAAAATTACAGGACCCACAAATATTCCAGAGGAATAAAATCTCAAAATGGCAAATGTGTATTAAGTCCCGAGAGTTGCAAATATTACAGCCACCGTAGATTTCTCATCAGGTAGATGAGATTTCTCATCAAACTTATAGATGTCATAGACATAAGTAACAGTCAACATAAACAGTTGACAGAACTAAGAGCCAGATGATAGTCTTCATATTATGTTGGATTTGATTTCAAAGGATGAATAATTGTAAGCTTGCTGTAATGACCTTTTTGCTTTCCAGGCCAATCAGCTCCTGCATGCCAAAGTGTATGCTGTGTTCACGTGTTACTGTTAAGACTTTCAAGGAAGTATTAAGTATCACAACACATTTATCAAACATGTACTGCAAAGCTGACAAGATGAAACTCAGATCATTTTACTGCAATACAGTTGCTGGATCTGAAAAAATGTACAACACCACCCCTTCAGGATTCTCTGTACCTCTACAGGTCCGGGAACCATGCAATACCCCACAGCTGCTGTGTCACATGTCTGGAAAACTTATTGTGTTCTCATTGCTAGAACTTCTTTTCTCCATCATCAGGGTCTAACTTTCAAGAATTGAAATAAGCCCACACTCTGGATGTGTCATTATTTCTAAAACATAGAGAGAGCATCACACAGAGTAAGTTCTTCAGTTA
The DNA here is from genome assembly GCA_013400555.1 of Jacana jacana. Taxonomy (NCBI): domain Eukaryota; kingdom Metazoa; phylum Chordata; class Aves; order Charadriiformes; family Jacanidae; genus Jacana; species Jacana jacana. Next base: position 32,820 of record VZTM01017899.1, on the reverse strand, counting down.
CAGGCAAATATTTTATCAGAAATTTGTTAGTATAAATAGATATATAAATTCTAGTATAAATTTATAAGGTCAACTATTAAACCCATTTTGCATTTTGCTTTTTTCCATAATACCGCTGATTACATTTTTAATCAAGTTTTTGCTTCTTTTTTGGGAGGGCTAAGGGGGTAGGGTGGATGCACACAGTGCATTTTCAAATATAAGCCAAGATTTCTCACATCCATGTCAATTTTAATGTAGGTTTACCTAACTGTTCTTAGAAGTACACATGTACTGTGAAGCATTTCCTTCAAAAACCAAAAATGCAGACCTCCTTCAGTCACAAGGGAAGTGACCTGCAGAGTATCCGAGCACCTACGTGAGCAGCATGGCACTGCAGGATGCCTTGTCCAAGTCACTGGTGGGAAAAGGCAGCTTTTTTCTTCAGCCTCTTCCTTCTACTTCTTTTTTTTTGCTGTTTTGTTTTGTGTTTTTTTTTCAATCCCCACCCCCCTTGCCTAAAAAGGATCAAGATATACCTTTTGTTCTTAAAAAACCCAAAGAACCCCACACATATGGCCTATCTTTCATCTGTTTGTGAATATTTCATTGGTCAGTATTCTGCGTATATCTAATATTCCTGCATTAACACTGCTGCACATAGTGAGGAGTGCACGCTGACAAAAATTAAAAGAACATGGGGGAGAAAGGGGTGCTTGAAATCTTAGTTGAATTGAAGTCCAAGATAGAGTTTATCTGGTGATTTCAGTAGAGCAGGAATTTTTTTGTAACTGATGACAAAATCTTCTAATTTCATCAGTACATAGATTTTTGGAACCATGTAAAATATTTTCCTTATTTGTAGTAAATCTTTTTATACATATGGATATATTCATTATATATGTTGTTGAGTAACTTGGAGAAGGAGAGAATATAAATAAAATCACCTAGAGAACCATTAAATGTTATTAACAAATAGGAGTCATTGATGTGTCTCCCTTGTGTAGAATGAAAGTTGTAGTGGAGAAAAAGGAGAAGAGGATGCCAGGAATATGTGAGGTATTCTCCATAGAAAACACAGAGTAAATGTACAAAGATAAGACAAAAAAAGAACAGAATGATGAAAGTTAGAAAAACATAATCATCCAGCAGATGTAACATTTATTAGCTAAGCTCATATGCAAAATACCTTTCACATTTAAACAAGACAAGGTGATATTAACATCCACTGTACTGATTTTGCCCTGCATATACATGGAAAACCATAATGCATATATTCAATCTGAGGAAAAGCTTTAGATTTAAACTTGCAAACAGTAAATATAGGTTTAGAACAAATAAATGTGATCCAGAGCTGAAGTTGGGCAACATAGCTTAGCCCACATTTATGCAGGGGCTGCCAGAATTTGATTTAGATACAAAGATATTGCTCTGCTTTTAGTTCAAAATTTATTAAGGAGCTGATGAAGTCTTCACTTGCAAACATAGAGACTGTTTTCCTTTTTGGATTAGCGACTTTCTGTGCCTTTAATACCTAAACCTGCAATGGTTCTGTGATATGAAATAGTTTGTGCAGTCTTGTACTTGGCTGTTGTAGTCCAGCATTTGTAATGCTCTTACGCAGTATCTACTGCTGTTGATTTTATATGACTTTGCATAGGATTTTTAAGCTTTGCCTGTGTGTTAAGTCCACAGGCTGAGCTGTCTTCCCTCAGCTACTCCAAAGACTCACAAAACCATGTAGACGACAAGGGTGGTTCCCTCCAGATCTGACAGCTGGTGGTCCCCAGATGGATTGGTCCCGAAACCTTGGGAGAGCCAGAGCTGAGCTGGAAAGACTTAAGTGTCTCCAGTAATACATTAGTAGGGCTTTTGAAAGCCTTGAGCTCCGCAGGATTTTCTGCCAAGAATTTTCTGTGAGTTTAACACAGTATGAAGTGTATGGTTTCCAGCAGTCACAACCTCCAGAGACTATGTCAGCCAGGCTTCTGGGAGGCTTCTCACGTGGCTTTGCAATACGTATGGCTCGTGGGAGGCCTGTCCCCAGAAATGGTACAGAAAGTTTTAATACCCTCACCACTATCCAGCTGGAGACAGCTCTTTTCTGTTTACTAGCCAGCCTTGCTGACTGTGAGACCTAATATCTTTGCTTAAGCAAAAGTTACTCAGCTTTTTCTAGTTAGAAAAGGCAAAGGCATCTCTTTTTTTTCCTCTTCAGTGCAAACATTTTGAAGTAAAATCACCACTATGGCAATGCTATAGGCTTTGGTAACACATTGTTATTGTCTAAGAACACAGGAAGACTGTTGGAGGCAAGTGTTAATGTTCTCATACCAGTGACCCGTATTTTTATGCCAATACACGATTGCTCCATAGGTACAAAAATGTAATAGGTTGTAATTTATAGCAACAACAACATCAGATATACCCCATCAGTGTTCTCAGTTGCTAACTGATCATTTGCTACAACTACTTTCCTTGCAGACGTAAAGTAGTAGACTGTTAAAAGTTGAGGTCTAACAGATATTCTCCCCAAACAAAAGAGCCCAGATGGCTGACCGTTACACAGCAGCTACCAACACTAGCTTTTATCTATGAAGGCCATCTTTAGAAATACAGGCCAAATCATGAATGAAATATGCTGAGGGATCTGTATCCATCAAGTCAAGCTGCAATAGATAGTTACATGGAACATAAAATGCATTTCAAAAATCATTACCTCTTTTAGAAGAGCTTGCCCGGCAGAAGAAGGTGAAGGGTTGAGGTAAACAGGAATTTATTGGGACAAGCGCTTCTTGGAAAATTTAATCTTTAAATATACCTGGCCAGACGGTATCTGACTAACCAGCTCAGTGGGCTTAGGTTGTACTTATTTGTTCCACACATATAAACTGCAATGGACTAAACAAAGGCAAATTTGGGAGGGTTGTTGTTACCTTGCTCTCGGTAGTCTTTCAACAGCTCTTTGTCTTGTAGGCAATAACAGAGTGCACAAATCTGATTAGAGGTCCTCATGCTCTGTCTATCTATGGTAATTTACTAAAAAATGTACTTTCTAGGCATAAAGCTCTTGATAAAGATTTGCCCTGTACATGGGCAATTAATTTTTTTCATTTTTTTTTATTTATTCACAGTTACAGATTTGGCTGTGACTGATTTGCTTCTTCTCTGCATTCTTGCAGAAGAAAATTTTTGTGTGTTGACTCTCACCATGTTTGAAATGCCAGGGGAGAAATGGGCAATCTGATAAAGTTCTCTTCAAGGAAGTTGGGGATTTTCCATTTTTTTGAAAATTCAACTCATCTCAAGTCAGCATGTCTTTCCAGTAGATATGCTCCAGCCTTAATTGGGGTGCTCAGTCTGAGGGTAAATGGGTGAAATTTAAGGGCCAGCAATATTAAGCAGTTTCCCCAAATAATCTTGCAATCTCTTCAATTCTATGCATTTAAAATGAAGAATCTTGCCGTGTGCAGCCTGCAACATGTTAAGTATTCTTGGAACATGGGCAAAGTGTTTATACCCAATAAGTAACTCTACATCACTTGCACAGTGAATTCTTTCCCACTGCCTAAAATACAGTATAACTGAGTGCAAGTGCAGATTAACAGGGTGATGAGTCTCCTCAGCCTTGTTTCAAAGCCATTGTGGGGTGGCTATGAAGACCCTTCAAGCTGTGTGGCTAAGATCTGTGCTCAGTGGGTCTTTCCACCTGACTTTCTGCAGTCCAAAAATATAGCCCTGTGATCCCAGAGTGATTTTTTGATCTCTCTTCTGAATGAATCTTTGAAGTGAGGAAAGACAAGACAGATCCTTAGAATCACGGTCTGAGGAAAAACTTTGCCATCAGATCTATTAGCAATGCCTCCACTTCGCCCAGAAATTTGAAAGCACAAACTTAAAAAGGTTAAAAAAAATATGAAAGCAAGTGTGAAGGAACAATAGCATGGGATAAGAGAAGATACAATGGTGAGTGATTTGAGAGCAATTAATACCTCATTTGGTTTCTTATAAAGGTGTACATTACACAAGGAAAGATTATAAGCCTTTTACTCTTTACTTTAGTGTCTCCATGTTACCCAGAGGTATGATGAGCATTGTTTTGATGGGAAGAACTTGGAAGCTGCATTGTGTCTGCCACAATATGTCAAGTCAAACATAGGAGCTGAAGAAGTGCCTTGATTATGCTCAATTAGTACTGTTTGCTTTGTGGCCTTCCCATTAACAAGTATAAATTTGTACAGTGGTCACTATTTAAAAATTAATATTTACCGAGGGTTATCATATCATCAAGCCTAGGACACTAAGTAGTTCCTTAAACTTTGAGCAGAAAATAATCCCGCGATCTGGTAAATATTTAACACACGTATCTTTTTATGGTAACCACCACTTTTGATACAGGTGTTCATTACCTCCTCCTGGCTACACCTTACATTAAGTTACATTGCACTGAAGTTAGACCTCACTTAGACAATTTTTAGTTAAAGGAACTGAGCAGAAGAATGTAAATGAAACTGACTTTATAATGAATATAATGAATCAAACTATAATGAATAATCACTTTGATTTTTTGCTGTCCTCTCATCCCAGAGCATTTGATTGAGCATGGCTTCTCTGTGGAAATACTGAATTTGTGGGTAAAATATATCTAGGGGAAGTTAACTCAAGGTTCCATTTGCCTTTGTGTGTAACAGGAAATTTTCTGTTTGTCAAGGAAGATTCTCCAGGAGCTAGCTACACTGTCCAGATACTTTTAATCTAACCACCCTTCCTTTGATGTGTAAGTAACAGATGTTTAAGAGATAAGAAATTAGATAGATTGTGATTACTGAGAAACAACTTAATTTCAATTCATTACTTGGTGTTCTCACCCACTTGTTCTGAAAATGACAGTAGTTAGTAGAGCTGTTAGCTTTTTTAATTGACATTTTTTATGTTATAACAATCAACTTAAACTTAACCTATGCACACCTCTAATTTTGAAACACATCATTTGCTAGCTAATATGTCACTTTTTCAGAGTAAGTTGGAATTATTTGCAAAATGGCTTCACTTTAATTATGTGTATGCACCACTTAGCCAGCTTGGGGTTTTTTGTAGGCTATGGAAAGAGATAAGGAGAAAGCAGGAAACAACAGCTTTGCTTCTCCTTCTTTCTCAAAACAAAATCCATTCCCTCCTAGCTTCCTAAAAAAAGGTATTTCAAATGAGCTAGAGGAAGGACTTGGCAGGGGAGAGATTAGATTTGGGTATTTCTAGTGAGAAGGAATTGGGATGATTAAGAAACTATCTTGGATAACTCATTAGCTTTCAAATATTGCATGTTTTTGGTTGATAAAGGTTCACTCAAGTACTTTAAGGCATTTGACTTCGTACCTCACAAAATTTTGATTAAGAAACTAACATGATAATAAACTCAACATGGTGTATGTTGAATGGCTTCAAAAGTGCAATTTTTTCTTGTAATTGCAAACAGGGAATTCTCACCGAAATGATGTTTTCCTAGTCAGGTCCTGAGGGGTCAGTTGTTAATGCAGTGCTGTGAAATATTTGTATTGGTGCAGAGGAAAAGACTTAGAATAGGTATTCAGGAAAACTTTCTAAAATATAGTACAGTTAATTACACAAAGAGGATAAGTAGGAAAGCTGCTGTGTAAGTTCAGTTGCATCTGATTCCTGCTAGAGATATGCTCTAGGTGACCCTTTGAGACTTCTCCAAAGCTGCATCTGGATGACTCAAAGACAAAATGATCACTGACAAAATTTGAGGGTGGTAAGGAAATTGAAGCAATGATAAATAAAAGAGGATAGGCTGCTGACACAATGCCAGATGGATCAATCTCCCAATAACTCAGGTATAAGGAAGCAACACAGTGTTGTAGCACAGCTATAACTGTAGGGCAGTGGGGAGAGAAGAAATGGAGGAGAGAGCACAAAACTTACCAGCCTGTAGCTGTACATAAACACTGTACATCACAGAAACTCCGTCACCAGTTCTGATCTTTTCAATCCAGAAAAAAAGCCATCAGAATGGCTGTAGTGCTTTATAATTTGTCCTTGCAATAACCTATCCCAACAAATCATGCCTGTATAGTTCAAAAGTCAGGCAACATTTGCAGGAAGAAGTATTATTTCTTATGTCTAACTGGTATCACTGGAAAAAAACAGATGATCTCTTAGCTACACCAGCCCTAAATCTCCTCCCTTTTTCCCAACTGCATCAATCTGTCTTACAAAAAAATACTACTGGTCCTTACAAAGTCTGCTTTGTTTATACCCTCTGGCCATCATGACTATAACAACCCTACTGTAGTTAGAAATTGAAGTAACAGGTGACTCAATCAAGTCTAGGAGAAGCAACATGAGAAGAAAGACACACAGACTGTGGCACACTCCACTGGCTGGAAGGACAAATTCAGAGTGAAAACTAGGTTCTCTTTCTATGAGTGACAGCAATTAAGTCCCAAACAATGTATAATTTGATAGATTTCCCATCAGAAAACAAAAATAAATAAAACAAGTCTAGATATTTTTAGTAAAGTATGTTGAACCAACAGGAGCTGAGATTTGGAGCTAAACCAAGGCTTTTGGTCTTTGTTAAATGGGAAGTAAAAAAATGGATGAACCCAGTTGCCTCCATAATCTATGAATCTATAGCTCTGTAATTTAATTCCAAGGGCTGAATTTAAAAATAGTGAGTAGAACAGCTCTAAACCCACTCTCATTTCTAGTTTATTGTTCTAAATTTGAGGCCACTGCATCTCTCATTTGTTTTTCTGTGTTCATCTTGTAAAATTAAACAGGCTAAGGCTCCACAGGATGAGAGTCGGGCCAGGCCAACATAGACAGGCTTTTAAGCAGTCTCCTCAAGCATCACAAATCTGTGTCCAAACCTCACGGTTTATCACGTGTTAAGCCTATCCAGATGGTAGGTTATATTCTGGTATTAACAATTCATGTCCATTTCCCCTTCCATCTCTGTAGAAAATTGCCAGCAAGTCTCCCTGGTGGTCTTTTAAAAGGAAGGAGCCTGCACATACATGAATGTACACCACATACTACAATATCTTGTTCTGAACTGAAAAAACAAGCTCTTAGTCATTTAGAATCTGAAATATGTAGCAGAACATGGCTTCAGATGGTATGAAATTGTGCTGTTTGCAAGTACTTCCCCTAACTGCCCTTGGCAGTCCCAGGCTCATGAGGACAGGACTTGGAAAAAGAGGAGAGTCTGGCCTGGAAGTGGTTTGTCTGCTTTTGATAGCTGGGGCTATGAGGCTTTGCGTGAACAAAGGTAGGACTCTTCTCTCCACACAACATTACAGGTGCTGCTACAGCTTCAGTCTTGATTGCTATCAGCTGCATGCCCAGAAGCAATGTTTCAGATTTATGGACTGAGAAACCTGGAGATTTTTAGTATACTTAGCAGGCAGCAGAAATAAGTGTGGAGTTAGACAGCAGACTAAACTGGCATGGAGGTGTAGTCAGAGTCAGTTGTCCACTGGTTGTAGCACAACTTGTAGCTAGAGAAATTCTAGCCTTGATGGATCCAGGAAAACCCAGGAAAACTTTTTTTGTTGTTTTTTTTTACATTGGAAAACCTATGAGTTTATACTTTTAAAGATCACCTGCAGATCATTAGGGCTGCCTATCAGTTTCTCCAGAGGTTCCCTGGTTTTCAGTAGGTCCCAGCAGACAGCATCTCAGCTCTCTGTTTCCCTGTTGCATTGTTTCCCTACAAACATCTTTACCTTCCCTGTTCTTCCCCTAGGAACACCTGCCCGCCTGTGGGGATAAAGCCTGGTACCACAGCTTCTTTCCCAGGAGAGGAGGATCAAGATGAGGCAACATATGGTCAGGATGTACTGCACAGCTCTGCAATTTAGAAGAGGTGGAAATAAAAGAATCTTGGAGCAGGAACTAGCTGAGTTGGGTGAAACTGAGCAAATTTCAGGAACACAAAATTCTCCAAGCCTTTGCTTTATCTTTCTTTGGCACCCTGTGAGTGTGCATCACTGATAACAAGGCAAAAACTGCAACCAAACCTCCTTGTTTAATCCCTGGTCATTTTACCAATGTCTTACCAAGCTATTTCTTTCTGAAAACCTCTATTTTTTTTCTGTTTTAATCACCTATTTCCACCCAACAGTTTTCTCTTCTTTGTTATAGTAAGTAAGCCAGCTGGCATTTTAAAGTCCTCCAGATGTGCTACCATGTCTTCTAGAACCCCTCAGAAAAACCTCTGTATTGTTTCAAGTCACCTCTTCCTCGAGTCTATCTCTTCTACAGTACGAGCAGGCCATCCTTGCTATCATCAGTCTGAGCATCCAGAAGGAAGAGACATCCATGATGGGCTGATAAGTAGCTTAAGGCATCTCACTTAGTTGTCTAACTTGAGAAGGATATGATAATTAAGTGTCTGAGTTAAGAGCATTCCTGTCCTTTTTATTTAGCTGGAGAGAGAAGTAGATCCCTTCAGAGAGCGATTCAGGGCACCTAAACCCAATTCCTTGCAAAACCTGTTTCTCTTCACTGAAATATGGAAACTGAGGGAAGTTTGCAGTTCTAAATGTGCGTATTTAGTCCCTGCAGCTAAGCAGTATGAATATCCCACCTGCCTTCTTTCACTGTTCATACACCCCATATAAGTTCAGGCACCCATAAACATTAGCGGATATAACAAGGGATTTTCTTGCGTAGCTGCTGCCTTCCCTGGTGCCTTTTTCTCTCCAAGATGAGAGCGTGCCATGTCATTCAGAGCTCATTACAGGGTGCAATGCACTGCTACCCCATCCTAGCACCCCAGAGGTACAGATTTTGGTAACAGTGTCTCTTTTTTTTATACTTCCTCATCCTCTGGGGAGAATTTTCATTGATTCTGCTATCAGGAGTGTCCTGGTGGTTCAGCTGCCCTTATGAGGTGCAGACAGTGCAGAAAGGGAATGAGAGATCAGCAGCTTAAGTGGCAGGGAAAGTTCTTTAGCTGCCTGTTGCTGGTGGCTCGGCAGCTCTCGTGGGGTTAACCCAAAAGTTAGCTGCTCCTGCGTCTTGACACAACTCTGAAGTTTGCCAAATAGCATTAATTAAATTTCATGCTTTTCATCAGACTTATTAAATCTACTCATCCCTACCAGCTCCCATACTGACATGGGCTATTATTGTTACTATTCTTATTATTATTATCATTACTTTACAATTAGTATGTTGTTCCCCCACCACTGTTAAATGTGACTGAAGAGTGTTTCTGGGTTAATACTTTAAGACCAATCTAAACTATAGAAGGCACTGAGGATTATAGAAGAGACATTTATTTTAGGCTTCAAAGTACTTTTCATATGTTAAAATTTTTAGGGAAATGCTTCTTCCCAGCTCTGTCTTAATTTTTTCTAGACTCAAGGAATGCCTTGATCTGACCTGTGTCTGCATTTTGAAAGGGTGAGGCATATTTTGGGGGAAGAAGGAAAGGGAATGATTACTACAAGAAAATGTGTGGTGAAATATTTCTGAAGGGTCTAGCTGAAAACAGGCTGTTGAAAATATGCAAATTCATCCAATTCTTGCCTTATATTTATATGATTTTTTTTCAGTTGTTATTTAAACCCTGTGTATTAATTCAGTGCTGCAATGTGAACCTGCTAGAATCCGCTGCCAAGGATTGTTTAGGCTTGGTGATGGATCTCAGAGAATATGATTGTAAATAGGAATGTGCACTTGTTCAGTCCTTTCAGTGGTGGAGGATATAAGTTGCTGAGAGAGATCATGCAACTGGACAAGCACTGTCGAGATCAAGTAAACACTATTTGAATCCCTACTTCCCATCACAGGCAAGTGCGCTTGAACACATATAGTAAATTCTCTGATATTTATAGACTTTAGTAACATAGAGCATTCATTAAAGACTGCCTGCTTTAGGACTTTACCTTGTGCTACATTCAAGCTCAGTGTGGAGAACTGTCCTACTTTTCTTTTGTTGTGTTGTGCAAAAATCAACTTACATTTTGCCTTGGGAAAGAGGCTCAATTTGTATTTGCTTAGCCCTAAGACTTGTGCAGAGAAAGCAAGTTTGTCATGTATCTGTCATGACATTATCTAGATAATGCCTTTTGATAAGCAGTATCATTTTTCTGGAGCAGTATTGAAGAGGACTTTACCCTGGAGTGAATTGAGAGCAGCTGATACTGCTTATCAAAAGGCACTCGGTTGGATAAACACTTAAGTTCTGCCTGGTATCGGGTATATGCCATCCATATGAGAGATGGTCTATGTTCTTCAATTGTAAAAAATGTCTCAGGTTACTCAAGAAATGATTCGCCAGACCTGATATTTTAAAGTTGGCTCTTTTCCAAATCTGGCCATTATTTCAGAAAAAGAAGCTCTTCATCTTAATAGCGTACAGAGGATGCTTAGAAACAAGTCCCTTCTTTTTTCCATGACAGTTACACCATTACTTCTGAGCTGCATGGTCGGTTTGATGTTTGGACTCCAGCATTGCAAATGAAAGACCAAAGGCCAAACAGAGACCCCGTGCTCCGGCAGGGGAAAAACTCGATGGTTGCAACACACAGCTGCTTTCCTAATGAAATATTCCACCACTGTCAAACAATAAATCTTACAAAAGGAATATTTTTTCTGAATGTTTTCATCAGAATTTTTTTTTTTTGTAATAGTGCCCAGCAGCAAAAATAATAGAAGGCATCTAGAATACAGGGCATCTGACCCCAGGATTTCTCTGTACCAGTGTTTGTTTGTATTGCTGCTACTTACTTGAGCACTGATAGTAGATTAACTTCAAAAAATTGCCAGTATGGACAAAGCAGTAGAAAGCATTTGTTGTTAAACCTGTCTGTACACCTCAGGGTGCCCCAAGAAGGTAGAGGTGGGAGCCTCTCTATTCTCCTTTCTCCTCTTGAATGATTGCTCCCTGCCATAGCTTTTGGTCTTCCCTGCATGCGTGCTCACAACCTGACACATCTGCAGAAGGGGTGGGACGTGAAGATGGAGGAACTCACCAAGTTGATGTGCTCCTGACATACCAAGGTGAGGGAGCAACAACAGTCCACACACTTATCCGTCACCTCTGACCCACACACAAAGGCCACAGCTTTAAGAGCACTTGTCAAACGAAAGAGAACAACTGGGGAAGCAGTATTCCCAGCTCCCAGAGTTTTATTCTGCATCATGTATTTTTCTTAAACTGCAACCCTTGCAGGCAAACTACACAACCTGAAGATTTCACACCTCATTAAAATTACATGCATACACACTCATGCGCACACACACACATTCTCAGGTGTTTTGCTAGTGGAGCAAAGCTTGAGAAGATGGCAAAAAACCCACCTCAACCCTGTGGACAAAGGAAAAGAAAACTGTATTTTTTTAATTATTTAGAAGTTGTGAGCCAGCCTCATAATTTCTCAGCATTTGGAGCTGGTAATAATTTATATTGCTAGGTACATGCTTTAACACAGGTGGGATTTGTCTGCCTGAGAATCTGAAGGCAATATCTTTTATGGTTACAAAGCAGCCGGCCAAGTTGAACTTTCATTCCTGCTCCCATTTCCTTCCAGCTCTCCAACTCTTTTTTTCCTTGTCCTTTTCTTTCCTCAGCACTCCCCCCAGTCATCTACCCTTCACCTCACAAAGAAGAGGGAGGCTTGCAAATGTGTTATACTTGGTGTTGGAGCACCGGCAAACTCTGGAGGGATCAGGCGAGCTCGTTTTCATCTTTTATAAACAGCAGCTTGCTCTCTCTGTGTGCTGCAGCCTGTGGTGACACTGACCTCTGGTGATCACATAAGTAACACTCACACGGCAGTGACACAGCTGCAATTTTGAACTAGGGTGGGTTTGGGGATTTTTATTTATTTTTTTTCACCAAAGCAGTGGCTCCCCTTTAATGAGACTGTATTTTCCAGCCTGTTTTGCACCATAAAGGACAGACATGAGTATTTGCTCCCCCTCTGGTTTTCCACAAGGGTACTACTGCAGCCCTTCTGTTAGTGCAGTAAGTTTTGTACAACATTTCTCAAAATTCATACTGCCCATGATAGGCAAGTTTATCGTCTGTCACACTATTTCTTGAAAACAGACTTACTTCTTACCTTAATTCCTAAAACAAATTCAGAATAAGGCTGTGGCCCTGCAGAAGTGACAGGGTACAGCTTCTTGCAACACGCTGCCATCCTGAGGATTTCTCTTTGCACTCGCCAAATGTGGCATTAACTCCGCTGAAGGGAACGGAAACCAGATCCCCACCCAGGCTAGTTTTTGTTCATGTAGCCAAGAAAAGCAAATAAATCCAGAGCTAAGGCTGCAGTTTTCAATTGCTCATTTTAAATCTGCTCTATTATGATATTGGAATGATCTCAGCACGCTGATGTTACAGAATCAAATATGCGCTGCAGACCTTGGCAGAAGTGAGCATTGAGGTAATGAAAAGAGTTTTGGCTTGACATTTGCTTTATTTTGTAACCTTAATTCTACTTTAATTTATTCTTTGGAGATTTTAGAGCTCAATCCCATTCAGATGGAGTGAGAGAAAATATTGTGTTGCTTATTAATCATTAGCAAATCTCTGAGATGTGGCGATAGGTAATGACACAGGTATTGGAAAGCACACTTTGAATGAACTTTAATTAAAAATGTAAGGACTGATGATACCCTCATTCTATAAGCAATACTTTTTGGATATCATCCGGTACTGCTGTAGGCCGGTAGGTATGAACAGTCCTTGAGCTCCTTAGGATAACTTAAAAATGCAAGGAAAAGAGGGAAGGATTAATTAAAAGCAGGCTGTTTAAGTGAGTAAAAAATTGTTTTCCACAAAAAAACCCACATGGCAAAGTGTCAGGTTAGATGAAAGATACAGACAGCTAGATAATAATCCCCTTGATTGCGTGTTTAACTTTTCTTCTATTGATAGGTTTGCCTGAGAAGTATTAAAACATTTCATGAATCTCTTTAAAACACTACTCTACTGTAGCAGAAGGAAAATGAATGCTTAGTAGTCTGCCTTGTGCTTTTAACAAACAGATTTCATTTACTCCTTTGAGTCAAGCAAAATTAGAAGGACCTAAGGGTCTCTGATCATTTGTCCAAAATTAATGATCAGTTATTGAATAATTAACTGTCATTGATACCTCATTTCTAAACAAATCAATGGACCCATTTAAGTGTTTGTGTAATGATAGTAATATAATCCTTCCTCATATGAACTGCAAGTGAATAGACCAAAGAGAAAAAGCACATTCTCCACCCGAAGTAATTATGAGACCTACTTAAAAATCATTTGCCTCAGCAGAAATATAAAGTATTTTTCTGCATAATTTACCTCCAAAATGTGTGCATGTGGCTTCCACTTTAAAAAAATGAAACCTGTATGAGTGGAAGTAGTGCTCCCATATCCTTGAAACGTGAGAGCAGGGGTATAGGTGATGTTTATAACAGCACAGTGAGGACCCCACAGCCATGGTGTCCAAAGGACCTGGGGAGGAGGGCATCCATCACCCGCCAGTCCAGCATTGGCGAGGGGCATCACACAACTCATGCAAACTGGCTGGCAAAAGGGAGGGAACGTAAAAGGCAGATTGCCGTGGTTCATTAATCTCTTCCTCCTGATTGTGCATTGCTTTCCTTCCCATCGCTCAGCGCTGCTCTTCCACGCAGCCAAACACGGTCTAGCAATCTAGAATTTAAGTCGGGGGGACTATCGTTTTTTATGATACCACAATGTATTTGTAGTGTGCGAACAAATTTGCTGCCACCAATGAGGATGGCTTTATAGATGGCTCCATCCCCGTATTTCTGAAAATACTCTGGAGTCTCAAATACAACACTTAACTTTGATTTTCTTAATAAACGGCAGTTGCAAGTAAGCACTTCAGCTTGGGTGCAGAGAGTAGAGGAGTGCTGTTTATTTCAAGGCTCGAGTATAGAAAACTGTAAAGCTGTTCAGACCAGGAATTAATTTTAAAATGTCATGTAGTTCACTCAGAACATCGTGGACTTACCCAATGTTATCCCTTCAGCTGGCAGGACAATGAATGCTTGAAGCAGAATTATTTAGTAGTATTAAAAAGAGAGGGCATTGTGAGCATTTAGTAAGAGGTCTGTGAACACAACAAATGCCAAAATTGGAAGCAGAAATGTTTGCCTTATTATTTGAATGAACATTTAAACAATAGCAATAGCAATAAGAAAAAGCAGAAAAATCCCCAAATCGGACTGAAAATCTTAGGGTATAGCTATATTTTAAAAAATAATAATTATATGGGTAAACTGATGCAAATATCTAGTTATTTTTGCTGTCACTCATTCACTCCTACCCTTTGGCAACAAACACATTGGGTTTGCCTTCATCTTTCTATTAACTATTGCTTAAAGAGCTCCACTCCCACTCTTCTGCAACAGCAGTATCGGAATATTTCCAAAGAATGCTGAGGTACGTTGTCTGCCTTAGCTGTCCAGTTTTAAAAAGCCAACAAATTTTACATCAGTTTGTCATTTGTGAGTTTTCTAAGAGAACACTGAGATTTTAGAGAGGGCACAGGTCTCCCTCCTGTCCCAGCACAGCATCTGCATTGTCTCAGTTTTGAGGAAGATTTATGTACTGGAATGTAGCTGCCCCCTCCTATTCTGCTGAATTTACCAGCTGATGTGTAACAAGAGGCTATTTTAAAATGTTTTGAACTTCTTTTTCAGTGAAAAAATCTGTAGGTCTTTCCCAGCTTTCCCAAATGAGAATATATCTGAGACATATGCCAGCATATTGGAATGGTTTTTTTTCAGTTGCAGAAATTAGACCAAAAGCAATACGCAGCTGATATGTCTGATTCTGCTTCTGAGTGTGGAGTAAACTGGGGGGGAGGATGTCAGTCCTTGCTAAAAACTGATGAAGGGGAAGGCTGCTGGGATTTTGGTTTTGCAGGTGAACTGCTGCTAGAGAGCTCCAATTGTGATTGTTCCGTATTAGGAAAATTCAGAATCAAAAGAATTCATAGCTGAGTAATGTATTCATTCCAAAAAAAAAAAAAGAAAAAAAATTATTTCACAGCAGAAGTAATTTTTAAACACGTACAATAGAGAATTAGGTGTATTTATAGGGAGAAATGGGTTGTAGGATAAACATACACTGACCCAAAGAAGGAGAGGACTTAACAGCTTAGCTTAGCCAATCACATTTGCTGTGGATGCAGAGGCATCACAGCATATTGCAGCAAGCTCTCATCCCAACCTTGCAAACGCTCTCATGCATCGAGCCACCGTCTGTGTTCCTGCCATACCTGAAATGTTAGCAACGGAAAACGAGATGTGTGTTCAGTTGACATGTTCACAATGTACAGAGCATCGAAAGAAATTAAAGATGCAAAAGAATTGTTAAAACAACCCATTCCCCCCCTCCTTTCAGCTGTTTGAACAGCAAGCTGCTTATTTCTTTCCTGTGAATCTACACTGATAATAAAAGGGAATTTTTAAGGAGAAGTGGTGAAGTTTCCTAGCTGAAAATGTTTATAAAATACCTACTTATCTCAAAATGATAATGATGAGAACAGCTAAGAGCAATTACTATTTGCTTGAATATGCTGCCAGTGATCTTGTTTTTATTTATACTGATTTTATTTATTATTTTAGTTTCACAGTATTTGACAGAAATTGAATCATCTTTATTTGTATTGTCTTTACATCAAGCTTTTTGTGGCTGGCAGTCACAGCCCCCTCCAAGTTCTGCTTGGAACTATACCAGACAACATTTTCAATATCTATTGCAAGAAGAAATCTTTAGAGCAGGTTTAATTGTAAAAGTGCTGGGTGTTTATTTGTTAGCCTGGTATCTTAAATAAATAAGGGTGCCATGTTCTTCTTTCACTTCAATAAATGATGTTTGTGGAGACAAGTACCAGGCTGAATAAAGCATATGATGAACACTTGTTTTCAAAGCCATGATCTAGTTCTTAAAATTGAATATAAACAAATCTGATTTAGAATTAAAGGGATACTCTGCACTGAGTTTTGCCTCCTTGCTTTGTTCTGCATTTTAATTTTTTCCTGTCCTTCTCTTCTAATCTTGTGTGTTTATATTTTATAGAAATGAAGGCCAGGAAAAAATGTTTCTCTGCTTTAGAATCTTTAACAACCTGTATTTTATATACATGTTAAATATTTTGTAACTGAAACAGCTATTTTTGAAGTAATTCCCCTTGGAATATTTACAATTCAATAGGAATATCAGTGAAACTATAAAGTGAAGCTCACCGTAAACAGAACTAAACCAGGCATAATTACAAAGTTATGGGGATTAGAAAAATACAAACAAGCAGCAAGACTAATGAAAAATAAACTAGATTTCTTTTAGTTCTCATTCTGGAAGGTGCTAGGAATATAAAAGAACATCATAATTTTCAGTGTCATTATTTCTAAAAATAAGTGTCCCCTATTTTATGTTTTTTTGGTTGAAGATGTTATTTTATTGCTTCCTCTTGACAGTCCAAGTTTTCATTAGCAAACCTGAAATAGATATAACAAATTGTCCAGGTTCTGTCTGGCTTTGAAACGTAGGGGTAACTTAGTTTTAACTGTCATCTGACACTCTCTGTTTTAGTGTGGATAAGAGATGTTGAATTAAAGAAAATTTGTTCCACCGTTTGTTGAATTTAAACTCCGACCATATGTTTACATGAACTGACAACTCAAAAAAATTTGGGGAGGGCAACAACTAATTTCTTTCCAGTTTAAGAATGATGGATGCTCTCATCCAGCTGACCAAGTTAACAACAGATCTCAGGTTTAACTGCTAAAGGAAAGTGTAAAGGCTTTTTTTTGCTTTTCACTCTACTGTTACTACTGCAGTGTATTTATAGGAAACGCAATAGAGAATTAAATCAAAACACTGATTAAAAAATGCATAACATTAATGTCACAACAGTGTTTTTATCATCTAATGATAAACTCAGAACACCTCCCTGAGTTTACAAGGCTGATTGCAGCTAAAGGCAGCGCTAGACTTTTATACATTTAGGAAACACATTATTATAGTTTTGAAAATCATTACTTTTTGCAAGCAAAATTTATTTTGTTTACTCAAATCAGATAAATGTTACGGGTATTTTATTCATCGTTTTTCTGCTTATGTATATTGACATTTTTCACCAGATTCTTCCAGCACTCCAAGTTGGGATGTCAAAAACTGTGCTTGCAGAAATGAAAGTATCCTCATTATGCAAATTTAGGTTCCACTGATAGGCATGTTCTGTTTTATAAATTACATCCTCTTGTCAGAAGTCAAATTGTATTTGAATAACTTCACGGAAATTGTCACCAAGATTTTAAATTGTGTGCCTTGTATGCCATTGTTGATTTAGTCAGTGAGTAAAAAATGGACATATGTTGATTTTTAAATATGTGCATGATTGTTTTGTCATAAATGTTATTTAAATGAAACCTAGATGCATATGTAATTTTTCATGTATATTTTTGTAAAGTTTTGCATTATATAAATAATCTTAATGTTTATATTTAATAAAATATGTTAAATAGTATTAGTTGCTGTATATTTTAGTCTTAACAAGTTTGTTTCCTATAAACATTCTTGAAAAAATTTCCTGTAGGGTAAAATAAATATACATGTTCCGATAAAAATATTAAAGCGTAAAAGTTAAAATGAAAAGTGAACTTGAATTATGAAAATTGTTTTTATCTGCTATAAAAAGACTGCCTTACTTATTTCCATTTTTCATGAAATTTACAAAAAACAAACACAAGTATGTTTCACTCATTTTGTTGAGAGTATTTAGTAGTACTCAAATATAAGTTGATTTCTTATTGTAAGCTAAGCAATTTAATTAAAAAAACATTTAAACTCATTACGAAGAATAAACTGAGTTCAGAAAAGAATATATTTAAATAATTTATAGAGCACTGAGATGCTCATTTTAATTTAGAAAAGAATGTATTACTCTCCTATAAAAAAAAAAAAAATGATGAGAGATATGTTACCAGCAAAAATATGTCCTTTACAGAAGCTCATAGTATGGTTGATCTTAGTTTTCAGAATGACCATTATTGCAGCTGGAGTAATCTTTGATGTTAAGAAAAGTGGAAAAATCAAAGTGAAGTGGTAAATCTGTTCATTTTTCAAACATATTAATCTTGTCAAGATAATACATAAAATCAATCTTTGCAATTTTTTTCAGAGCCTTTTATTCCCTTTTATCCAAAATATGAAAGCACTTAGGAGGATAAAGAAATGTGGATGACTTTGGAAAAATGATCTGAAAATATATTTTGTCTGTTGGTATTAAACAGTGACACAAGTAATGTGAACTGTGCATGGTCGAAACATGAATTACTTGTTCAAGTATTGGTATTCATCATATTTGTTCTGCTTATAATATGAATATACAGCAAATTTCTGGTACAGCTTTCTTAACAATTCAACTGAATTTCAAACCCTGACAGTAACAAATACAAATTGCACCAGCCCAAAAAAATTGTTGGGGCTAATTTTAATATTAATGAATTCTTTACAACCTCAGTTCAGCAGTTTCGATTAAGCTTTAATTAGTAGCCAGAGGGGAATCCAAAACAAAAATAAGGAGTTGAATTGCTAATTAAGTTAGTTTGATGAGGTAGAGTTTTAGTAAAAGACTGGTTGTTGTTGGCTGTGCAGGTTCTGACAGGCTAAAAATACTAAAGATTATCATTATTGTAACTAACATCCTACACTGCCACCAGATTTCTGCGAGGAGCAGACAGTTCATTAGAGTACAACACTTTTGTGTGTCAGTACGAGAATTAAAGTCTTGTTAATAAGATAGCAGTGCATGGGAACCATAGACCAAGACAAGCAAACGTGGTTTTAAATTTGACTGGTGATAAATTATCTAGTTATTTGATAGCCCAGTATGCATCTGAATCTAATGTGCATTTATTTGTTAAGAACTGCTTGTCAGTCAATTCATTTCCCAAACGGAATTTTGTTTATTAGGCTACCAGGCTTAGTGATTTTTCTTTTGACATGTCCATCACAGTCACATTTTTCTTAATTTACATACTTTAGATGAGATGATGTTCACCAAAAAATTGTATTTAATAGTGTATGTGTAGATGCAAGTAGGTGTACCGTTAGATGCCCTAACTCCATAGCCTACCTCTCAAAGAAGATAATTTAAGAAACTCTATGAACAGACTTAGCTGAAGAAGTAGCATATAGTAAAACTAGATAGCTACGTTTTTTTCCTGCTGATACCTTTGATAGCAGGTTAAAATCTCAGCCAGCTTAAATCATTATCAAATGAATTTTTACATTGCCAAATTAACTATTGCATTCAATTAAATACTTTTGACATTATAAGTGTGCTACGGTAGCTCCCAAAAGATTACTAATTATAACCACTAAAGCTCTGCAGTGATAGCAATTCAACCAAACTGCACATAAGAAATGTGTTAGATATCTCTGTAAGGATCGTATGGAATGTCATTTGATTTCACTATACTTTGATGTTTTCTATAATTTATATTTTCTCCTTTTGCTTAAGGTTTCAAAGCCTACAAACCCAATAACGAAGGGATAAGGGAAGACAGAAAAATAAATGATATTGTTTCTGTGGCATTAAATATAAGCCTGCTATCAGAGCTACATAGCACTAGCGAATTGTAATCAGGTACTTTGACTTAACACTGTTTTGTTTTATAATAAGAGTGGTTGCCATATGTTGGAAGTCCTATCTGTCCGTGTCTTAGGGGTTTCATACCTTTGTAACAAATCCAAAAACTCATTTTATAATACCTTAAATCTACCCATTGTAATGTAGCTCCACTAGTGTAAATCCACATCAAACTTTCCTCATGAATGTTGCTAGAAGATTACTTATATTATCACTGAAAGCAAGGGGAAGCATTGAATTAGGATGCAGAAGATAGAGGAAAAATAACTTTCACTAAATCTTCTTTTAATGCATAGTTTACAATTTTCTTTCACTCAGCATGAAACTGATTAAAAGCACACGGATGCCCCTTATAAAGAATGCTTTGCACAAATAGATGCATTGTTTAATATATTTACATCCCTGAATACTTTGAATTTCAACTGGAATACAATGGAGTAGCAGTTGTTGGAAAGGGGCATATGGTATCCACTACACATCTATTTGAATATACAGTAGATTCCTCTGCTGCCTCACTCTCTCCCAGTTGTGTCCAGGGATTCCCAGTGGAAGATCAGAGCCTGTTACAGTAAGCAGATTACATTGCTGGTATAAGCTGTCAGGGGCACTGCTTCTACCGGGTATCACACCAGCAAGCAAATCGGGTCATACGTCCACCCCTAAGAGCGGATGGATAGGCTCGCTCAGACTCTCTGCTCACTACTTTGTTAAATTGAAAAATGAAACACGGTTTGAATCTTTTAAAGGAGCCATGATGAATCTGGGTTTCATTGTTTGGATGACTTTCTTCAGTGCACATTTGTCATAGGTCAAGGCTATTTTTTATTTCTTAGTTCGGTCTTTTTCAAATACCAGACTGACATTTTTGCGTATGGTTCACTTACTGTGTCAAAATTAAAATAAAGATGTAATTAACAGACGAAAAACAGCTCCCCGACTCAAACTGATGTTCAGTGGGCAGACCAAGCAAAGATTTCTACATCAGTGAAACAAAACACAAGATCATTAAAAATCTTCAGGATCCCCCAAACTAGTTTGAAAGTATAACTGAATTCTACATTTTGAAGTTTTATGTCCCTGGTGTTCATCTTCTTATGCCAGTTTTAATGTAGGTCTCTTTGCTGACCTCACTGTAATTACTCCTGACTGACAATCACAGAAATGGCAGAAGAATCAGATTTTTTATATGATAGAAAAAGCCTGTGAAAGTTGTATCACTGAAAGGCAGTCAATTGCTGTCTGTTAAAAAATAATTTTCCCTTTCAGATTTTATTTTGATTTATTTCAGCATCAAATGCAGACTATTCTAATACACAACACTTAAAGAACCAGCATCTCTTCATACACTGAAAAAACAAAATCTTTACAGTCACAGTATGTTAACTAGATGTTCCATTTTATTAACAAAGTGAATGTAAAGCTAGTCATCAGTTCAGCCTTTAAATACTCAGGACAATAAAAATAGCAATAACATTGCCAGAATAGATTATTTGTTTTGATATGGAACGTTAAAATAAAATTCATGGAATAGGTTAAGTCAAAATGAAATGAGTTTGTGCTTCGGGGGCTTCTTATAAGTATGTATATTAGTGTGTGTATGTCTATATGTATGTATGTGCATAGATGTTTAAAAAATATAAATATATATGTATTTATAATTTTTCTGAAATAATCTCCTGTTTCCCCACTCTCCAAAACTGTAATTTGTTCAGCAGACTCCCAACCCTAGCTAGCTAGCCAGCAGTGTGTGCCTCTGTGTGTGTCCATTCCCTGTGAGGGCACAGAGAAGGGGGCTGACTTTATATTGCTTTGTTTAACAACTTATTTTCTAATTGGTTTGTACGTGCAAGAGAGTTTTATAATGGTGACTTTAGTTTAGGAATAATTGAATAACACCTAGCAGAAAGAAAATTAAGGCTGAATATAAAGGAAAGGAATCACAAAACTTGTAATACTCTGTANAAAAAAAAAAAAAGAGAAAATTAAATGCAAGGTGATGTGAGACTTTTCAAGAACATATGAGAATCTTACAGTGGACAATATTAAGATTTTTCTTTGATACATCAAGTGTTGATCCTTTTTTTGTATAAATTGTTTACAAATATGTCACTCAGAACTGTATGAAATACACCTGAAGCTATATTTTTGGTTAGAGAACATACTTGAAGCTTTTGGAGGATGATATCTTCCAAACACACTTTGATGGCTCTTGTAGAAAATAAGCACTCTTTAGGAGGGACAAAAGTGTTGGTAAGCAATGCAAACTGCCATTAAAATAAGTTAAAATAAGACATTCCTGGAAGGATAAGGTACATAACTCTCTTTTTGCACATGGAAACAAATAACTCACTCAGTTTCCGTATAACGGGATATTTCTGTTTTGAGCAATCCAGTGATTTTTACCGCTTTCACATATATCCTGATATCCTGAGGTATTTTACTATACACACTGCAGCCCAACGTCTCAGCCCTCTGTTCAGCAGAGACTGAAAAATTAGAGTGAATAACGCAAATTAGAAGGCAATAAGCTTTTACGAGGTCCACTGCTTAGTGGAAGATGCCTTGAGAAGGTTGGGCTTTGAAGAAAGTACAAAAGCATCTACCAGCCCTCAGGTGAGCAGAAGCCTACAGTCCTTTCACAAATTAACTGCACGTTATTTTTTAGCATTATATTTTTTTAACTTAACGCTTGAATGAATAGCAGGTATTTCTAGCTAGTGGAAACCTGGTCCTGCAGTGCACATCAAACACAAATCACAATTCGTTTAACCCGGTTTAATCAGGGTTTTCAGATCTCTTTGCAGTGCCCGGATCCCTGCTAAACTTGCCATGAGATCTTGCCAAACATGTACAAAAGAATCAAATTTCTGCTCAGCTTCATGTTCCAGCTGATTCGGTAGGAGTTTGGGAATGTGTTGTAACAGTGTCCACTACAAAATCAATGTCTCTTCCCATATCGTTAGACAGATGGACAGGCTGGCAGACATGACTAGCCTAGTTTGGGGGCAGGGACAAAAATAACACGATCATATTTCAACTCATTGTTCAAGTTTAATGAGTTCTGCCATAGCTCCAGCACTAGAAGGTTATTGTGAGGCAAAAACAAAGAGACCCTTCTTTTGTCTTTCTTTACAAACTATCAGGGCCCATTACTGAAAATTAAGGTTCAATAAAATTCGTATTCAGAGATAATTAGCGGACAGCTTTGTGGTGCAGCGGATAATATGACCAAAGTGCTGGTTCACAGCAGTGTGTGCTGAAGTGTGAAAGAGCCAGTTCTCCGTTGCTGCTTCTGAGGTCATACCCCCTCATCCTGCATACAATGTGGCAGTCAAAATGCAGCATTCTTACCTGCTGTGATAAAAAATACACCAAAGCAAATAAATTATTTCAAGCCCCCTCCCCCTCGCAGCTTTTTTTTTTTTAAACAAAGCTAGATCATTAGTAATAAACTATGACTTCATTAGAATGTCCCACATAACAGGATTACAGAGGAATGTGTCAATAATTGGCAAAGGTTTGTCTTTCATTAATTAACACCTTTGTATGAATACAAACTTGTTATCCTCACTTTTTATAGGTGAAATATTACCATTAAAATTAGACCTTCGGTTTTAAAAAAAAAAATCTTGATGGTGTTAATTTGTACAACCGAACATTTCCCAAATATTTTTTAGATCAAAAAAGAAGCCAAATTTGAAATCAGGTAGCATTTCAGGAAGATTGCTTTTCTCTTCACAAAGGGAAAGTTTCAGAGTTCTTCTCTTCTATATACAAATATATTAAGCTATATATATACAATCTCTATATACATTCTCTATGTATAGCAGAATATTTAAGGCAGTAACTAATTAAAATATTTGTTCTGGTTTTGTTGCATAATAAAAATTCCAAAAATTCACAGTAACTACGTTAGCTTTGCTTTTCCCATCTGTCACCAAGGAATCAGCTCATAAGCTTAGGGACAATTTGTAAAATCGGACTGTTTACCCTGACATACAAATGTCTATATGGACAGAGAGCAAAGAGCAATTTCCAACAGAAACAGGTATTTTTCTGAGTTAGAAATACAGTTTATATTTTTGCCAGTTTCAACTGATGGCTTATAAATGTAACTTTTATCATTCATAAAGATGGTGAGATATTCATATGTGTAGTGGGATCCTGGCTTGAGCTAGTTCTTAGATACATGATGTTGGTTTACTGTTGACATGCTTATTTGGTCACTAAATGATTTACAAGATGGATTCTGTAATCCATCACAGCTGAAGACTCTGACCCAGGAGGTGCCCTGCTTAAAATCTCACCATCCCAGTTGAATTCAGTAGTGTGGTCAAAATTTCTACATTCATCTTCTGTTTTCTGAAGGTCATAATGTCTTCTGTTTTAGAAGCTTTGGACCAGAGTCCTATGTGCACAGATTCTTCTCATGGAATCGGTCCAAAAAAGTATTAAATACTTAGATAAAACAAAACCTCAGTAAACTGGCATTTTATTCCCCCTTGCCTGGGCTTTGCTGGAAAAGGTTGATATTTAATATGAGTTGCTCTTCAGGAGTAACTATATATTGCCATGTACTGATAGTATTTTTGTTTTCCTAAGCTCCTTTTTATTTCACAATTCACTACATGATAAGCATATTCTCAAAAAAATCACAAGCAGGAAATGGTAACACTTTCTGTCTAGTTCAGTAAAACGCAGTATGTGGTATTACTTCAAAAACCTGTATGGAAATATCCAAAACCAATGTTGGATTTGTCATCTGCAGCACAGAGCCTTTCCATGAGCTTAAATTTGAAAAATGGCTTCAGATATCAGTGAATTCAATTTATTAAATCCAGGTCAAATCTGTTGTCTTATTGGTTGGGAAATGTAGGTCTCCACTTCTTCATTGTTTTTCAGGAGATGGCTCTTTGAAATCTCATGGACTTCAAGATTTTTCAGACTCTTGGGATTTTTTTAAATAGTAACGGCTTGCTGCAGGAAAATCTCAGCACCCTGCAATACAAGGGTGAACTCTTACTGATTATAACGGAACCAGGTTTATTAGCATTATGTAAGGAAGTGCTTTCATCTGCATTTCAGCATGTGGTGAACGTAGTATGTGATTAGAAAAGGAGGGTTAAGGCTATGTCTACATTAACAAATAATTCAGTACGATAAATCAGTAGATCAAAGCAGTAGATGCCGAAACCCTACACCTTGCTATACATTAGGTGTATCTGGTCTGAATGACCTCACTGCATATGTGGTTCAGTCATCCACTAGATGTCCAAATACTTGTGGCTGCATTAGAGAGGGTACTAGACTTGGTGCACCTCTGAAGTGAAGATCCTCATTTAATTTTTTTCTGAAATCCAGTTTGTGAGCATCTAGTTCGCAGGCATCAAATCATACTGCTCAACCAAACAGGAACATGAGGAAAGTGAGCAAAATGTTAGTATGATGCAACCTAAAGTTTCTCCTAGCTAGATGAACACAAGATATTGCATTTCTTGTAATTTAAGTGATTCTCTGACCCTTGTGCAATGCCCTCAGTATGTAGCATTCAGCCATTAACTTTTGTGAGATGAAGTCCTGCAGCTCACCCTACTCCAGATCAAGAAGTCAGGCTGAAAACCCTCCCATAGTAAACTGTGGACACTTCAGTAATTCCAGCGCTTGCATCTCTGCTCCTTCAGAAATATCCCAGGGAAAATATATCATAATATAGGTTAAACTCTGAAGACATATTAAGCTTACTGGGCTTACTGTCTCGGATACATAGAATTAAACTTGAGAGGTTGTCAGTGTTCTGTTACTTTACAGAGGTATTTCAAGAGAGAATTCTAATGCAGTAAGGATCTGTCATCGGTCCATGTAGCACGAAGCCATGCAGACTCTGCACAGTGCCATTCTGGAGGCAGTCTTGCTGAGTTATCACAGTCCCGTGACAAGCTATTCAGCCCTGTCAAGGACTTCATAAATTGGCAGTGATTATTAACTCAGGTCTGGTGCCCCTCAAACTTAGCTATGCTGCTTCTAGGCCTGAGCTGATTGACCAGCAGGATGTCTTTGCTTCTGTGTTGCTTCTTGTTGTGTCCACAGCCTCCTGTCAGTCCTTGAACTGCACCTTCTCTGAATCCTTAGACCAAAAGTGTTATCCTCTTCTCTGCTCTTTTCTTGGAGGTCTCCTTCAAGGAATTCAAGACAGAATATGCAGTTGCTCCTTGCAAGAGAGCGAAGCAGTTTTCTAACTAGATAAGGATTGGCATTAGCTATGTTTGAATTGCAGTTCAGCTCCTACAGAAATTTTTTTGTTGATT
Organism: Jacana jacana; assembly: GCA_013400555.1. Taxonomy (NCBI): domain Eukaryota; kingdom Metazoa; phylum Chordata; class Aves; order Charadriiformes; family Jacanidae; genus Jacana; species Jacana jacana. The sequence continues at coordinate 6,878 of VZTM01017899.1, read as the reverse complement.
CCTTTCCAACAACACAAGCCCCTATACTTAATAATGTCAATGCGGTGGTTTTTGCATTTTCCAAGAGCTGGTAAAATCTGGTGTATTTTGATGTTTCCATAATCTCAAGGTCTCACATCTGTCACTCAGTATTGGCAACTAGTTTGTGTGATGAAAACAATTGCAACAAAGCATGTGTAAATTAGAGCTGCACTCTTGCTTGCAGTCGTCTGCTGTTTGCTTTAACTTTGATTATTTAAGAGTGAAATTTAAGAGTCTCATGGGTTAGAAGTATTACCTAAATAAAAACATATCATTCTGCATATCTTCTAAGAGTGAAGCAGGATTGGCAGTTATTTCATCAAGCTACTGCACATAGTTTAATATACTATTCCACAGTTTCTCAGTTGCTCATCCATTTGATGCCAGTCAACTTTCATAAACAGAAAACAAAATGAAGGAAACAAAATCAGTGTTCAAACCAAACTCCAGATAAAATCAACTGATTTTTCAGTAAATTTGGATTAAGCCTCAGTTTAAAATGAAATAAATTGCATTTAAAATGAATGCTGAAAAAGACCTGCTTTTATAATTTCATTTTTTTAATAAAGGGCGAAGATAATTTAATATATATATATTTTTTAAAGCTGTATACCTGTTTTCTGTTGGTTCTCATGTTCAGTTTCCCATAATACCTGAAAACTCTCTGAAAGTCTTTTGGTGGAGGAAGGCTGATAAATTCCACACAGAAACCCAAAGGTCTCTTGCAGTTGTGTGAATGAAAGCTTTTGCTATCACCTCTCTCACAGGTGCACTTTGATTGTTGAACCAGACACTTCTTCCCACAGTCCTGTCCCAAAGTTATGCTCTGCAAGATCAGATGTACTCTGCATCTGGTTTTCTCCACTCTGTTTCTTGTTTACTGCGGAACGCTAACTTAAAGCACACAGACTATAGTGGAACCAAAGCAAAGTTAAGCCTCTTATTAATAATCAGAACAGGGCACCAATATAATCCTGAGCTCAACACCCAGAAATTTACAGGATGTATTGAGTCTGGCTGAGATGGAGTTATTTTTCCCCATAGCAGCCCTCATGGTGCTGTGCTTTCCATTAGGAGCTGGAAAGGCGTTGATAACCCACCAGCAGGTTGGCTACTGCTGACCAGTGCTCGCACAGCATCAAGGCTTTCTCTCCAATGAGACATTGAAGTCTGCACTTGAAGGAGTCAGGAATGATCATGGTGAGCCAGGGAGAATCTCTGTCATAAGGTGTCCTCCTTCCTGCTGTGCTGGTGTGGCCCTGATGTGGAACAGGCTAATGACACAGATGCAGGAACACACCCCTTCACTGCCCTTCAGGGAAGGAAGGACAACTCACCTGCCCCATTTTGCTGTCCCTGTACATTGCACTGCACAGCTCTCTGCATTTTCAGAGGCTGACAGAGAGGCAGCACTAGACACTGAATGTTTCTTTCCACATTAACCAAGCTGCTATGTTGTTCCTGTATGTTATGGGGCAGGTCTTCACCAGAGGAACACCTTGACATACGAAGGACATGTCCAACCTGCCAACATTTCATGAATGTCAGTATGCACCCAAGCTACCTCTGGCAAGCTGCTGAGTGCAAACCTAGAACCCAAACATGTGGAAGGCTCTGCTATTGCCACTGATCAGGTTTTCCTTCCTGATATGTGAAGATATAGTCCTAAAACTTTTTGTTTGCAAGTGGGAAACACTTTTTTTTCTCTTGGCCTCAAGTCATGTGTCTTCAGGATGAACTGACAAGTCTTTCCCATGCAGAAGGACATGTGGAGTTTCCCTCATTTAGAAGCAGTCTCTGATACAACAGTCTCTGTTGCAACTCCAAAGGGTACAGCTAAACTCTGATGTGAACAAGACTTCAGGTAGCACACAAAATAATTTCCCATTGATTAATATTATTTTAATAATCCAGCAATCAGTTACTATTAAAGAATGTAGAAAGCTAATGCTCTGTTCCTTCTTTAGCAGAAGATTTGAATGATAAGCATGTCAACCTTGTGGCATTAAGATTTTTAAATATAAAGCTAGGTAATGAAAGAATAACATATATCCCCAGTGATTACAGTCCACCCACCACCACAGTGTGTGGATGACAGGTATTCCTTGCAAGCATGGCCCTCGCTTTCAGGAGTTTGAGGCACCTGACTGTAGGGAGGGTAGAAATAACTGCAGTCCTTGCAGAACAGATCTCTTCAATAGCAGTTTGGGGAGTTTGATTGCATGAAACCATAACAAAATTATCTTGTGAAAACCTGAAAAAAACCAGTAAGGAATAAATAGCTAGGGAAATGCCTTGAGTTACTAAAAAAATTTAATTTACTATGCATTAATTATTGGTTAATTAAACTCCATGTCTCCAAGTTTTACTGGCATTCAGATCTTTTGTGGGTTTATTTCCTTTTGTTAAATGACAGGGTAGGGGTGTTTTGGAAGACAAAGGGCAACTCCACTCTCTTGTACCATAGCTTATTTATAGATATTAGACAAAAAAACTTCCACTGGAATTTTGGTTCATTTAGTGGAAACTTGAAGTTTGGAAAGAGATTTATTATCTGTTCTGTAATTAATTCTTTAAATTTTTGATGGTATATTTGTAAATAGTTTATCTCTATTTCTATTTATTTGTTTTTATATTTATATTTAGTGAGCACAATTGGCATGCCAAGGCTACAATCATGTTCACCTAGTGCTGGAAAATCTACTGACTTTCTGGTTGCCTGATAGGATCCTAAGGAATAACTTTCTCCTCAGAACCAGAGATGTAGGAAATGTAGATGAAAGGTAGTGTTTATAGTTAGAAAATAAAATCAGTTGGAGAAAAAGGATAACTGTTCACACAACTATGATTGTGTCTCCTCTTGTCTGAAATGGTAGATCTCATGCAGCTACTAAGGTGGCATCAGGAGTCATGTTGAAATCAAAAGCCTTTGATTTCAAGAAGGTTGTCTACAGATCCCAGCCTTCCTTTCACCACCCAATGTGAGTTCTGTTCAGGAAGAACAGTGGGTCACTTCAAGTGCTCACTTCAGGTATTTTTCTGCAATGGCACAGAGATCTACAGCACTGTGTCAGGACAGTGGGGAAGTTTTACCTTTGGTGCATGATGAGTCTCAGGATGCACCTCAGAGAGGTGCAGAGATCCCTCTGTCAGATCTGCTGGGTCACCTCAAGATTTAGGAACAACTGGGGAATTTGTCTTCAGGCTTTGTACCGTTGCTGCAATGAATGAACAGATGTAGCCCCTGTGACTGAACTTTTCTAGAACTGAAAAGACATACTTACATATGGAGGAGGGAAATAGGTGGATCTCTCTTTGCACAGAGAAGCCTGATTTGTGTTCACATTTAACCTTGAAAGATAAATGTCAAAGGAAAGCCTGTTTTCCAAAGAGTCACTGTCATCATGCAAATAATTAATAGTTAAGGTTTACAAGTCATAGTTTAAATTTTTAAATTATGTGTAAAATTGGGAAAAAAACAAACCCACAGAGTAAGGAATGGAGACGACCTCCTATAATCCTACATTTTATGTTGGGGTTTTTTTTTCTCTTTTTTTATATTTCTACAGGCCTTGAAAGCAGTTTTAGTATACTACTTAGGCACTAGTTTAGAAAATACATAGGAAGGGAATACAGGACAGAAATTTTCAATTTTTTCAAATCTCTGTTTCAAAGAGGTATATATAAAGACTCTGTAAAATATATACAGGCAGTACAGCATATAGAGGGTACAGGCATCATTGAAGTGCAAACAGCATTAATGTTCAGTACTAAAAAACTAGCTGTGATTATCAGATATGATTTTTTAGTATTGCTTAGTAAGTTACCAACCATTAAGCAACCTAAATCCACTTAACATGTGTCTCCAATAGGTTCCATTAGTCCTAATAAAATTAGTCAAAATGAAAACCTGAATTAATTAAAAAAAATAAAAAAAAAATAAAAAAAAAATAGAAAATATTCTGGTGTGTTCTGACTGCTCCTGTAGGTGCAAAAGTATAAATACCAGCACTCACTCTTCCAAGTTTTGACCTAACTTCATATTTTACAGTCACAGATACAATGGCTGATAAGTCTCAGCATGAGAATTCTCCTGTGCATCCTCTCTGCAAGCCCAGTACAGGTGGCCAATGAATATTCCTTTTTTACTACCATAGAAAAACAAGGAAAGAAAATGATCTTTAGCTGGGTTCAGTACCCCTGATAATCTTCATTCAGCAACAGAGAAAGCTTAAAAACACAGCAGTTGTAAAGTCAGTGGTATAAAGTTAACTTAATGCATCCATTTAGGAATAAAGGTGTCTAAAAAAATGCAATCAGAATCTTAAATCAGTGAAATCAAGCAACTAATTAGCATGCGATGCAGTGTAGAACATTATCCCAGTTCAGAATAAGCTATTACTTGTGCAGCAGGTATTTGAAGTAAACATGACAGTGCCAAGTTTCAATACACTGAGCCATACACTGAGGTGCTTTCTCTTCCATAGCATTAGAGAAGTGTTCTCAAAACAGTACAAACCCTCTTTTTCTCTGAAGTCTTCAACTTGCCTGCCTACGTTATAAGTTTACCATGAATCAATAGCTGGTCCAGACTCTTAAGAACATATTTGGAGAGCTCTGTTCCTCAATGTGTGCTGCGTGGGTCTAGTAGCATTTTTAAGGCCTGGATTTATGGGTTTTATAGGTCTATGGGAATAATAGTGATACTAGAAACTCTGAGCAATATGGCTGTTCTTAGTTTGAAACTATGACATGTTGTAATGTTAAAACGAGGGTAAATCCAGGCTTTCCAAACTTCTGCAAAATTGCACAAAACCAGAGACAGATGGAAAAAAGTGGAACTACAGAAAAACCTACAACAGGTAGCCTCTGAAACCTGAGCTCATGAACTTCCTTCAAGGTATGAAAAAAAGTCCTATAGCTGCTTACAAAACTCAGCTCTAATTTACTGAAAATTAGGCAAACTTATCTGATTTAAACTTTGAACTGACTAAGAAGCTTCTGTGTGAGGTGTCTGCATGATATGGCCTTAGCATTCATTTTTTTTAAGTCTTGTCTTTGCTGGGCAAACCAGAGAATTTGCTGTTTCCACATAAAGGTCACTAGTAGCCTGAAGGTCTATGCAAATCCTTCACACCAAACACTAATAATGTTAGAATGCAATGAGTGATAAAAGAATTAAAGAAATTAAGAATAGAAACTACTTTAAATAAAAAGGGGTGGGGACTAGGAACTTGTCAATAGAATGTTTCCTCTGTGGACAGTCATAACTTGTGTGCTTTTGTAGCCAAGTTCACAGTTGTCCCTAAGACCTGCAAGATCCTTCAAGGTGATCATCAGGGAAGTTCAGTTTGGATTTTACAACATTCCTTTCCTGGGATGCTCCTGTGTCATTCTTTTCTGAAGACATTGACCATATGATGATATTCAAATGGCCAAGCGTTTACAATTTCCAGATCTGCCAAATAGCGAATCAACCTTTATAATTAAAGGTGACAAGCTGACAAGGAAAATGAATGTAAAATTGTATACGTATATGAATTTTTATGTCAGATTGCCGTCTGTGCACTTGTTTTCTCTTTGTCAATAGCCGAAGGCTCATTTCTCTGTACTAGAAGTGCATTTTATATCGAGGCCTTCAGACAGCTCCCCTTCGCCCTAGTGAATTTGCTGATTAATTTTGGATGCTCCTCTTAATTAACACCCCAAAGGAAGTCTAGATTTTCTAGCCTATATTCCATGTAAAACAAGTGAATCTGAAGAACAATGACCTAAGGAGACAAGCGCGCTCTGTCCGAATGACATTACAAGAACATTGAATATCTCACAAGTCAGGACCTGGTCAGGCAATGCCTAGGGAAAATGTAGGCCTTTAATCAGGGCAGAAATGAGATTCATATTAGTCCAATTTCATTTTCTTTATTGCTGACAAAGAGAGGCTGGGATGGATGCCACCTGACAGTTGAAACATGGTACTCCTATGCAGGAGCCAGTGCCTCTGGCCTTGATTAATAATTGGTACCATTTTGACTTCCGGGCAGATAAGTTGATGATGGATGAGAGAAAAAGAGTGAAGTGATTTATTATAAAATTAGGATAAAATAACGAACTGACTAATTGCACACAAGCCT
>VZTM01017898.1:1206-17741 GCA_013400555.1 Jacana jacana | reverse complement strand
AGACAGGAGGCACAATTGTTCTCTCAACTACCTCTAGCTGAAGTTTTTCCTTGAACTACTTCTTGGTATCCCTAACCACAGTTCAAAATAATTTAAAAACTGTCAGAACAAAAGGCATTTTAGTTTTTATGTTGTACAGAAGGCCATTAGGACTACCACATCTGTTCATGCCTCCGTAGTAAATCACAGGAAAACATTTTTCTTCGCTTTCAAGAACCTTAATGTTTTCTAACTTTGTTTATGTTACACAATTTCTCATGACTTATTTAATTCTTAACAATTTTTCTTGTTTTGCTAATAATTTGAAATGAGTTGTATGAAAAATCTTCTAAAAATTAGTAAAGGATCAGCACCTCCAGCTCCTGGCAAGCTGCTTGCAGCCCAAGTCACTAGGCATGATGCCAACAGAGTACTAAACACAGCTGCTTCTAAGTTCCAGACTTTTCTCCTACCACATAGTTACTCCGTTAGGTCATTTACAGCTTATCCATTGGTGTACAGATCTATGGTCAGAGGGGCTATTCTAACTACATCTGCAAAGAGCAAGGACCTGCTGAAACCGTGGAAAAGAAGGGTAAGAAAGACCCTGTAGAAGCATACAAAGTCAGCAACAACGAGGTGTGAGTAAAAACAATCTCAGATATTTTTTCTTTTCCCCCTTGGGTGAACTTAAATAATAGTTTCCATCACCAGGATTGTGTTCCGCAAAGATTACTCGCACATTTAGATAAAAGACTTTCCAGGTTCATTTTTGAAACAGATAACACAGCCCGTGCTCACGACATGTATTTGGTCTATTATACTGTGACAAGCAATAATAACATTTAATGTGAATGTTCAAATGCAGAATTCAAAGACTATCACAATTTTTGCCAGGCTTCATCACAGTTAGATTAATGTGAAAGGATTTAAATAGATACTTTGGCTTCGCCATAAAAACGTTCATGTTTTAGTAGTAAAGACTGAGTTTTCATACAGAATGCTGTTCTAAGACCAACGGCAAAACAGGCAAGTTGACAACGATCATGTCTGACTGCATTTATTTAAATGTTGCTGCTGCTGCTAGCAGCACCAGGGTTTTAAAAAGCATTGCTTTTTCAGCAATACAGCAGCCACTGGCCCCAGTTAAACTAAATCTGATCTAAAAACCCAAGGTCTGTTTATAAGAAGAACCTCAGATCCAGTTGAAGTCATGGACAATCAAAAGAAGTAGATGTTTCTGACTATTTCTAAACCAGAGAGAATATTTGCAGGTCCCAAGAAACAGAAACCCCTTTGCCGTGCTGGGTCAAAAAAATCAGGTCTGCACTAACTGGCCTCAGGACAGAAGCATACAGCAAAGAGGGAAGCTGGTGACTTTGCTCTTAAGGCCATCCAGTTTGATGCTTGTGCATCAACCAACCAAACTAGGTACAGGCTATGAGCAATCAGGGTACAGGGTTTTTTGGGGAAAAAAAAAAATACTAAAAATTATACTCTGTACACGACTATAGACTTAGCACACGGGTAAAAAAACATAGAAGCCAAGTTTAATAGCTATTTTTTTGATCTTAAAGAGTTGACGCTACTGACGTACCATCAGTAAATCAGAAATCCTGCTCCTGAGCATTGATGGAATTCAACTTTCAGGATTGTGTTGCTTAGGGGCATAAAAATTCTACATATTAGGGTAAAAAGAGGATATTCATTGCAATTTAGCTCTCTTCAAACTGAAATAAATGATGAGCTGTGGGAGAAAGTAATTTAGAACAGGATAAAATAATCTCAGAGTAGGTCTGTGTGAATTTTCATGAATACTGATTATGATTTTATTATATAAATCCTCATAAAGCTTTACACTTTTATAGCAAAGTGAGAAAATACATTCCAAATTATATTTCAGGGTGTTTTTACAAAATTTTGAGAAGTCCACATTTACTTCACCACTTTGAAGAATTTCAATTAGCTTTATGAACAGAATACAACTGGACCCTACACAAGCTGGCTTCACTGGCAGACCTAAAGGTTTTCTGCCATCTTAACTAGAAAGGCCAGCGATATCATCCTCAGCAAGGTAAGATTCTCACCTCTCAAAATAGACATGATACAAGGTGGCGCAATATTTTATGTTGATTTTTCCCCCAGGTTTATTACACAGATTTTTGACAGAATTAGTCTAATCCTCTCTCCCAAATTGTAAGTGGAAGCATATCATACCTAATTCACAAATGCACTACTGAATGACCAAAATTACAACAGAAGCTCATCAGAAGTCCGTGACCAACCTCCAAGTACGCACAGGCCCCTCAAATACAATGTTATACCACACTTTAGAAAATGCTATAAAAGGATCTGGACTAGTTCTTCACAGATACAGTTATCCAGTTGTTTTTTAATCAAATTATAATGCCACAGAGAAGATGACTCTTAGAAGAATACATTTTTAAGGCTACACTTACGGAAGGCTTTTTAATTTTGTAAGGAACGTGATGTTTGCTACCCAGCGATGAGTAAGCTACAACTATAGCTATTTGATTGGCCACTTAGACTACTAAAGAATATAGGATAAAGAAATAGAAAGAAGTTATATTGAGCTGAGAATCCTGGCCAGTTTTGTATAATTAAACACATACTTTATCCAGAAAGGTACAAAGTACATCACAATAGTATCACCACATGCACACTTTGGTTGACTTCTCCAGTATCTGCTGCACTAACAAATGACAAATTGAGCACAGAACAGATAGAGAATAACTAACTCAAGTGAGGACAGTAACTCAGCCTGCCTATCCTTCTGTTAATATTTTCACCTGCTGAAATCTGCATCCTTCTTCATATTGCCCGATCTGTTTTTTACCTGTAAGGAGGTTTTTATATGTATCTGGCAATGGATTAATGTCAATAGCCATTTGGAAGTAGCCAAGATAATATTCTACTGCCAATGCCCAAGGTCTGGCAGGACTTCAAATCACAACAGCAAGAGACTTTTTTTTTCAGGATCTTAAGCTTAAGATAAAAAGATAATCACCATATAATAAGCCTAAGTCATACAAACATTAAAATCCCTCTTGTGTTTGTCACTCTCTCAAGCACATGGTAATATCACTAAACAAATATCAGGAAGCCAATAGAGAATTGCCTTCAAAATCTCAGGGCATACTGTGACAGAACTCAGCATTCCAATTCCAATTCACCTCTTGGAAAAACACTAACACACTTACTAAAAACAATTAGGTACTACTTGTATTTTGGAGATTAAAAATGTATTTTCTAATTCTTTATTCAGTTTCAATTAAATTAATTTCATAATCTGGTTTTCTATTTTACCTGCTAAAAAGAAAAGGAGCAATAATCTTGTCACGTGCAGAGCACGTAGCTGGAAACCATTTAGCTATGTGGTACAGAACTTATGTTCATTTTGCCAATAAACATCACATATTAACTTCTGTACAATACTTTAGCCACTAATACCAAGAGAAGATGCTAATTTATTGCTAGAGATCAACTTCTTTTTTATTGAATCACATTTATTTGTGCTACAGTCCTTTAAGATCAAGACTCTGAGCTGAATTCAGGCAAGTCCTCAGAGAGATTCTCTGAGATAAAGACAAAAATACAGCTCACAGTGCACCCATTTTTGAGCTGTAAGCAGAAAGTCTACCAAGGTCAAAAAATGAAGCAATGTCAAAGGGGATTTGTTTCAAATACATTTGGTACAGCAACAATTCTGAAGATTTTACCTTGGCTTTCTTTTAGAAGTTATTTTTCTTTTCTTTTTTTTTTTTTTAGCACATAGTGAGTATGATCAGATACATACTGCCCACAGGTACAGGATTTCACGGCCTACTGAACAGGCAAGGACATAAGGAAATACTTAAAATTTAGAATGTGCTCAAGTTTCTCACACAACCAAAGGCAAAGTCCTTGAAAATTTAATCTTTATTGTACCACAGAATCACTGTGTAGCCTTAGTCAACTCTCTCAATTCCCATATCCACTGCCAACGAATAATAATCTTCAACTGAAACCAGTTAATTAATTATTTGCTATCAGAAGAGTGTATTGCAGATATCAAACACTAAAAAAGTTGGGGGAACCTGGTTCCCCTTCCACAAATTCAGCTGATATCCCATTGAAGTAATATACAGAATCTCGGTCCTATTGTAGGACAAAAAGAGAAGGCAAAACTTCTCTCTTAAAATGATGGTATCTAGTTTGGAATGGGTGGTAGAAACATTGAGTAGGAGATGTACATGAGATTGTATAACAAATCTAGACATCAAACATGTACACATCCAATTGTAAAGAGATTTGTAGTTAGTTAGTAAGAGATTTGATGCAACCTAGGAAAAGCCAAAAAAGTTCCAGTAAAGATTCAAAGCGTGACCATTAGTCATGTATTTGTGGAGAATCACTGTTTCCATAACTGCACAACTTCAGGAGGGATTAGAGTTGTCTTTTTTTTCCAATTTCCAGAGTTTTTGTCATTTGGTAGCACGTCATTTGTATTAATTCAAAGCAGAAGTCACATATCTTCCATCTGGCTATGACTACAGAAAAACAACACCTCAAGAAATAATGGCAAACACGCAAATGTAGCTTTACTTTTAAGAACATGGGTGTTTTTTTTAAGGGACGGAAGAAAAATCTAATGTAAAATATAAAAATCATATATGTATATTGAGTAAAAGATGGGAGGAAAAAAAATACAGAGAACCTGTATGTTCCTCATTTTAAAGTAAGCAGATGAAGGATTTCTCCTTTCTCCTCTCTTCCTCAGTCCTCTCCGGTATGTTCCATGTTTGCTCTTCCCACGTATTTAACTTACACTCTTCATGTTTTCACGTTTTCATCATGCTTTTGATGTATGTAAAGCTGGTAATATGCATTTAGAGCATAAAATGATCCATCTTTTCACCTCATCATCACTTTTTGTTCCACTTCATCTCCACACCTGCACATTTTTTTGTTAGGGTCTGAAACATGAACCAAGACCCATGTGGAAGACCACTGCATTTACATAGTATTTAAGATATACACCATAAACTAAATCTTTCCCCAAAATAGATTTCTGCATGTCTGTAATGACTCCCCCTCATTTTGGGTGCTGAAATACATATTCTTCTGAAATTACTAATGAGCTTCTATTCCAGTCTTGAAATACAATATGAAAATATTACCATGTAATCCACAACAAAACAAAACATTATTTCCATTATAAATAGCTTATATACAGAGGAGAAACTCTGCTCTTTCTAGCATGCACAGTGACATAGCAAAGAGAGAGACAGTATGGCAAGTATTTTCTCCCTGCTGCACACGTAAAAGGAGAACACAAGATACAGATCCAGTGCAAGGCTGAGGGCGAGCCAGGATGACCAGCAGCGGTCCATTACTCCAGCGGGGCATGGCCAGCTGGCACTGGGCCTTCTCAGGCCCCGGGGCTCCTGCCATGCACATGCTGCCATATGGCTTGGAGGGAGCACTCGCAGCTCCTTTTTGCAGTGTATGTAGGGACACCACAGAGCATGCTGTCTCCAGCAACACAGCCAGTCTGTCCCCTGAGATATTTTTGTAAAGAAGCGTGATGCAATTAGGAACCCCTTCGTCTACAGCCAGTAAAAGCAGAACCCTGTCACCAAGGTGTATACTCACTTTCTTTAGCTACAATATAGGTTTCAGATTAGATCATGGTGTTACAGCAAGGCAAAATAGAAAAAGAAGAAGCACAGAAAGCTGAGCATCTGATGTACATTTTTGGTTTAGTGGTTAAATCGCAAAATGGAAAATAAATTCTGATTATCAGAGGTATCTTCTTTGCCCTGAAGGGAAGTGGCTCTTTGTTTTCATTATCCTACACCTATTCTATAAAATATATGTTTTGAATTGGAAAAGCAATTTTGAATTTTAAAATAAAAATGTTTTAGAAATAATGCAAGAAAACTTTCACTATTTCTAAATTTTACTTTGTTTCTCATTGCAGCTAAAACAGCTTGTCAAACTCAGCCTATAATGAAACCAAGTAATTTTATCCCACTGAAATAGCATTATTTGATATTATTGTTGATAAAACCAATTTTGTACACTTATATGTTGAATACTTTAAAGCCAGAATTTTCAGATTATCTAAACTAGAAATAAGCATTATTCATACTACTGCTATCAGAAACAGGATAGGTATTGGCGTGTTCTACACAAGGTAAATTTAAAAGAACAATTCAGGCAGCTAACTGAGACACAAGGTTATGATTGCATCCCAAACAATGGTCTGAATACAGTGCCTATCTCTCCATCATCTGAACCGGCAGACAGTAAGCAGTCTAAATCAGTCTCGACTCTCTTGCACTTAAGCACAACATTGGCAGATAACTGTTACTTGGAGGAGATCTGAAGGCAGCCCTAACACATACACGGAAACCAAAATAACACGTAAGTGGAAACTGTGATTGATCCAAATTTCAGTATAGAAGGGCAAGTTTGGAAGAGCAAAGAAATTGAGTGCTGGCAAGAAGCTGTGGCGGACTGGAAAGCAGGTTTCCAAGACAGACCACAGAGATGTGTGTTTGCAGAGTGCACAGGGACTCAGCCTACTGCTGGGTGCTGCTTCACAAAGTACACTCACCTGTATCACGCAAGCCAGCAGGGAGGGGATGCAGAATGATGCTTCTGGGGTAGTGAGCTGTGGCCTGAGGGACCTGGGACTCAAACTCTCACAGTTAAAATGAAATCTAACCTGGAACAGATGATGGCAAACACCTGAAATGGCTTGGGCTTTATTTCCGAGCTCTGAATTTATGAATATGACTGAATTTATGAGAGTCTGAGCTTTGAGCAGCCTTTAAAAATGTTTTGGGAAGGTATGCAACTGTGCAGAGACTTCATGCTATAACTGTACATCTGGCACTTTCTATGGCATTTAAGGCTCATTAAATTCTGAATCTTGTGTCATCTGCCCTTGGTTTAAAATAGTTTTGTGTGAACCTTTTGTCTCTAACTTCCTCTTTAACTGCAGTTGTTTCTGTCAGTCTTTTAGCTCCCTTTATTCTCTTTATCACATCAGTTCCTCAGCAACAATATAGGCTCAGATTGTAGCCCAGTCCTCCACAATTTGACTCCCTTCACATTCACTTAGAGGAAAGCAAAAAGAACTGAACAGTTTCTAAGAATCCTCTATGAACAAGTAATAATTAAAATCAGTCTGGGATGCCTTTTTTTAAACTGCATTTTTTTTTCTAATGAAATTAAATTCAAAGTACATTTTTCAAGCAAAGGATTCATCCCAGTTTTCTAACATGTAAAAATATAATTACAACAGCAACGTTTTCTATACCATTTGTCTGGGAACTGCCCCTTACATTAATTTTTTTTCTATACAACAGCTCCTTAAGACCACTAAAGACACTGACATCACACAAGCTAGTATGTCTCAAGTTTCCGTGACATGAAATACATCGTAAATCAAGAGACTCATCGCAACAGCAGTGTTGCAACTGCAAAGACATTTCCATTTAATTTAAAGCAACTGTTTGAGATGAATAAAGATTATAAAAATCCAGACATTTTTAAGGAAATCAAGAAATATCACATCACTGCTTTCTGATTTCAATAACTGTTTGAAGTTACCGAGGAAAAAAAGGAGGCTCTCTTATTACAGGTTGGCAGTAGAGATTTTATGACAAATTTCTTCCCTGCTGTAAAGACTTTATGACTGAAGAGGTACCATGCTTCATAAGACGAAGCATCTTTTTCTATGATAATAACTGTTAAGTTTTTCCTCAATGCTCATATGCCTCTAGCTTATTTTGTAATGATATAACACCTGCAATGGATTAAATCTGTACTGTAACTGTAGCAGATAGTGCAAGAAATGTCAGTTCTCATTAGCTGGCATATAAATCTGCCTTTTTTTGGTGAGCAGGATAAAAGAAAGACCACTGAACCGCTAGAAACTCAAAGCATATGTTGTTCATGCAAAAAAGACGTTCAGCAACATGAATCTTTTCCACATCATTCTCTTTCAGGACCGAAAGATCGTTTTTTAGAAAGAAAAGGAAAGACACAGAAATGCATTATCATCAAGTTGTAGTAGGTTTTTATAATTGCTTGCTGACACAGCTGAATAGTCATAAAATATCATAAAGAGTAAATGAGTTGATAATGTAAAGCAGTAATTAGGATTTTGTGCATGCTTATGCTATTTACATATTTTAATGCTTTGATATTAACATGTCAACTCTAATAGTATGTAAATGAATTCCCTTGTGTGAGATTTATCCTCCTCAGCATTAGATACGTATTCATTCACGGCAACTGTAAATTTCCTTCCTTATTTGTCTTTTTAGAGACACTTTTCAGGATCTTATACAAAATGTTTTCCCTGCAATCTCCTGTCCGGATTCATTAAAGAAGTTTATAGCTCTAATGGATAGAACAGCAGTGGCCACCAGCTCCACATATCACTGTGCTATAAAAACACATACACACAGAGAAATCTCTTTGTGCCTGGAGGTTTTACAACCATCTAAATAAAAAGAGATTAATCAACCAACTAGTATTTCTGCCTGTTTCTGGGTAGTGCTGATGCTCACTAGCGACCTGAGGTAACATATTTAAGTGGAGAAGCGCGATAACACACAACATAGCAGCGATGCCTCAAAAGAGCCATGGCACATCCCAAAGGTATTTTGAAAGATCAAGGAAAAAACATAAACACGCCTTTCCATTTTACCCCCCACTTCATTGCATTCCTGATCTATCATAGTTTTCTATCTGGAAAGTTTTCATCCTTCAGACGAACATCATTTAATTAGAAACAGTTTGAAAACAAAGATATGGTGTAATTAAAGAAAAAATGTTGAAAATGTACAGCCTAACATCAGTTACTGCTCTATGGTGCACTGCAATTTAGTTCTGGGTGTACTGCAGAACCCTGCATAATACAGCTATTGTTGCCTGGCAACAAACAGGAACTATATCAGAAAGCAACAAAGGTGTGAATGAATAAACAGAAGTGACAGGGACATGTGAAAATGCCCTGTAAAACCACCTTCAAGTGCTAGAACATCTGACCAGGCTTTCACAACGTTTCAAGGGAAACACTGACTCAAATTCTATTCACCATTAAAGTAGGATTGAGGTATGTACACGTGAACGGGATCTGACTAGACGAGGACAATATGAAATGTGGAGAAAAGGCAAATTAACAGATGTATTCTCATCAGTTTGGATACATAGTACATATACAGATTAAATACCTAACACTACCTTGAGTAGATGAGGTAGAATTGATTAAAACTTCTGACTCAGTTCTAGGTCCCCATCAGGCACCCATTTTGGTGCTAATCTCATGGAAACTACGCATTCACACACTGAATTTGAAAGACCATTGTTCATTCTTCAACTCCTGTGCTGGGACAAGGGAACTGCTTTTCTACATAACTATTTATTTACTTGCAACGTTCTTTTGTTATAACCAACAGCCACTTCAACATATCAAGTCCACGACAAACAACTGCACTTCACGCTGGAAGGTTAATAAAGTTCAGACTGCACCATAATATTCTTTTATAAAAGCAACCCCATTTTCATATGAATACATAATTGGATGAGAATACTTAGAATATGAGAAAAGCCTGAAGATCCAAACAATGCTGGCACCTCTGAAAAGTGTCCTGAAAAGGAACACGCTTCATAGTCAAAGACTGTACAATCACAGGATTGATGTATTAAATACACGTAGCCAAAACCATTCATCTGCCATGTCTCAGGGAAGCTGCCATGATCCAGCAGAGCCAAGCTACCTAACTAAGGGTCTTTCTATCACAAAATGATGCCGAAATAACCAGCTGAATTTAAGTCCATCTATTTCTTTTCTATAGGTAAGGAAATCTCTAAGACAACGTGATCCAGCAGAGATTGATTAGGCAGAATCACACTGATGTAATGTTGGGGGAAGAAAGTTGCATGAGGTCATCTTCCTGAACAGATGGTCTAGAGATATTGGCTTTAACTAGCACATGGTTGAGTAAATAATGTTTAAGTTTTCTTTGAGAGCCTGGGGAGTGAACCAGATAGAGTTGAGTGAAATACCTGTGCCTCCTGCTCACATCATCTGCTACTCCTAGGGTTTTCATTTCCTGCACTGTTTGTGCTTTATCGCACGGCTCACTGGTCAGGCAGTCTGTGCCCTTGGTTCAAAAAGCTTGTGTTGGAAAATTGAGAGATATGTGCACTTAGTTTCAATTTGTAATTTCTTTATATATGCAGTTTGTTACTTACAGCTAGAATTAGTCAACAGAAATGGAAGTGTGTGCCTGAATTGCTCTTTTTCAGTCAGCATAATGAATTTCATACTTCATAACAAATGACCACACTACGACAAAAGTCTACACGATCAGTTCTAGGAATTATTTGGTTTCTGTTCCAATTAAATGCCCGTTTGAAAACACCCAGATTTGACAGTTCTCACAATTGTCCAACACGGACATCTCTAAACATGTGTATTTACAACCTCAAAAAGATTATCCTGGTCCTTTTATTATATTCTATATATATATTTATGCTATCGTTATTCAGAATAAATTAAGAGTGGTTGATAATATATTTCAGCAGATTTCACTAATACTTTTTAGTTCTTTAAAAGAGAAAAAAATCTTCACAAGCAGCAGCAACGTAACTATTTCAGTAACATCAGTCAAGTGTGTGTTCTGTCACACTTGCTTTTCATGGTAACAATTCTGGAAATGTCATTGTTATAATATTTAAATGATCATTCAGTAGTCAAAAATGGTATATTAAAGATGAAAATGAAGCACAAAATTTAAAACCAGGATAATCATTTACAGTCAAATAAATGAACACATACAAAGAAGATAATCTTGAATACAATATATTTTCTCATCCTTTGCATTATGTAATATTTTAGTGTCTTTTTAGTGTCATTAAACATACTTGCACAGGCAATAATGTGAACTGGCAGCAGTATTTGAAATAAACTGTCCGCATTATCTACATAGAGAGAGCAATCAGATGTTTGGGTCACCTGATTATTCACTTACTCATTAAAAACTTGCTGTTTCCTACCGGTTCACTCTCTCATAGCTGCTGACCGCTGGCAGAGCTTCCACGTTTCTATTTTTATACTGTGTACATAATTTTCATACTTCACTCATCACTAATCTCTTCCTGATGTCTGTAAGAACGGCTAACAAGATAATCGTAATAGGAAAAAGAATAAATTCTGATTGGTGTCATTAAAGCCAACCTTTGAGTACAGAAGAGAGCATTCTAGTGACACAAGAAAAGAAGGTGACATACAAGCCTGGCAGTAAGGCATGTGAAACTTTTTCAATTACAAACGGACCTGTATCAAAGAATTCAACCCCATTCTCCAAATGCCCCTCTGTAGGGCAGCCTCTGGTGCAAGAAAGGCAGAGGAAGGAAGAGACAGCTACTATTTCATACATCAGTTAGAGAAGATACAACTGAAAAATTCACTTTCAGATTTGCATTTTCATCCCATCTTCCTCACAACAGTTCAGGACACTGATCTGGGCTGACTGAAATCTATCACAAAACCAGCCAGCTTCCTCTCATTTTTTACAAATGTTTTTCGGAACACCAACAACAGGATGAACCCTTGTGGTAACTGTGCCGAAGGGAAAAGCTGCAGTCAAAAACTCCCACTTTACTCCCTCTAACAACTCCACCCACCTATCAACCTATGTTGGTGGCAATGACCTCGTTCCACTTGGGGCACCAGAAGCTATAAGGTCAGTACTAATATTATTGCAGACAAGTGTTTTTCTCATGTTTGTATGACTGTAATGTCATTCCTATTTGACTTCACTGACACTACTCATGGCAGAATTGCTTATGACATAATTATGGAAATACATAGCTTATTATTGTATAATAGCCTTACAAATCTCATGCACGCATCATTATGCAAATCTGAATAGTGGAGCAAATGTTGTTGATGTCAATATGTCCATACCAGAATAAGCTAATCAAATGAAATATAGTCCAATTAGCAGCATGGTGAGCAATCTTAAATAAAAGGAGATGCTCAAGGGAGGAAGGAGTATTTAAAAGTTATGGCAAAAATTTGACACAACTTCAGGAAAAAGTAAAGATTTCCATTCGGTTGATCCCAAGACACTGTAACTCAAGAAATGATGGATGATATACGTATCAAATACTAAGTCTCTGAAGCTACATGTCACCTAATTTAATCTGTCTAAAAGTTAGGAACCTGATCTAAGTTAGTTTTGTAGTTGCATCTGAAGTTAACAGAGAGGAGGATAGGGGGGATCGAGAGAAAGACTTCCATTGATGTTAAGATTGTATTAATTACCTTCTGAAAGTGCTAATCTCTCTTCAGTGACTACAGAGAGAACGTACAGCTTGGATAAGTAATAAACTTCTCAAATGTGTTAAGAGGTAAATCCCAGCCTAAATGTTCTATATATATATGAAACAACCCATATATCCTATCCTAACTTAAATTATGGGGTATCTCCTTGCTCAGACAGTGCAAATTCTTCTCTATACATAGTTAGTTTACATGACAGATGTGGCAATCCCATGGAGATTCTAATGGACCATATTAGCTCAAGGAGCACAGTGGATGGCTAGCTCAATGAAAACCTCGGGAAGGAAACTGAGTTTTGAATGCTTAATATTCAAGTTTCAAGAGAGAACAGATGTGGATGCTACCTCGGAGCTGTAGGGAGGACTATCATCAGAATGTTGACTTCTGTCCACTTTTGACCTCTCTCTCTGGCTTCAGAGCACCACGAGAAGCTTGGAACACACAATAACATCAGTGTTGGAAATATGTTGGAAAAGAGGGTTTGGTTGGTTTTGTGTTTACCACATGGTATGAATAATAAACGGGATATAAAAGCTTGAAGAAAATGACATTGAACAGGAGTTACACATTTTCATTTAACAAGGGAACCAATAAACACAACATAAAGAAAGGATAACATTTGGGGGAGAGGGGAACTACTGTGTACTAAAGTGTACGGTGTGAAATAGAACAGTTATTACTTGGTATTGTTTTTCCTCCCTGACTGACATATCAGGAAAATAACATTCACTACAAATATACCTTATTAATAACTTTTTTTTTAATTTAGAAATAATGCTTTAACAAGTAAACACTGGCTACATAAATTCAAACAATTTATTCAAAAACTTATTTACTACCAGTTTTTTAATTATTTGACTAAACTTGCTGGCAGAAAGTAAACCAGAAGTTTATAGCTTCCCTAGTCCTCCTGATACTTGGAAATGGTAAGGGAAATTAGACGAGCCTGTCAGCCTCTGATTTTTTACAAATCAAGATACCTGTTTTCAATGGGATCCCCTAGAGATGCCCGTTTCACCGGAGTTCAATTTCTTCTTCACGTATAAAGCTGTAACGTACCATTGGGAAATCCCTCTTCTCAGACAGGTGTGGCTACAAGGCCTCAGTACAAAACATTGACTGTTGAATGTGGGCCTTATGAATCAGAAGGAAGGAGCCAAGCACCTGGAAAACATGTCATTTTCCACTCTTGCATAAAAAACTCAATTGCAAAGATTCACCCCACAGTTCTGGAGAAAGCCTCTTTGCTACTCAAGAAAATCTGATTTAAAAAAAGAAAAAAGATTTTACATCTAGTACTGGTAAATATATTTCAAGGATCTGAAGAAGTCAGTGCTTTTTTCTTCCCTCACTAGAGAGAAATTGCCCACAACTTGTTGAAAGCAGGTATCGTACTTGTCTGCATGCCACAAGTGGAGGCCCAAAGGATGCTTTGCTTTGTGTCCTTTGAGTAGGACATGGCACTGGTAATAGTTTCACAGAAGTGAAATGAGGCACCTCTGAAATGGCTATGGCCACTGCAATCACTTACACAAAAGCCAGTACATTTCTGGCATCCCAGCAGAAAGGCAACTGTTACTATTTTGGCAGGACACGTTAATTTTTCTCAGTCTGATAAACAGTAGAAGGTTCTCTGGGGCTCTCTAATACCCCTCCGTACATCACCATGATCAGTCTAACAGAGCCAAAGTCTCTACGCGGATAAACGGGCATTCTCTAAACCGACCCAGCCAAAAGCTAGATTTGTATTTTCACTTCCTCCTGTCCACTGATGCATAACTTCAATGTGGACAGCTGCTTAGGATGCCACACTGTGACATCCAGGATCCAACAAACACAGTTGGTGCTCAGACATGGTTTCTTTGCTACCCAAACTTATGCCCACGTGCTCAGGTGGCAATCTGCCTACTCATCAGCTGGTCAGACTCTTCAGACTATCATTTGGGAGACGGTGGCGAGCAAGTAAGAGCAGAGATGGTCAGGCTGCTCGCTCCCAAAGAAACACCCTCTGCCATACTAGGCCCCACTTTTGGAAGGTTGCTCTCACATTCAGTGCTTTGTGTAACTTCACAATTTAGCTTTGTTCACTGGCATTTAATTGAGGAGAAAAAAAGGCACAGGGAAAGAAGATACAAAACTACTTCTGCCTTCTAGACCGACAGGTTCAGTACTCGGAACTCTGAATGACAGTACTCTTCCCGTACTTTGCAAGCCATAGACACCAGAGGAAAGGTAAAGATGCTTCCAGGATGGACAAACATCTGAAGGTACTGTTCATTTAGGTAAAAGCAGGACTTAAAATGGCTCTAGGGAAAACACCACCATGACAGATGAGGCATTGAAGAGTAGCATTTCTATTATTGTTGCATTTTTATCACAAAGAGGTCACATGTATTTTAAAATGCCAAAAATCCCTTGCTTTCATGTAAGAAATAATAAGATAATACTATAATCTGTGCATAGATTGTTGTAGCAGAAAAACCTGAAAATACAATGTTCAGGTGAAAAATAAGGGCAGAGCAGACTGCTAATCTCAGGCTGTACCTTATTTTTATCACATTTTAAACAGGTGCTTGTTTACAAGAATGTGTTGAAGTATTTCAAAGTTACACCTTTTAGACAATTTTTTCCTCAAGAAGAGCTTGACAGCAAAAAGAAAAGTAAGTCTAATCTCATAGGAGGCCAGCAGATTAAATATATGGCAGTGACAATACCACTTAAAACTAAGAGCGCAATGACCTTGCCAAATATCCAGGGAAGCATACTCAGCTCTGGAATCAAACTGGAATTCTGCTATTAAATTTGGGTGGTAATCTTGGAGCTCAACAGTAGAAGTCAAGTTGTCCATTTACCTCTTCTGTGCCATTTATTCTAGTACTACCTGGGCATTCGAGTTATTTTCAGCACAAACTGGATGGGAGTAAATTTTGAACGTACACTATTTGGAGTACACTACAGCTACTCTTCATCTTCCTTAAGTGAGCTATTCAATTGTTTGCTATGTCATTTTAACAAGATAATTATCTAAAGCTTTTAAGAGCTATGTACACAAGACAAAAATCAAAGCACAGGCTGCTGTTAAATATTTCCAAGACTTTAGTTATTCTGTGTTGAAAAAAAGTGTTGAAAAATGATTTAAAAATTCTTTGGCTGACCACACTCACAACAGCCCACCGATGGCACACATGACTGTGCCCTTCCTTTACTCTTCTGGAAACAAACAAAATACAATATTTTGCTTACACCCCGCTCTTATCCATTGCCATGACACATTGCAGAATGTCCATAACAAAGGTTTCAATTCTGGTGCTACCTTTCACATGTCCATCTCTTGCAGTGCCAGAGGTTAAGAAGTTTAATCTTCTCTGTCACCATTTTAACTGTAACCTTTCTTTTTCTTTTTGACACCTGTTGCACTTCCTCAGCAGACAAGGTAATGACTATTATGAACGATATTTTTGTTTAAACATCTCTTTCACTAATATAAATGGTTTCTTTTAGCAGAAAGCGAGATGCTTCGAGACCTTTGGTTAAGCAGCAGTCAGATGAGACTAACAAGCTGTTCAACTAACTGCGTTTTCCATTTTCCTGTTACCTCGTGGCTCAAGCGATACTGATTTAAATTAGTGACATTCCTTAGTCCTGATAGCATCTTATTCATTAGGGGGAAAAAACCCCAACAACCCTCCAAGCACATCTGAAGCCACCTGTAAGCTGAAAATAAATTCTACTGAGGACTCAAAAATCATTATTTTTTGACTTTCAGCCAGCTGGCATGATTGATGCAATAAACAAACTCTTTACCTAGAAAACACTGTTTTTCTTGTCCAAGATTGTTTAACACTGAAAACCTGCACCAGACTGTTTTCTACAACCAGTTGTATCTGTTAATACCAACAATAAGAGCAATGCCAATGCTGAAAGCGAGTAAGGTCTTAATCAGTATGTTTCCTATCTCTCCTGCAAAGCCGTTTAGATGATTCAGACAACACTAGCATTTCACCACTGCTCAAGCTAGTGGTATTAAGTTGGCTGTACAAATTTTGGCAGGAAATTTTGGCAAAGTTTGCTTTAAACACCCTCTAGAAGGTGGCAAGGTTATTGAGAGTTTATTTTTTGATCTGCTTTTCCCATTTCCTCCTTGCAATTATTAGACATGAAGCCACACACCTTCGCGTAACCT
>VZTM01017896.1:51842-116283 GCA_013400555.1 Jacana jacana | reverse complement strand
ATTTATTTATTTATTTTATTTTTTCCGCCTGGAGGGTCACCCGGCGGCTGATTGATTCTCCTTTCGCCCTGCCCCGTCACTCGGGGCTTGGAAAGTAAATAACAAGTTGACATCATTACCGCGCTCCGCAGCTCCCCGCCGCGCTGCTACCGCGCAGCCTCGAGTAGCTGCGCACCACCAAAACCCAAAAAATAAATCCATCCCTGCCTTACCGGCACCCCCACGAAACACCCAGTTATCTTCCATGTCCCCCCTCGTCCCCCGCCGAGTCGTACCTCCACCACGCCGGAGTGGCGTCCGGCCGGTCGCAGGAGGTCACCGAGTTTCTTTTTTTGGTGACTTCCCTCCTCTGCCCCCACCGTGGCTAATGTCATGCAAATAATAAGATTATCTGGATGTGCCTGTGTGTCCTCTCATCCTCGTGACAGCCAGACTCATGCAGCCCCAAAAGTCTGATTGATTTATTTATTTATTCCAAATTACCTTTCCGCTTTTTTTTTTTCCCCCTTTTTTGGTCTTATTTTGACATTAAAGGGAATTTCATGCTCGTTGCACATTTAGCCCAAAGCCTATGGATGTGCTGCCGCTGAGGGCTCTTATGGAAACTTATGACATCACCCAAGGCAGCACGGCAAAGATGAGGGCTGTGTACATCCATCTGTCTCCTGAACGGAGAGCTCTCAAAACACTGGGAAATGTTATTGCGGCCTCATGTGATTCATTGTCAGGTTCGGAGCCTAGAGATCGAAGTGCAAGGCCATCAGCTCAGACAGACAGACGGGCAAATGTCTCCCCTTCTAAGTAAGCCCCCATTCAACTTATGTTTTTTTTTTCAACATCAGAACCTAGGTTAGGTTTTTTTATTACTTAGCAACATAAACAAACACACACCCCCTCCAGATTTGTAGTGAGATGGCATTGATTTTTTAGCTCCTGCACTCTTTGTTTGTTTGGGGTTTTTTTAGAAGTCCTGTGGGCCTACAAGTAAGCTAGACCCCAGAAAATGGTCCTGCGTCAAAACTTGGTTAGCTTCCCAGGCTTGGTTGCCCCACAAGGAAGCTGGGACTGTTCCCACTCCTGTCTCCTGCAGGGAGCCATGAAGCTTTGGTAAAACCAAACAAAGGTCTCGCTACCTCCATTCACCCCCTCTGCTGCTCAGCCCAGCAAGGCTCGCTCCATGCTGGGAACCATGTGGCTGAACCTCAGGAGGGCTGCCTGGCCAGGAAGCAGCGGGGCAGGGGTATGTCCTCAGCAGCAGATGAGGTGTGGCACAAGAAGTCTGTCTCCACACAGCCTTCCAAGCCCTGTCTTTGGTTTGCTGTGCTCATCTGACACAGCCCAGATGCCCTGGCTGTATTCCTACCGCAGCGTCCGAACCTCAGGCGTGGAAAGCCATCAGGTGCCCACTGGACACCACGCGGCCAGCTTATCCTAGGCTGGACAGAGCCTGGCCATGCATGTTCTTCTGCTAAGTGGGCAGTGAGACAGAGCTAGGCAAGGGAAGACGAGGTGGTGGGGAACAGAAGGGACTGCGATGGTGGGGAAATTACAGTGCAACCTCACACACATAGAAGTGACTTTCACGCTTTTTTCACCAGGCTCAACCTGCACAGACTAAGTCCTGCAGGACAAGCAGAAGAGAGCAGGTCTGAATGGCCACAGCTGCCTATCTCTCCTCACTTTCTGAACCTACAGCCAGTCCCACTGGCTGCCTGTAGCCATGTCTGAGCAGCAGCAGTGGCAGGCACAGTCTCAGCTACGCCGGGAAGCCAGGCAGGCTGCAGCTAGCCCCTAGGGAGACGAGGTTAAATATTGATGTAATGCTTGCTGAGAACGTAAAATGAAGTCTAGTAAGGAAGGTGTTTTTTTCAAGCTATGCTTGGCTAAGGGGAGCAGCAGAGAAGCCACGAGAAAGATTTGAGTGTTTTTCAATTAAAATTAATTAACAACAAAAAACAAAAAACCAAAACAAAACTATAAAGTGCTGGTAGAGTAAAAGAAGAGTGAATCGCTGCTCTGGCCCTTACAATATTTTTGGCTTTTGTGTAACAGAAGACCCTAAAGCAGCCATGTATAAAACTAATCAACAGGCTTTTAAGAGTCTTGTTTTTTTGGTTTCATAACTTGTGACACGGTGACAGTGATCAGTGTCAGTGCTGTGGCCCTGCAGCTCCAAATGAAGGAAGCCAGAGCTGTGGTTTCTTACCCTCATTAAAATGGAAACCCAAACCTGAAACAATCAAAGTGAAGGGCTAGCAGGGTTGGCCTACTGTGGAGATAATGGGATCATAAGACAAAATATTTTGCATTTTAAAAGATGAAGGCCATTGTTATTTTTCTAGTGCTTCATCATTGTGTATTGTGTTGGTAACTGTTTCTAACTGTGCTTTCCCTCCACACCATGTTTTTCTGTTCTCTGATATGCAGATAAAAGTAAGCTTTCCTGAATAAGCAAAACATTCAGAAATAAATAATTGGTTCTACTTGTATGTAGCTGCAGTTAAACAATTCTCCTCACAAAAAAGTCTGAAATACTGATTAATTATTTACTCCTGCTAGGAACTGTAAAAAATGTGGATCCGCTAATCTGTTAAGTTTTTAAGCGAATTAATATACGAGTGAAACTGAACTGGTGTTTTAGCTTGACTAGATGCCTCAAGACTATTTGGATCCAGCTGCAGTATGCAATTCTTCTGATGCAATAAGTAGAGCATTTATAAACTGAAATGTGACATGGTAGGCACTAGTTCTGCCACACTTAAAAATATGTCCAGTTTTCCTATTATGAGTTGTCCCATCAGATGATTCCAGTGGGAAAGTAAAGACATCATCACATCATCATCATTAGTAGTAGTAACAACAATAATAATAACACCAATAATCATATTTAGCACATCTATGGCAGCAAACTTTGATTTCTATTTTGTGAACATCTTTACAGTACTTCATATTTTTCAGAGAAATGTTCTCACAGAGTCAATGGTGAGCAACTGCTCCGCAGCATCAAAAGAAGGTTTCTCATTTAGCCACTTGTTAATACCAAGAGTTTCAGTTTTAAAAGGAAATTCTGATTGACTAAGATATTTTAAGGAACTGAGACCATCACTGGTATTTTTTCTTTCATCACATTAATATCTTTGGACCACACTGAAAGCTTTTGCTTAATTCACAAGCACTTGTGCAAGCAAAGCAGACCTCTTGAGTAAAACAACAGCATCAGAAACCAAGAAGCAATGTGGGGGACCTCATCTCAAAGTTTTCAGAAAGTAAAACTGTCAAAAGTGTTTTGATTTGGCAAAGCAAGCATGGGCTGCTCCTTTTTCTATCCTCTCTACCCTTTTCCTCCCCACAGTTTCCTTCACGTGGCTTGTAATACCTGCGCTTTCTAGTGGTGTTTTTTTATCCACCTTTTTGAGATGAGAAGATCTAGATTCCTTGTGCTCTAACGGGAATTCGGTCTGATCTAACAGGAATGCGCTGATAAGAATTCTGATAAGAATTTTGATGCTATTATGGTGTTGCAGAGGTTGCAAACTGGGAATGCACTATTCATAGCTTCTTCCCTGTGCCATTCTACAACCAATGCGCACCTTACGCTGCCCAGGGACACTGCATATTAAGGAAGCATTACGCCTCTCTCTGTAAGATGGCTCTCTGTAAGATGATAAGAAGGTATTCGGTGGTGCTTCAAAAATGCAGTCACAAAAATTTAAATAAGATAGGGAAACACTCCTATTTACTGCCTGTGTAGTATGTGGAACCTGTGTAATTGTTATTACTTAAGGTGAAATAAATCAGAAACTTTGATGTATGTAATCTCCACTCCCCTGATCTATTTAGTGGGCTGACACAAAGGGCTGAGCTAGCTATATGGGTCCCCTAGGATCTTTGGATAGAACAGAGATTTTTTATGTTGCTCTAATTTACTCTTAGAGACAGATTGGCCTCCTGCCAGTCTGGGATAGAAAGAAGAGGGAGATGATCATCTCTTTCCTCCTCTTCCCTCCTCCATGCAGCGTTGCATCTCCCCAGCTGTGCTGAATTAATGCCTGGGACAGCTTATGATTTCGAGCCTTTTTGTGCTCCCACGAAAGATATTAGAAGAGAAAGTGGTTCTACCTAAGAGCTGGCTTCAGAGAGCAAAACACCTAGAGAATTAGTGGGATCAGATCTCCTGTAGAGAAGCCAGACTTATACAGAGTTTGTGCCGCGGATGTGAGAGATGATAGCCATGCATCATCTCCCTGAGTTGCTCAGATATTCTTGAGGTATGTGAATCCTGAGCATTGTGACGGTGCTGTGAGATGTCTCCCTTTGTGCTGTGAGGATAATCATAGCTTCTGGGGCCAGCAGCAGGAGCAGCCCTGCTAGCATACTTCTCAAAGTGGCTAAAGCAAGGTGGGAACTGGGAGCCTACCCCTGGAGAAGACCTAATCTTCCTGAAGAGTTCTTGTCAACACAGATTTATAGGAAGACCCCAGTGGGAACTTTGTCAGGAAAGCCTCAAGGAGAGCCCAGTCCCTTGCACGAGGAGGGCACATGCAGAGCAAGCAAACAAGCTTCATGGAACAAGATGTGACTCTTGTCTAGATAAGTAAGTGGCTTGATGCAGGTGTGTAGGATGAAACAGTGCTTGTGGGGACTAAACATTTGCATTGCACCAACATCAGCCTCCAGATGCCTCTTGGGGCTGAGCCCAGGCTGGTCCCACAGACTGCCTGGCAGCGGTCAGTTGGAGCAACCTTGGACACATGCCTGGGATGCACTGGCTGGGTTAGTTTCAGAAAAAGGGAAAGCAGTTCTTATGCTCAGAAACTGCTCTGCTCTACATACCAAAGCTCAGCACTGGGGGAGAGTTAGGAGATTCATTTCACAAGTGCACTCCTGATTCAGACTAAGACTGATCTAGACGCAGCCTGCAATAGTTCCCTGTCTCTATCAACATCACATTGTACAGTGTTTTACACTTTAAAAGGTTCCTCTTAATTCAATGGGATTACTCAGGATTTAAAGCATGATTCAGTGTTGGAAAATGCAAGACATATGGATTACTTCCCTTGCCAAATGCAAAATTTTTAGTTCAAGAATTCTAAAATGGCTTTTCTGTACTCAATCTCTGTGGCTGCTGCAGGGCGCAAGGTATGCTCTATCATTTCTAGACGTGAGCTGCCATTTTGGGGAACAATGAATAGAGGGGTGAAGGTTTCTAAAAAAACCCCATATACGTGACCTCATTGACCTTTACAACTACCTAGAAGGAGGATGTATAGAAGTGGTTGTTGGCATCTTCTCCCAGGTATATAATGACAGGACCAGGGGAAATGGTCTGAAGTCGTGGCAGGGGAGGTTCGGATTAAGTATTAAGAGAAATGACTTTACTGAAAGAGTGGTGGGAACTGGGACAGCCTGCTCAGAGAGGTGGTTGAGTCACCATCCCTGGAGGTATTTAAGAAATGTGTAGATGTGGCACTTCAGTGCTCTAGTGCCTGAGATTGTCGGGGGTTTTTGTGTGTGCATGGTTGGACGCGGTGATCTCAGAGGTCCCTTCCAACCATGATGATTCTGCGATTCTGTGATGCTAATGCTGGCAGGAAACTAACCTGACTGGGAGTGCCTCATGTGGTGCCATGGCCAAAAGAGCTGCTGTGATTAGTGGGTACACAGAAAGGAGCATGTAAGGAAGGAGAACAGAGGCTATAGTACCTCTCTGCTTGTCACTGGTGGCATGGCTACTGCTAAAGTAGTCCCATTCAATTATCCCCACTTCAAGAAGGATGATAAATTGGAGGAACTACAGAGAAGAGTACTGATAATAATGAAAGAATTGGAAAATGGCTTACTTTTAAAGATAGCGTTCTCTTTAACTTATCAGTGAAGTAACTCAACCCTCCAGAAGAACAAATGCGTGGGAAAAGAGCTAGCAGAGGCCTCATCAATCTATTACACAAATGTAGGGGACATCTACAGCTTGAAGTTACAAACAAAGCAGCAGGTTTTTAAGGACAGAGAAAATTAACCTGAGAAACAATTGGTGTGGATCGTCTTTAATTGGAATTTTAAATCAAGGACTGCTGCGAATTTGAAAAGGCACCAATAAGTTCTATGGCTCATGTTAAGATATTATATGCTCAGAGTGAACTATCACAATAGTGTTTTCTAGCCTTAAAATCTTCAAATACAGACTGTATTTGAAGGTGTATTTTTGAGAAGCCTGAGAAGGTGTATTTTTCAGAAGCCAAAACTCTGGTTGGCTGTTTACCTATTGGTCTGCTTAACAGGAATTTTCATTAAAACTGAGCTGTTGTTGATATCCTGACAACAGAAACGTTTTACTTCACCTTCCCAATTTGCACACGCATTATTTCTACAGGTGTGTACAAAGTGACTGTCTTTCTATTTTTAGCAGAAATAGCTTTGTATAAAACAAGCATTTTCCCTGAAGTTTTGGGATTTTAATTTTATTTTTAATATTCCAAAAGTTTTTGCTAGGATTTTCTCCAAGAAAGAAGAAACAAAGAAAAGTGTAATATCCAAACCTTTTGCTTTATCAGTAAAAACCAAACTATTACAAGAGTAATGAGTCAGACCAGCTTTTCAGTCTTAATTTCCGTGTGGCTGTAGTTGATTTCATACAGCCTCTGTTCACAGGATCCAGTGCTCTACACGGGCATGAATAAATATGCATGAGAAGGAGAAGAAACTCAGCTCACTTTCTGTGATTAAATTTGAAATACAGCACTAGTAAATGTGCAAAAAGACAGTATTACAGTGTTCAAAATGCAGCAAAAATGATTAATTAAAAATTCAAAATAAACTTTCTAATTCCACACTTTGGCCAGCTGTATTTTAAAACTAGGGATTTAAATTAAGACATTCAGGTACCAAATCTATTTTTAGTCTCTGTCTTGTTCCCCTTGAAATCAACACTCTTGAAATCAACAGCGGTTTTGCCATTACTTCAATGGGAGTATAATAAGGCCTTTCACTTTCAATACCTGATAACTACTGGAAAAACAGTGGATACAGAGATGAATGCATTGCTAGTAAGTAATCTTTTTTGTACTATTGCAGTTCCTAAATAACACAGTGGGTCATTTGAAAGACTGAGCAACAGGTTCAATAAATCAGCACAAATCTTCATTACAACCAAAATGATTCCTTAATTTTTTTTACTGTACTTTACTTACTCTCAAATCAAGCAGTACTACTTAATCTGTCAGTGCTGCGAAGTGAGGAGTTCCTTCCTTCCTTCCTTCTCTCCTCCCTCCCTTCCTCCCTCTCTCCAACTCCCAACATAAATCTCATTGCCTTAGCCCCCCCCCCGGGTAGCCTATGCTGGCTGCAGCCCCACACCACGCAAATGCTGCAGTTCCTCCCTTTGATTGAATCCTACAGCGCTGATGGTCTCTCACTAGCTGCAGCATTTCCTTTAGCGTTGGTAATCGAAACACAGGTTAGGAACGATCATAGGAATGAGGTAGCTCCCGTATTTCCCCTGGCCGTCTCCTTTGCATATCTTCCTAACGTGGCTAAGTTTAACTACACGTTTTGAGACTTCCAAAATCAGACTCGACAGCATGGGCTTCAGACTATAGCTTCCTCTGCATTGTGTCACGGTAGATTTGTGACTGGCAATATTTTCACAAGCTGCAGTTGCTTCTGATTCCTCTGTGTAATTGGCTCTGTGATAGTTGTCAACTATGAGGGAAGATAGTTGACTGCCTTTTTAATTTTTTCTTTTTTTTTTTTTTTTTCTGGATAAAGAGGGGAAATATTAAGAGGACGTAGCAGATCACATTGTGTTGTATTTTCTGTACCAAGTTCTTCTGTTCTTTTATTTTCAAGACTTCAAACGTAGCATTTAAATTAAATTAAAATTGTGTAATGAAGGATGCAAATCTGTGAGTCAGCTTGACATATTTTGGATCCTTTACATAAAATTCCTCATTATGGAAGTATTTCCTTACTTGCCTTTAACATAAACTTAGCTCATAGAATTAGCTCATCAGCTTTACTTTTTTTCTTTTTTTTTTTTTTTAGTTTGTTTTTTTCAAAGGATACTAACCACCTAATGCTCACTAACTTGACTAAGTTAGGTCTCTACCATGAAAGGCTGGAGAAAACATAACTGAGATATGCAAGGTAAGCCCAGAATTATTTTCATAAATATATCAGAAACGGAACTGAAAGTACCCTTGGGTATATAGTGATTAAACGTACTATAGTTCTTAAAAAAACAAAGAAAAACTTTGACTTGAAAATAACTATTGTATACGTTATCAAAACAAATGCTTTTGGAAACAGTTTAGATGGAAAATCAACATTTTTATATGACTGCTTCTACTGTAGCACTAATTGCAGCGTATCCCATTTATATATGTTAAGAAATTTAGATCAAGTGCTCTACAGAGGCAGTGTCTTTGCATACTTATTGTGCATATTTGTACATTTATTCACTTGCTTCCCTATTAGGACTTGACGGGGCCTGACTGATACTGAAATTACCCTGAGGCAAAAATACTTCAACCAATATGCAAGAATTTTTGCAGCACGAGGATACTGTCAGGTTAAAAAGATATCAACTGAAATGGAATCTAATTTCAGCACTAAGTGTTCACAGAATCAGCTTCAAGATCAGGGTGAGACCGAGTTATCATTCAAGCTGGTTGCTCTGTAACTTCCCAGATAGAGAAAAGACTGTTGGGTTGGTTTTTTCTAACGGGCTCTCAGTTCTATAAATCTCAGTCTCTCCAGATGAACTTGGACTTAATTTGGGGTAAGAGCAGCTGCAAGATTTTCAGATATCACACAATTCCGTAACAGTCTGCATTTGCACTCATCAATGTTTATATTTACTGTTGTAAGAATAACGAGTAGCTCAGCTAGCAAGATTTATCTGCCAGCTAGAGCCATGTGAGCGTTTGCAACTGCAGTGTGGTCACTAAATACAATATAATTACTTTTTATCTCTTTCCTTTGCTCAGTGCCAGGAGAAGCTAACCAGCTTGCCTCCCATGAGGGTGAACTTCCGCGGATGCTTTCCGATTGCTTGCAGACACAGATTGCTTGAGTCTTTCTGGTAGGGTATGCATTAACTTTGCTTGTTATCATCTTTTACTAAGTCTACAACTTGCTGTAAAACAGCAAAGCAATCATCAGATTTATCAACCAAAACACTGACAAAAGTACTTATTTTTCAGTATTTGAGGGCTCACGACGACTGTAAACGAGTACTTATGTCTATGCATTTGCACACATCAGTAAACACACAGTTACAATATACAAATGTGCTTCCTCTCATACCTTGGACCTAACACCTCAGCATTAGAGTCCAGCTGAAACCAACGGGAGCAATGTGCTGACAGTCCTTTACTACATTCCAACAGTTCTGAGAGAAAGGCTCTGTTGTTCCAGTTGCATTGCAAGATTCCTATTGTTCAGTGAAATACTAAGACCCTTATTAACATCCATCCATTTATCACCACACGCCCTTTATTTCTCAGGAGTAATCCAAGTTTGAATCTCAGGATTAAGCTGTGTTTGGCCCCTGATCTACCCAAACCCAGGAACAGAGCAACAATCACTTCCTTACGCTTTTCCTGCATTTGGAGGGTAGCAAATAGACGTTATCTTGAGGGTTTCTTTTTGCTGGGAAGATGCTGTAGTGGCAGAACTGTAGAGAAGCTACTTCTCCTTTTAAATTCTAAAACTAAAGAAAAAACCCTTCACATTATCATCATCTTCACCGATATCAAACACCGATAGTCACCAGCTTACTTTATTAAAAAACCAGACAAACAAACAAGCAACCCTCCCAAAACACATCCCAAGACCTCCAAACTTAAAACATAGCTACACATCCCAATCTGTATTTTAGCATGGCTGATCATACCATCTTGTTGCCGAAGACCATGGGGGCAGAGGCGGTGCATGTGTGTGTAGAGAAGCACATACACATTTGCCTCAGAGAAAGATGTGTTTCGACAAGGATCCTCTCATGGAGGATCAAACAGTAGAACAACCCCTCTTGCTTGGTAGATGTGCTGGAGTGAGCAAGACAGGACAAATTTTCTGAAAGCCTGGCTCACCAGCATGGAGAGCTGTGCCACCACACTGCACCCATGCCCTGCTCAGTCAGTGTGAGCTCCTGTGCAGCAGGAGCACTTGTGAGCAGCAACTGGAGAAGACCTGAATTCATCCAACGATGCAACAACCTTCTCAGATGAAATACTACCCTACTCATCCCTCAAAAGTAAGCTGAAGAAGAGAAAACCAAGGGGCTTGTTCACACTGGAATGGTCACGGGTTTATTTTTAAGAGAAACTTGTATTCCTATGTAGAGGTCATTGCAGCAGTATGCCTTCCCTTCAACAAGAGAGCAAAATAAACCCTATTTCAGTAAGGGATGAGAATTTATGGTTGTCTGAGAAAAAAACCCAAACCACTAAAATACTACATTCCTATGACTGTAATTAAAGCGATGTTTTTTCTAATGTGGATCAATCTGAAAGTGATTTCTCAGGGGCAGCAAAGAGAACAGGTATCAAAATTGTGCCCCAGAACCTCTTCTCCAGCTACTGGAAAATATCCCCTTCCTTTTCCTCTGTGTCAGAAATGTTTTAACATGCAGGGAGGATGTCCAGAAGAAGCACAATGCAGCAGAGCTCCATTAAAGGCAATGGAGTTCTTTCCGTTTATGGGAGCCATTGGGCTTTGTCCCTACTTTCTTTCTGCAGGAGAACGTGCAAAGCAGATTTTAGATACTTATTATGAAGTGGTGGACAGGTTGCAGGCTTTGATGTACTGACTAGAGATGGCCCTAGAGTACAAAAGAATGACCAAGAGAGAAATGGGTA
Source organism: Jacana jacana (assembly GCA_013400555.1). Taxonomy (NCBI): domain Eukaryota; kingdom Metazoa; phylum Chordata; class Aves; order Charadriiformes; family Jacanidae; genus Jacana; species Jacana jacana. The sequence continues at coordinate 105,427 of VZTM01017896.1, read as the reverse complement.
TCTTCTAGGTGATACCTAGTTTGTTTTATTTTCTCTCCTAAACTGAATTTTGCACTTTTTTCCATTGAATGCGAGCATCTCGTTGGCATGATTGTATTATTCCTGAAATGGGTTGCTAATACTTGAGAAATGCTGTCAACAAAAAATGGAACCATGTGAAATGCTTGTAATTATCTCTAAAATTAGTACCCCTTTAAAGAGTGTATTTACATGACCCATCAACAGATCACATAAGTGCTTTTGGTAGTTTTACTTCTATTTAGCAGAACAATTTCCTTGCTGAAGTACACCAATGAGTGGGAGAGATTGCAGTTAACAAAGTAAATTAGAAAGAAGTGTTTTGAGAATTTTATTTTTTCTTTTCTATACTTTGGATAGGATTTAGAAATTAAAAAATAAACCTGGGACTCCGAGTTCAGAAAGACCTGACTTACTCTAGCTGCCTTTCTGGTTTAAACCAAAAGCCCCTACTGCTGTGAAAGAGCGTGAGCTTGAAAAGGAAAACAATATAAAGACCAGTGGGTTCCAGATTCTCTCTATAGATGGTCCCCTAGTTTCTGAAAGTTTTAGATTGGAGTTCTGGCTTTATTAGAATCAATGGTAAAATTACCATAGGCAAAATTACCATAGGCATAACAATACGCTTTTAATCTACAATACACTTTTAATTCTAAAGGGTTGCTTTTTTGTTTGGGTTTTTTTTTTGTTGGTTGGGTTTTGTTTGTTTGTTTGTTTTTGTGTTTTTTTTTTTTAATTAATGAAAGTCCGCACATTAGAGAACATATGAGATTTCATTACACACGCACAAAAAAAGCAATGAACAAAAAATATACATTAATAAATGAGCAAACCAAAGTAAAACGGGAGTTGCATGAGCATATATCATAAGAAATGAGCATTTTTCTTTCCTAAAATGGTGGACAAAGTCACTATAAAAGTAAAATGTGATGCATGGGCAAACTGTCGATGAGGTATTTAAAAGTATTTTAATTTGTATTTACATTTTTGTTTACATTTATGTTTTAGGATTTAATTTTTTTTCCCCTCTCTAGTTAGGATTCTCTAAGCTCAGTAGGACCAATCCCTATGATTTCCTTTGTGAGAAGGACGTATAGTTCCTGAATAATTTATATTGTATTCATAAGATAATTCGTAAGTGCTGGTGCTTCTCAACCCCCAAAATCTGAATGCTTTCCACATTAATAATGCATTCATCCTCCTGAACCCCCATGAAATAAGGTGAGAGTATTATCTTACAGAGAAAGTAGCAAATGCATAAGGCAATAGGGATTTTGACTCTAGTTCTAACAATATGATCTTGGCCAGTACGTTTTGATGGCAAATCATTAAGTTTAAAGCAGGGTGCAAATGGTGTGAATCTGCGGGCAGTTACTGTGGATGCAGGTGGCATCAGTAACTGTTTGGGAACAAGCTGCAGAGTACAGACTCAGCTCAGTCATGTGGATGAGATCTTCTACCCCTCAGCAAAGATAACTTGGATTTTAGTGGCATTTCCTATCTACTTGCATGGGGAAAAGGCAAAGCAATTGAGCTGGCATGGGATGAAGTGGGTAGGATGGGAGTTATGGTTGATATTCTGGCGGGCAGAGCTGGGGTTTGGGAGGACACGGGCAGGTTGGAGAAATGGGCTAAAGGGAGGAAAGTGAAGTTCACTGGAGACAAAAGCAAAGCCTTGGCCCTAGGGCTGGAGAAAGTCCCTGCAGTAGAAACCTGAGGAGCATGGGAAAGTTGATGGCAGACAGGAGTGGGTCTGACAGGGGGTCTCAGGGGGCTGGAGCCCACCTTACTTGAGGAGAGGACAGGGACACGCTGTTACTTTAGTTTGGAGAAGGGGAGGTACTTGACTCCCTAAAAATACCTGGTGGGACAGGAGGGAAGAAAGTGTCCCAGCGTTGAATCTGGCCCTGTGCTGGCTGGGGGCTGGGACAGATGACCCCCTTTCCACCCAAATTTGTGGGAGTCTGTGATTCCAAATTCACAGGCTGACTCTGCTGGAGCACGGGGGCTGGGGCGAGAGCAGCACCTCTGTTACAACAGGATATCCTCAGGAGTCCAATTTCTGAGACTCTCATGTCATGGCAAAGTGTTTGTTTTACTTTACCCTAAGAGTCTGCTGAAAGGTAAAACCATCCTACACATGCTATAGGGGAAGGCAGGAGTTCAACACTTCCAACAACAATAAAAAAGGAGAATGTTTGTTTAGAAACCTGAGCATGATTTTAATGGCCTAATATTAATCAGCCAGGTTTGAAAATGATGGTCAAATTATAAATAGAGCTGAGAGGCACGGCATACAAAAATACAGTTGTATTTGTATTATAAATTTTATATAAATAGAGGGTAAAAAAGCCCCAAAATTCTTCAGGCTTGAATTTCAGCTGCTCTGTTTATGTGAAACCCAGTCTTTCCCTTGTTATTTTTCATTCCTGTGCCTGTGAAGCCTGGGTTGGGACTGACCACCTCTGTCTTGCGCTTCTAGTTCCTCCCTCTCCAGCCTTTACAGCCCTGTAACTGCTAATTTGCTTCACACAAGAGAGATCAAGAACAGGTTCAATGTTTCTCATTGCAGCCTGCCCCTTTCCATGCTAAAACCTCGTGCGGGGTCATTAACAGTTGGACTTCCGCGGAGGTATTTGGCTCTAGCATGGCCACAGCTGCCTGGACAAATACATTATTTGGTTAAACTTTTTAAGCATCCCTGTTCCAGTCTGTGCTTGCCTGTTTGCAAGCTGCAACTCCTCAGATCCCCTGGTAGTTTGGAGACAGCTACCATGACTGGCAGCCAGACCCTGGTTTTGCCCTGTAGTTGCTGTTCTGTGCAGCCCCTTGCACCAGCTGAATTCATAGCCTGCTCGTTACTTAATCAGCTTCTGAAGGAACAAGCATGGACATTTTTTTTTTCTTCTGGAACTTTTTTCACTGAGTTTTAGACATTATCTGTTAAAGAAAATTAATCAGGCATGGTATGATCTATGCTGCCTACTTACCCCTTCCTATCCATCCTCTGGCTTGCGTTTTCCTTCTTGTCTCTCTCTGTTGCTGCTAATGTGCTGGTTTCTGCTCTTGTATTCTTCCTAAAGTGCTTTGACATTTGTGTGTTTATTCCCTAAATTGTACCAGCGTGTTCCCATTAAAAATAAAGTACCGTGTCATATTGTTCCTGATACCTCTTAGAGTTTACTTAGATTAATGCTGTAGCTGTAAGAGTCAGTAGCGCTGCCGTAGGTGCCCTGAATGCCAGGATCCTGCCTGGTGCTGCTGTGGCTCTGGGGGAAGCCCCTGGGGCACCCTGGTGTTGGGCATGCAGGGGTTCGGCTGTGGCCAGCAGCTGGTACTAAGCTTCTCACTTTTGGGTGAAACATGTGGCTGGTCTGGGTCTGCACAGGCTTTGGTGAAAATGTACTTCAGCTCACAGAAAGTTTTTCTTACTTCTGGGAGGTTTCTTACTCCAACATGTTGTGAAGCGAATGGCCTGACTTGTAAATTTATTTCTCAGCCCTAAGTAAGAATATTCTGACTTGAAATTACTGACTTGGGCAAGAGGGAGATGTGCTATAGAGGGGCTCATAATAAAACATAGCATCTTTCCCTTGAGTTTTGCATCCATTCAACCACTCGTAGGGATACAGTTACAGATTGGTTTGCTCCTTGCTCTTCCTACCTCTATCTTTTCCTGCCCTGATTTGCTCACGGTGGGGGCATCAGATCCAATTTTCCCTCACACTCAAACATATGGGTTCAAGATGTGGGCTGGTTTTGCAGAACGATATTGCATTTTCTACTTTCTCTGAAACTGAGTAAGTAATTGTCACAATCCAAGCTATTGTGCTGAGTTAAAAAAAAAAATAAAAAAAAGAAAGGTTTATAAAATGGGAGACCGTGTATGGGTGGGAAAACCAGGTGCTAGGTGAATGTTCAGAGCAAGAGTATGCTTATTAAACAGGCAACAGAGAATTAGAGGAAACCATTTCAGTTTACATTCAAGTATATTATGAGACTGTTTATAGGGCCCCAAAGAACTTTCCGAGCATTAACACATGCAGTATGAGACACAGAGGTGGTAGAATCTATATAAAGGTGAATAGACATGTAAAACCAGAATAACTTGTTTGCATTTACATTGTTGCTGCCTTGAGGCTATGGCAACTATTTCACCCACCTTTTAGAAATTCATTCAGCATTTTTTTCCGTGGGGTGGATGAAAAGATAGCCTTTTTTAAGGTCAGGGAGCAACATCAATGATAAATCAAGCTAATCTTATGCTATTCTTTCAGAAGAATGAAGGACACATGTGAGAACCCTATAGAAAAAGGTACTGTTACTAGTAATGGATTATGCAAGGGGGAGGGGAAGGCTGGGTTTATGTTCTTTTTCCTTCTCTTTAATTATAAAGACCAGATGATGTATCTATCCCTGGATCTATACATTAGTGTTGTGGTAGAAATTAATCTCTTATCACCCTTTCCTAGGCAACTCCTCTGAGTCTCCAGACTTCTGGAGAAAGAAGAAGAAGAAATTATGACAGCAGAAAAATCTATGCAAATAAATCCTGAGTAATGAGAGGGAAGGTGAGCTTTATTCACACTGTTTGGCTTTGACTTTTAACTCAAGTACTGAAAAACACTCAGGAGAAAATTTATCTCTCTGTCTTTCTTCGGGGCAGAAAAAGTTCAAAGCGAACATGTGAGGTCTCTGATGACTCCTTGAGCAAAGTTATAAGAGAATTAGCCATCCTGGTAGCTTAAAGGTGAAAAAAACAAGAAGAAAATCCCTTCCCCTTACACAGTTTATCATGCATTTCACCTTCTTCCTAAATTGTGAAACATGCCAATTAACAGTTTATCTTTTAAAACATTCTTATCTAGATTTTTTGAACAAATAGAGAATTGGATGGGCAATCATCCATCTTTTTATTACTTTTTTCCCACATTAGGGAGTGCTATACATTTCCACAGGCCATAACAAATGGTCCCATTTGCTGTGGGATTTGCTCTCAGCTGGGACACAGACTGTGGTATGTCTTTACTACCGAAGAGCTGTCTGTTTTAAAGCAGGGGAATCAGTATGCATTACTGTCTTGCTTTAAAATCCCAGTAGCGTCAAATGCAGTTTTTGCTGCACTGTACCTCAGCGAGGCCAGCACTGAGCTTTACTAGAAAAGGTGATTTACCCAACCATTTTAGGATAAAACCAGACAAGACATTTTTTCCTTGAGGGTTTTACAAGCGGAGAGGGGTCTGGGTGGGAGGGAGGAGAGAAAAAAAACAACCTTTTTTAGTTATAATAACAACCAAATAGCCCTCTTTTGTGGGGAATGCTGGGATCTAAGGTAGATCAGAGATAGAGGGAGGGAAAAAAGATATGCCTGTTGTCTCATCTCATACACCACTGCATCTTGACTCATGATGTACCCATTGAACGGATTATGTGATTTTAAAATAAATCCAGCTTTTCAACAAGTGTGTGTTGCCGTGAGTCCCCTGAAGTCCATGGAGCCATGGCCCTTAACAGGAGTTGAAACCATGACCTTTTAAACTTTTGCCTTCGTCTATCTATGCCACTACTTTTCCCTTTTGAGCTGTCTGTAGAAATACAATAAAATGATTTTTTGTGGCATTTAATTTCATAGAATCATAGAATGGTTAGAGTTGGAAGGGACCTTAAAGGTGGTTGAGTTCCAACCCCCCTGCCCTGGGCAGGGACACCTCCCACTAGAGCAGGTTGCTCAAAGCCCCATCCAGCCTGGCTAACTTTCTGCTAACATTTCTGCTAACATGGTCATCCTCCAAGAAAGTTTGAACACTCTGTATTTATCCATATGTAGGATTTATTTAACACTTAGGGTCTATTAATTTTGTCATTAAACCTTAATGGCTACTAGAACATCGTCTATACCCGAAGGGACAGGCATATGAAATTTAAATAGCAAACCCTGTTGCTGGAGGTGTTCCATGTGCCACAGAAAGCATTCCGTTTCCAGCCTATTTAAACCAGCTCTCCAAGCCAAGATGTGTTGATAAAAGAAAGACATGCCTTTTGCTTGGACAACTGCATCTATGATCATGTTTTGCTAGCTGCGTCATTTGAAGGTAAACTCACAAGATGCTTTCACAGGTCAGCTTTTTGCTTCGGTCTCAAAGTAAAGCTCCCTTAAAACTTTTAAACTTGAAGTTTTTATTCAAGAGGAAGGAGATGTTAGCGATATCTGCGTTTGGTTGCCGTCATGTAAGTCAAGTAAAAAGAAATTACACCTACTCCGGGTGGAACGGTGATTCAGATGGTTCACCTTTAAGCTGAAGAGCCTCTAAAAAGAAATTTGGTTCTGTTTCTAAGTTGATGTGTGTGGGAGACTGACATTAACACCTTGCACTGAAGAAACTATTCTCTCAGGTCCCTTTTCACAGCTGACTAAACACAAACAGTGCAGGTTTAACAAAGAGCCACAGCAGAACTGATTACAGCCCACGCTGAGCGAGGAGCTTGATTCAACAAGGTAAATGAAGGTCAGATTAATCACGGATCATATTTCCCCGACCCACCGAAGCCCTTACAGTACATTATACGTGTCAGTGTGCTACGGTTCTAGACTGTGAGCCCAAAGCCTGGATTCTCCACCAGCCTCATTAGCCCTTGGAGCAGACTCTGCTGACTTTGAGGTCCATACCCACGCCACCTCTACTGCATGAGCGGTCAGTGTAAAAAGACATTAAAAGAACAAAAGAGCAGCACAATTTTCAAGGTGTCAGTATCTCTTTCTTAGCTCCGCTGCTGAGCCATATGAACCACAACATGAAAGATTCCTTTATTTAGCAGGGCAGGTGTGTACTTTAAAAATTACTTGACAGTTACTTTTGATAGATGTTCTAGTTGCTTAGGTCACCTAATTTGGGCTCCAAGTCAGAGGTAACAGCTAGCATAAATCTCTAATTTCCCTGCTCTGGTATTGCTTTAAGATAACACTATCTGCTCCCTTACATTTTTTCCCAATTACTCTATGAGGTTTGACTGCGTTTAAGGAGATAAGGACGGCAGGAAAAGCTCTTGACGTTCAAGACTTCAAGCCAAATATTTTTATTAAGATCTCTCACACCATGAATATTGAGTATTTATAGCCATACTGGGCCAAGAAGAAGGCAGCGCTCAGGTACTTCAGCTGGATTATTTCTATGAAGTTGGCAGACCTTCTGACTGGTTTAATGGCAGCGTAACTCCAGTCACTTACCATGAGTCAGAAAAAATACTACAAGTGGCCATTTAAGCTCTATTTCTGTTCCCCAAATCTGCCTGAAAACTCTGGGAAATGACAGTAACATACCTGAAAGCAGCTAACTGGCGGGTGTCTGCATGCCACAACAGGGGGTCCTTGCAGAATGTCTCTCAGGGCTACAGACAGCAACCGCTGCGCAGAGGGGGGACACCCCCAGTAGCTGCTGCTACTTCTGGCAGTCAAACTGCCTTTGATAGCTTTGTCTGACCCTGCACAGTTGAAGGTAGGTACATCTAGATGTCTTGTTGGCAGGCACTTTGTGTACATCGCCCATTTAAATCAGAAATGGAAATTTAACTTCAGGCTAACAAATGTAGAGCAAGGTTGAGGAAAAGGTTGGAAGCCTCTAACGTGACCATTATAAAGGCATGTAAAATATTTACTGCAGTTCCTTTGGTTTGGCCTAAAATCAATCAGAGATTAACTGTATCAAAAAGAGTCCAGGGATGACCACAATGATGATTTATGTTTTTATGGGAAAAAAAAAAACCAAACCAAACTCAGAATTTCTAGCATGCATTTTGGAGTTGGGTTTTTGGAAGCACTTGCCTAGAGCTAGAGGAAGGGAAGAGAAAGATGCCAGAGAAAACGAAGCATAATCAGAAAGTTGAGCATAACTAGCTTTAAATCAGTATGGTTTAAGGTGTGTTCAGGTTCATAACCAGGATATGAATGACTTAAAAAAATAAGACAATGTGCAGAATTTAATAGCTTTCCCCAAAAGTGACCTGACAAAAAAATACAGGGAACGTAAGCGGGATGTGTCAGAGGTAAACCCGATACTTGGGAGAGTATTGGCAGAATCTTCTGGGATAATTTTGATTTGCAGACATCCTTTCAGTGGCTGTAGGCATTTCCTGCTTTGGCTACAGTTTACTCAGATGTGTAATGGAAACAGAAAAAGATACTCAATGAAGTTAAATGCAGTCTTTTGAAAAGTGTGAATGTAAGTATGGATAAACCATGGACTGCTTTTAAAGTCCAATGGAAAATGCATACCTTCAGGGAAAGGTATAAATAGGCACGACTATATTTGACGGGAATATAGCAATTTACTTTAGGTGAGTATTTGGCTCTTTTTTGCTCATTTTGTGCCAGGACTTTCACACTCTCGAGGTGACTTCATTAATTCACTGCTTGCTGTTTATTGAACCCCACCTGGTAGGGATCAAGTACTTCTTCAGAGACGCTGGAAGTCCTGAGTTGATGCTGCAAACAATGCACCTCAGAGGATTTCAGAATTGGCCAGAGCATGTTTTGCACTGTAGAAGACCAAACCCTGCATCTTAAAATTACTGTCTTGCATTTTGTTTGATAGTTTCAGATGTAATGACCTTGATGCATTAAAGTGCAGGATTAGAGACACGGTGCATCTCTTAGAAACATGGTTAAGTGATGGATTTTATGAGAATTAGGTTGATGGTTGGACTAGATGATCTTAAAGGTCCCTTCCAACCTACACAATTCTATGATTCTACAATTCTACTAATCAGAAATATTATGAAGAGCTGACAGTACTAGAAAGCACATGTGGACGATAAGGACAGATACTTAGGCTTTGGGGCTATATAAATCCCTTTGGACAAGGGCTACTTCTGTTTTTATTTGATTAACACCTAGCATGCTTAGACCTGGCTCTGCAGCTGCAGTATTTATCAGTTTTCACCACTCAAATAATATAATACAATGTGTGTACACATACAAAGCTTCTAGTTACATCTTCAACCTGTATCTAATTTAGAGCATAAAAGTAAATCCTAGCTAACTATGTGTTCTTGAACGCTGCCAGAACACAACAATTGAGGAAGGAGCTATTGACAACCCTCTGAACTCACTAATTCTCAGGTTGGTCCCTGCAGACAGGGCACAGACTATGGCACGAAGCGAAGAATATAGGAAACTCCTGACCCTCTGCTGAGACACTTCTCCTGGACTTCCCCTTCCCCTGGACAGAGTGAAGGGGGAAGCTGTACAAGGTGATATCAATCCCCATCAGTCCCCACCTGTGAAGCAGTTAGAGGAAAGCTTATTTCCCAGAAGACAGAGTTTTATCTGAGTTTATAATACTAACTTAGAACCACATCATGATTTCATTAAAAAGCTTGTATTACATGCAGTTAATATGGAAAAGATTGAAACCTGGGTCACTTATAGATACAGAATGGAGTTATTATTAGGAACAGATAAAAAAGCCTGGCCCTTTTAATGGGCTCTCCAGAGTGTCTCCATCTGATGAAAGATCATTCTCGACACTGACATCACATCTCTGCTAAAAATGTGTGCAGATGACAGAGAAAGTGTCAGGGTAGTAAATAAGGAAAAAAGTTACCTATGCATGAGCAGGATGCATTTATGTATTTTAATAAAACTGAACAGAAAATAATGCACATGGAGCAAAATTGCAAGTTCTGGTATGAGGATGGGAGCCTGTCTTGGCAAGCAGTCACAAAGGGATGTATTTAGTAGTCTGTGGTAATTGCCTGGAGGTAAATGGTCAGAGGAGCTCCATGAACAGGAAAGCAAATGTCCCACAGGCACCTCTGGATATCTTGGAGGGACAAAACAGGGCAGCAGGGAAGTGGAGAAGTAGCTGTGCCCATGCATGTAGTGCTGAGTGTAAAATGTTATGCACAAGGGGGATAGTTGCATTTCAGGAGGAAATTGGAAATTTGAGAAAAAGATAAAAATACAATAACATGAAGTAAAAACTGCAGGCAAGTCTCATTATATGTGAGGAATTAAACTTACAACTTTAGAGGAGAAGACACTAAAACACTGGATAGCTCTTCGGTGGTGTGAGCTTTTTGAATTTTCCATAAAGGCATAATAAAATCTAATCACCGAGAAGTGGAGTTTGAGAAATGGAACTTCAGAATAAGATGTAATTAAGATGATTAACTCCCAGTATCATCTTTCTACTGGATGCTCCATTCCGCCTTCACGGTTTTGTGCCTCAAGATAGTATGAGAAAGTTATGTCCAGCCACAGTTTCAAATTTGACTTCAATTTATGGAAGAAAATCTGCATGTTCCAAACAAACTAAGAAGCCAACAAAACTAGCTAATAGCTACCTCTGTACTAATTAAACAGCATTGGTCCTTATCTACTCGTTGATTTTATGTTAATGATCATGCAAAGGAGTTAATACAAAGGATCACTCGAGTGCAAGAATCAAAGCATTACTCTTTAAATCATAAAAAACCCTAAATGCAAATATAAGCACAGTCTATAATAATGTTTTATTACAAATCCATCACTGGTCCAAACTGAAATACTCATTTACTGAACAGAAATATCAAACCACATTAAGTGTTTGGATGTATTTTGGCTTTCTTTGTGGTAGAGCATATTTCACACCTCAAATGGATCCATCAACTGTTTACTTCAGAATGCCAGGCTTATTATGTCCACTGTTTTTTTTTACCAGCCTATAAAATCTGTTTGTCTTTTACATTTTAAGGAAATAGAGGGAGTTTCATAAACACCATATGCACTATTGAAGACAAAACTTTCCACATCAATAGCAGTCTTTGTTTCTTGCTGTTGAAATAGAGCTTGGGTCAAAATTCCTTAAAAGACCCCTACCTCCCTGGAAATGCATTAAGGATGGATTAACCTTTGCAGATAACTTTTGTGGAGGTTTATGAGAATTTCTTTATATGATATGACCCAGCTATTAGCCCATTTGCCCTTCTGGCAGAGCAATCATTGCAAAAAATATTGTGCTGATATGGTAGGTACTAGTTAATATGTTATTAACATGTATGTCACAATAAGAACTTATTCTTTAGGATATCCGTGTGTCTAAATAAAAGCTATGAAGCCGATGTAGTATTTCATTCACTACGGGGAGCCAGGCTGCTGAAGAAAGTATCTTTAGCAATACTGACATATAGAATAGGCTGTATTGGTGATGCCAGCAGGTGGGTTACTTCCCACTCCTGATACCCAGCTCCCCTGCATCGCTACTGTCTCTGTTCCCGGTGGGAGATGTAAGATACACACAGACCTAAAGTTCCTGGGTTTGGAATTAACACCTCCATTGAGCACCCTCAGTGAGAGCTGCACAAATTGGTTGACTTTTCCCCTAGCAAGTTACTAATTTATATTATTTGGATATTAATCTGACTTGTAAGTGAAACCCACTTGAGCCAGCACCATGACATCTAGTCTATACTTTTCCACGGGGACAAAACCAATAGAAGGCAATCTTCAAATAAAAGTGTGATCGCTGTGAGTGCTGTTATTGCAGTCTGATAGTCTGTGTTTTTTTGAATGATAAAATACGAAGTCTGATGTAGTAAGATGGGTAAAAATCTGTCCTTGAAAGTTATAAGTCATTAGATGAATTTAGCTTGGTAAGGAGGCTTAAAGACAAACTAAATACCTCTCTGTGTGTGCGTGTGTGTGTACGTGCACACACGTGTGTGCGTGATTGTAGGGGATTTGTATGTTAACATTTCTGATAGAGGGCTGTTTATGTAACAAACAACAATCAGAGAAACCTCTGCTTTAAATAGGACTGTGACCATAAGATATGGCAAGCAAAAAGCTATCTCGCTATCTTGGACTACCAGGGCAGAAACATGAAATTTTATGGTGAATTGCTCCAGCAAACACATTCTTTGCTAAAAGCTGTGTTGGAGAGCTAGAGCCAGAGGAATTTAGAATAAAAATAAGAGGCTTGAATTGTACAGTGAGGTTGATTAACCACTGAAACTACTTAATAAATTGTAGTTGAGTCTTAAGAACTTGAAATTTCTAATCAGGATGTATAGTGTTCTCCACAATATATTCTAGCTTAGCTCAGGATTATGAGTTTATGACATGAATCTATGGGGAGAGTCTGATCTCAATATAGGAAGCACATGGACCTATTTGAGCAAGTCCAGTGGAGGGCCATGAAGATTATTAGAGGGCTGGAGCACCTTCCTCTGAGTACAGGCTGAGAGAGCTGGGGTTGTTCAGCCTGAAGAAGAGAAGGCTCCGGGGAGACCTTATAGCAGCCTTCCAGTATCTGAAGGGAGCCTACAGGAGAGCTGGAGAGGGAGTATAGCGATAGGACAAGGGGTAATGGATTTAAATTGAAAGAAGGGAGATTTGGATTAGACACCAGAAAGAAATTCTTCAATGTGAGGGTGGAGAGGCACTGGAACAGGTTGTCCAGAGAAGCTGCAGATGCCCCATCCTTGGAAGTCTTCAAGACCAGGCTGGATGGGGCTTTGAGCAACCTGCTCTAGTGAGAGGTGTCCCTGCCCATGGCAGGGAGGTTGGAACTCGATGATCTTTAAGGTATCTTCCAACTCTAATCATTCTACGATTCTGTGATTCCATGATCTTTCTATGAGGTGATCTTTCAGCCTTAAAAATGTTCAAAACAATTCTTTGAAATACTAGTGACAAATGTATGGACTGTGGCCAGTGTCTGAGCACTGCAATCAGTGTATGCCCTTGGTCTAGCTTGGTGGAACCTCATCTCATGTCCTGGTTAGTGATGCTTTGCTGAATTCACACAAAGGGGCTGATCTCAGCCCATGATCTGGGAAGCAACCCAACCAAAACTTCAGATATTCCAGTTTAGGTCTTTTTTTGAGAGGAAGTACTGTAGTATCTGCATCAAATATAGGCATTGTTAAGGAAGCAACTTGCTGGCTCTGAGTGGGAGGAAGCTTGGAAGTTTCATCAGAAGTTGCTTGGAAGGGACCTCCAGAGGGCCCTTTCAAGCAAAATTTTTATGCATCTATGAGTTTGCTTGCTCACTATCACTAAAAATATATACAAGAAATATATACTTTCTCAGGCCAGTCACTATATCTGAGTACAGTCACTTTTGTTGTTTGTTACCTCCACAAATAGGAGTTAGTCTTACAGATTTAGTACTTTACATGACATTCCCAAGTAAGATAATTCAGATTTTGGTGACAAAAGGTTGGCAGCTTCCTCCACACTTATGTGGGGCTTCCTCTCACAGTCTTGGAATATTTCTGACATACGTGAATTGAATGGTGGATACAGGCTTTTACAAACTCTGGAAATGGGGATTTAAAAAAAAAATAAATTAGTGCATTTAGTTCTGTTTAGGACATAAAAATTATAAAAAAGTTTACTTTGAAGTGCTATACTTGACAGTGGTTTTAAATTTTTCTTGTTAAAGCTATTTTTAATGTTTTGTTGAAAACAAGAACTGACTTTTCCTGCCTATAAATACAGTTACAAAAATACTTAAAAATAAATTTTGCAGTCCAAATAGCTGGCACAGCGTAGTACTTTCAGCATCTGTATTTCTGTTTTTGCTTTGTGTCTCCTTCTACTCACAGAGTAGAAGGATAAACAATGCAATTTGGTCATTTTTTGATGGACAGGTCTTCCAAGAAGCACGATCAAATTCAGGGTTGGTTTTTTTATCATCATTGTTTAAAATCCACTAGTTGTAGAGTGGATTAAGTAGGAATTCAAAGGCGAATCAGGACACATTTTTGCATGAGGAAACACACAGGCTATTCAGCTAACTCCATACTAAAATAAAGACAGTGAATCATACATGAGACTGAAGTACAAATAGCAAGACTTTGATGTAATTGTCAAAAATAATATCTTTTAATATATGTGTATATTTAAAACTCTCGGTCTTTTCATAGCCATAGGAGAACTAAAGGTGCCTGGGAAAATAAATCATGTGAGAATTTCAGTACTGGCTGCCGCAGAGCCCAGAGGAGGTTTGGACAAAGCTTTGGAAAAGCAAAGTGTTGTGGAAAATATTACAGTGTTGTGGAAGAAGTAATAGTTTATTAAACATAAGGCCTGCGAAAATGAAATGATGTGTGGTCTGGCAAATGTTTTCTTTTTAAAGTTATGCGTCCTGCTCATCCAAAAATCTGCTAGAAGAACCCAGAGCTAGTTGAGGACCAGCAGCTGTACATGCCTGCTGAGCACAACAGTCAGAGGGAGTTAATGCAGATCTGCCCTCAGTGCTTCTCTGATGCAGATTACAGCCACTTTTTTTTTGCTACAAGCAGAATAATAGCGGTAAAGAAACCATTTCCAGAGAAATACTGGATCACTACTGGGATTTATTTTAGGAAGAATTACGGGTATTTACTGCTCTGTGAAAAAAAAAAGTTCTTAAATTACCTGTAGTCGCATGACCAGTGCTTTGTACTTCTACCTTGTTTCAGGGTAATAACCTGTGCCCCAAAGCAGGCATATCTGCTGCTGTTGTCTACTGGACCCTGTGCATGTGTCACTGGGGCTTGGGCCAAAGGCCCCTCGGAGGTAAGACCAGAAACTGAGGGAACTCTGAGCACTCGCCCCCTAAATTGCACGCCCACAGGAGAAGCAGGTAAAAGAGATGCATAGCTGTGGTACCACGGAGTTAGCACGCAGGTGGCAGCTGATAGGGTTATGGCAGAAAAGCAGGAAACATTCCTGTAGCTCTTAATGAATGAACCAGTGTCACCAGAGTCCTTCACAAATGCTACTCTTCTTTAAATGCTAGTTGCTATAAATGTGCGTTGGTTTGTTTGGTTGAAACCTTTTGGGTAACGTAATTTTCAGTTTGTAATTGGACAAATTTCCCCGTAAAATTCCCTAAGCAGAAAAGGTCCTTGTTTTGTTTTGTACAAACGTGTCAAAAATGGTTTTAGATGACGTCAGAAGTCGTTGTTGCAGGTTTGTGTAGATCCTCACTATAACAATGATTATACTATGGCAAAGCCAGTTGGTGTGCTCGTACAAATGAATTTTGAACACTTCATTAAACACATAGGAACATGTGATGAAATGAAAGCAATGACGCATTTCCAGAGCCTGAATCCCAGAGCTAGAGCTCCCTGGGGCATCTCACCAGCACAGAAAGCAGTCTGTTCCTTATTTCTTGACCTCTTCAGTACAACTGACTGCAGTAGGAGTTTGAGATGAGAATCTGATAAAAGCTGAATGAGGGCAGAAGGGGATTCTGAAGTGGAAGATCTGCTCTTCGGAGCCTAAAGGGGAACCCTAAATAATGGCTGGTGTGTCTGAAGACAGCAGGTGCTGAGTGGGCTAGATATATATCATTCCCTAAATAAAATGCATGTCAAGAAATAAAATTAGACTGTCATCCTGCAAGTATATTCTTCTAGTGTTGCCATGAAAAGCCAGCTATATCTTTTCCATCATCCAGTGTCAATAAAAAATTATTACATTTATGAGCAAAATAATAAAAAAAAATATCCAAAACTTTTAGAAAGCATCAGGTTCTTTATCTCTGCTTTGCAAAAAGGGATTGTTTCAAAGCTGCAACTTTAAGTGCAGCACCTCTGACTTCATCTAAGTCACTTGGTCAGATGAAGTAACATCGTAGCTGAATTGCAAATCTTAAATCTTTTTCCAGATGTGAAGATTTTGTTAAGGAACTACAAGAGGTTTTCAGGATGGCTGTTGTCATCTGCTGCTGACACCAGCTTGGGCCTGGCATTGCAAAACAGTCTAAACTAGTGCAGCAATCCTTTACGCATTGCATTGGAAAAGGGTTTTCCTAAGTAGGAAGACAAAAAAGGAATTAAGGAATGCCCTTCTAGACTTACTTGCCCTCTTTATTACTGAATAATTGATGAAGCTAGTTGAACTAAATCATCTCCAACTGAAGCTTCAAGAGGGAAAAAGAAATGGCAACATTTTCTTTAAACTAAAGAATAGCATCTTTCTTTTTCATTAAACACCGTCAGTGGGATCCTAGAGGGTGCTTTTGTCCCCATTATGAACGTGATGCTTTGGGGTCTTTGCAGGCAGCTCTGGTTGCAGGCGTTGGCTGCTGGTGCTCTGCTTGCTCAAGAGGGACAGGCAAGATGCAGCCAGCATGATGATGCTACACTCCCAGGTAGAGTTGAAAGTGAATAGGGGTGGCCACGGTCATGCTGTCACCCCTCTGTTCAAAATTACAAGCATCGCTTGTTCCTAATACAACCACAAATTGTACTGTCTGTACAGAAATGGCAGCACTCCAAACATTTTGGTGACAGTCCCATTGGCAAAGGCCTCATGCTTTTGATAGCCTGGATGCACCCTGACACCTAGGATTGCCCCTCCAGTCTGCCCTGTCTTATTCAGCATCGGGCACGTTCATTTGTGTAAGAGCTCGGGTCCGTCTTACCACAGATCTAAAGCCTGAGTGCTTGAGATGAAAGAGAACTTTCCTTTGACCTTCAGTACAGAGACCTTTAAAACTAAACAGAACAAAACATGCAAGATGTTGCAATCAACCGTTTTGCAATCACCAGTCATTACAGCAACGCGCTTCAAGACACAGTGAAGCGGCATTTTTTTCAACACCAAATTAGCACAGTTTAGGCAAGGAAAAAGAGTGACTACGCCATGTTTCCCTCAATTCCCAGCCACGGTGGTTTGGGGTATGGCCAGTCAATTCATTTAAGCATCCTGTGAGAATCTGAAGAGAGTTGCAGGCCCATCTTAGGATGAATCTTTTGTTTAAGTAAAATTTTGGTTTCGGTGCACTAGAAAGACACGCTATCAGGGCAAATTGTCCGTGTCCTTCATTGGTCTGCTTCTCAGACAGCTGTAACGCTGCACGCAGGGTGTTACATCTAGCTATTCTCCTGCCTTTATGATTCACTATTTCCTGCACTACTTTCTTGTTGCAAACCCACATGTTTTACAGATAGCAATTAGCTAGACTTCGCATAATTTCTTTGTATCCATTTCAAGTCTTTCTTTCCGTTTTCTGTACGGTGAAACTGTAAACGTCTTTCATTTTATACCTGGTTTAGATCTAGTAAAAACACGCAGCAATAAGGCTATAGTTATAAAATTAATGAAAAGAGATCCCCCTGTAGATAGCAATGAAGTGGAAGAAATGAGCATAAACCACTCAGGAACAGAATTCTTTTGCTGTGTAACACCTCTATTTTGCAGCACCTACAATTGCAATAGCACTTCAGAGAACGAGCCCAAAGAGTTTACGATTTCATTTCAGACGCACTGCAATTTAGAGCTTGCTTCCAAGAGCAAAAGGCTTAGGTGACATGTTACTCACTGGATGCCAGGGGGGTCCGGTCGCACGCTGGAGTTCAGTTGTCTGTCAGCTTGCTGCAGATAAGCTCTGTTGGAAAAACTGAATTTTAGGTTTCCAATCTTTGCGTGGCTGTGCCACAGCAGTAGTAATGTAGCACAAGCTGGGTGACATTTTGAGAGACGAAGAACAATGGAGAAGCAGAAATGCAGGCTGAAGTTTTCTGAGGTGGGGAAAGATCTGATATCGAACAGAAAATTTCTCAGCTCTTTAGGGGAGGTGTGGGATGGTGACAGAACAAGCACTGGCTCATCAAGCACCTCTGCTCTTGGAAATGACTTGAATAATCTCCACCTTCAGTCCTTGTTGCCACTGTCTCCAAAAAGAGTGATGAGCTGATAGAGGAAGTTGTTAGGAGTGCACAGCTAAACTATGGAAATAAGAAGAGATTCAGAGGCAACCCAGGACTGTTTGCTCAGTCAGAATTTCTGATGATGACAAACAGGAGTTTTTTGCCTATGTGAGGCCACCAGGACTTCGCCAAGTAAGTTACAGAAAGAATGAAGTGGATGAGATCAGAATCCACTCCCAGTTACACAGCAGTAAATTCAGAGTAACTTTATTCACTGACATCATTGGAACTGCCTTGGATTTACACCAACTTCAGTGAGAGCTTCTAACGGTCTATTGAGAATTTAAACTTCATGCCTGAATGTGCAAGAGTGAGAACTGGCTGAATTATGCAGAGCTCGGCACAGACAATTGTGTCCAAACATAACACTGAGGAGGAGCTTTTTGCTGCTGTTCTTATTGTGCTTCTTGCACTATTAAGTTCTGCTCCTGTTCCAAATGTATCTGTAAGAATGAAAGACTTGCAACTACAAATGGACTATAAATTATTTATTGTTCCTGAGCTTATTCTCAGGATAATATCCAAGAGCCCATAGTTATTAATTCTGCGTATTGCATGGATGGGTTAGATGACCAGCTAGGCTCTTCAAATGTCCATTTGTTCATTCCTAGAATCCATTATAGCAAAGATGTACAAGACAATCCTTAATATATTATCATAACATAGGTGTGTTAAACACTTCTTTAATAATCAGTGGGAACACTGCCTCTGCTTCCCATGCTTGAAGATTAAACCCTCTGTAAATGTTTGAAAATCAAGCTTGCCAAAGAAGAGAAGCAATGAACAACCTCTGTGGAATCACCCGTATTCTTCAGCCCAATGCCAGCTGAGGATGCAAGGAATTAAACATCAAATCCATTATGGCTGGATGTTCACATGCATGTGTATCATATGAAATCTGAGCCACGAAAGGACCATCTAGTGAGGTGGCCTTGTGAAATAAGATAGCTCTATCTCTAGAACATATGCCTGACTTCCATACATCTATTTTTTCCTCTTGCTATCTCTAGTACACAAAGGCAGCTGTAGTCTGTCAAACTGGGAATCCAAACAGAGGTGACTTGTTTAGACAATGCTATTTGTACCTCAGAAATTATTATCCTGCATTGAAAACCTGATTTATATGTTTTTATTTATTAGGTGATGATCATCAGAATACTACTGCAATCACATGCTGAATTTGCATGTGTATTTAGGTATGTCTTTTTGATAGGCAAGGCACCTAGTAAGAAGCTAGGCTCAGCACCCATCATTTAGATGTCTTTCTGAATTGCACTAAGCACGTATGTACCCTAGGCAACACTGTAAATCCTTTCCCTGACCTGTTCATAACCATTAAGAGAAAGTATGTTTCCCCTAAGGAACTTAAACACTGTATTAATGGACATTCCCAAAGAAGTAGAAAACTGTTGAGATTTCTCCCTACAAAGTCATTAAAATTAAGGATGGGCTGTGTGGGGCAGGGAGGAAACTCAAAGAAGCATCTTCTTCGTTTTCTTGTTCCAGTGTGGCTGAACAGATGACTTGGTTTTCTTAACCAGCTCTGCTTCAATTTACAGCTTGCATGATATGGTGAAAGTTTGCTTTTATTGTAATAAATATTTTCTTTGAGAAAAATGACTCTTGGCTCAAGTTCCAGTCCTTTGCATTCTGAAGCAGCAATTAAGCAATTAAATTAAAGCCTGTAAATAGCAAATGTTTCCATTATAAAACCACTAGCAGCTCCACTTCTTTAAAAAGTACTATGATAAAAATGCCTCAGAAATTCTTTGAAATCAGATCTCTGACAAGTATCTAGTCTTGATCTTTGAGATAGTGGGAAGAACAGAGGTTATGTAAAATCCATGTATTCCTTCCAGGCCAGAAAGCACTCTGGTTTCCCAGCTACCTAAATTGCCTTTGCAAAATTTTATTTAATATAACTGTACTTAAGGCAGCCTGGTGCTTCAAGTGCTTCGGTGCCATTGACTTTGATTTTGATCGCTTGAAGAAGACACGTGTTAATTTTTCTTGTTTCATCCCGCCTACAGTGTGATCTTTGCCATCTCTTTCATTATACTCCAGATGTAAACAGCTTCTTGCTGCACAGCTTCTCTTCTTTTGGTTCTGCTTTTTTAAAACAGCAGCATTTTTGGCTTTGCCATCGACATGAGGATAATTACCATGTGGTCTCCATTTGCTCGTAGGTTGAAGACCCCCACCCTAGATCAAAAACAAGTTCAGTTGACTGAAACAGCATTTCCCAGCAAATGGAAATGATGCATATCTGGCAACTTTTCAGTGTAAAATGAGTCATCAAAACACACTGAGTGTAAGCATCTTCACCCTTCCTTCCCCCAGCTCTTAATCCAATAATGGCTAGGCAGGGAATAAAGCTTCATCTTCAGCATGTATACAAAATAGATAGGGGTACAGAGATAAACACTTGATTGCGAGGCAGTCCTATCGTGAAAAAGCATATAATTTAAATCAGATTGGGATGAAATCAAAATTGCAACAAACTATTTGCCAGAGATTCAAACTGCGGAGAGAAAATTCACTCTTTTCCTAAATTCTTTTCCATCCTCTCCCCCTCTCTTCCCCCTTCCCTCCTCTCAGCGTAGGAGTTCTGCACTGCTGTTTGTTTATTTGGCTTCTGGTTAAAAAAAAATGTTGAAGAAATCCACTGCCACTCATACTGCAAGTGAAAAGCAGAATTAAAATAAAAGAAAATACTGTCAATGTTTCTTTAAAACTCTCAATAATTAAATATAATCTGCTCCAGGAACAGAAGTCGGTGGTGCTTCTGTAACTGCAAAGTAATATTTGGGGCAATATACAGAATAAATGCATGGCAAAGGGGAAGGGAAGAATGCAAAAAGGTTTGAGGCTCAGAAAGAGAAATCAGCAGTGTACATATGCCACTTAAAAAAATCTGAAATGTATAAAAAAAGAATTCTTGGCAGGGGTGCCTTAGTATCTGGGCAAGCGCGTGACGACTACTACTACTACTACTACTGTGTTAGACTCACAAAGGGGTTCGTTAGTGAAAGCCAGCAGAGCGGTGCCATCCCTGTAGATGACTCTCATTTCCTAAGGAAGCACTGGGTGGGTGTCAGCTAGTGGTAAAAAAAGTGATCATCAGAGCCATATGTATAGCCATGGTAATGGGTGATGTTTCTAGCTAACCCCTGTTTCTAACTTCCAGCTTTGGATGAGTTCCTTATCTGGTTTGTGATGAATCAGTTCTGCAGTGTTTCAGATTCCTGAAAGCTGACAGTAACTCGGGCAGAGAGGAGTGAGAAGCCTGCAGTGGTTGTGGTCTGGGGAGGAGAACCAAGACCGGTCCTTAGCCCTGTCTTACACCTTTGGTCTATCTGATATGCCCTCTGACAGACCTCTTTGAAAAAAGATGTGAGGCACGCGTTCTGCTTTGCCTCAGCAGTCCCATTCAATGAGTCCATAACCCTGCAGCAGTGCCCAAAAGGAAGCCTCAGCTGTGGAGTCCTTGGCTTGTGATGAATTTTTAAAAATGTTTTTATTTGCCTCTTTGCACTTGATCAACATAATAATACAACTTGCTAAAATCCAGCAGCGACTGGGGAAAGCAGGAAAAAGGCATTGCTGTATAATTTGGTCACTCCTTTAGAGCACATTGGCAAGTGTGAGGAAACTATTAGACATGAGATAAGTAGACCTCAGTAGGCCACACATATGTACGTATATCCTTCCATACATACTTCCATATTATCCAGCACCCACAGCAAGAGTATGCACTCAGAAACGTGTGGTGGTGGACAAAGGCTATAAGGCAGCTCAGGCTACTGCTTCACAGAGTCACAGAATCACTGCATCTCAGGGATTGGAAGGGACCTTGAAAGATCATCAAGTCCAATCCCCCTGAGGGAGCAGGGACACCTAGATCAGCCCCATGCTCACTCTTGGCACTGGCTCTGAGGGGAAGAGAAGGCATGTAGCTGCATCAGTGCGGTGCCAACCTCAGGCTGATGCACTTGCACGCTGCCTCTCAGCTCCATCTTCGCATGGTGCCGTTGGGCCAGTGCCACTGCAGCCAATAGAGCAGTGCCAGCGAGAAGAGCGTGGGATTTGGCCTTGCATTTTTGATGCACGTAGTTGGTTTAGACTACCAGACAGGAGCTGACCATCATCTGAATTGTGAAGCCCAGCATCTTAAAAGATGCAGGAGCGCAGAAAGTGTATCTGAACAGTTTTTAAAAAAGAGGATTGGTTTATTTTTGAAACTCTTCTTTTTTGGTATATGGTATAAAGTCCACGATGCTGTCTCCGCAATCGCCTCTCTGGGATCAGAGGAATTTGGACCGAGTCCTTGCTCTTGTGGTTGGGATCCTGGGGTATATGGGAAAGAGACCCTCTCTTTCCCCATCCTTAAATTTATCTCCCTTTAGCTGGCAAATCTGAGTTTACAGGCACTTTGATTTTTTTTTATTTAAATCTCTGTGCCTTGTTTTGAAATTACATATATATTTTACATGCGTACCTCCTTGCGAGGCATAATTTTGCCTCAGAGTACACTGGCATTTCATGTTTTCTCTTGTTATGGCTCACACTCAGTGTCAGAGTTATAAAAGCTGCTACTGTTAATTCACATCTGAGGCAGGAACAAAGACAGCTTTCTGCAGCCCGTGCACCTGGAATGTGAGCGAGAATGGTGACTTCTGCAGCCTCCTCCTGCCGGGTGGCAGTCCCTTGCTACAGCGCAAAACCAAGAAAAAATACTTGTGAAAATGTTAAAGGATTGGCTACATTACATTTTAAGGCACTAACCTTGTTTTGTGTTGAGTGCCTGTTCCATTTTTAGGTTTAAAAGCCGTACTGTTTTGAATTACTTAGCTATCCATCAACACAAAGCAACGTAATTGTCAGCTCCTGTGGGATTTTGCAAGCTACACTAATTGTAAAGTTTCTCTAGAATTTGTGTTATCATGATGCAAAATGCAGACTGTACTTTTAACAGTCAGAAAAGGAAAAGCTCCCTTAATGGGGTTTAGATGAAACAAAAAGATATTAAAAATGCATTTGCGTTTCTGCCAAAGCTAAATACAACAGTTACTTGTTTCCTCTAACAATACTTAACATTCATCTTTTTTTCAAGGACTTTTTACCATATTATGTAACTAGCACTGAGATGATAGTCCTCAGAGCAGATTAGGTAAAGAGAGTATGTAGAGGCCAGTTGCCTTTGCTCACCCCCATGAATTAGTGCGGCAGTAAAAGCTGAGACTACATATTTTCAATTGTATTTAAATTTATTCAAGTTTTCCCTTCTCTCACAGAGGCACTGGTTACACTCGAGCCGATGTTTTTGCACTACAATTCTGGAAATAGCATCTAGCTCACATTTCTGTCGAATTGGTGCTGAAAAGAGCTTGCATGCAGAAAAAGGAAAAAAAAAAAGGCCAGAAAAACCTGCTCTGTGGTTTTAGAAAGCACAGTTGAGATCTGGCAGATACAAAGATCTAAGAAAAGTCCTGGAAGCTCTAGCAAAAGACTTTTACTTCAGTTCTCAGGGGACTGATGACTACAGAAAAATTAGAAAATAAAGTCTTTGGATAAACAGAACTCCAGGACTGGCTCCCCAACAGCTTTTTGGAACCAAAGTCAGAGAAACCTCTCTTGAGTGGCCAGGGTTAACATCTCATGTTAACTTCAAAAAGTGCCAGTGACGTTTATGTCTTCATGATCTAACTGTTGTTTTTTAATATTCTTAATCCCCTTTCAGGCAATAAGACTCTCCCAATAATTCAAATGGAAGTAAAATTTGCCTAAAACTGAATGCATCTCATTAGCATCTTGAGCTTTATTTCCTCCAAATTATCAGATAAATATAATCTCTCTCTGTTTACTTTCTGTACTTGAGTATCTGGAGTTGATTAGAACTTCTACCCGGGCTTGATTCTGATTGTCTTTGAAAGACGGATAAAGGCTTTCCTCGTTGTCTTCTACTTCACAGATGTGTTATTTTAACAGCCTTTTCTTTGTTGCCCTTCTGGCCACATAAAGCCCACCTGCTCTTCTGGGTCTCTCCTGTTTTTCAGAGGCTCTAATTTGCACCTGGGCTGAAATCGTCCCTGGGGGATAATCAGGTGTCTGGGAGTAGATTAAGTACCACTTGCTTTGGCTGTACCTATTCAGGAGCATCTTGGCCTCCAACAGCCCGGTGACTAAGGGATAACTAGCCTTGTGTAAATGCAGTGTCCTCATTAGGATCTGAAATCTTCTGTTAGGAAGATTTTTCTGTCTTCTTATCCTTTCATATAGCTGGGACAATGTAAAGGGTGTGAAATTCCATAGGCAACCGGTTTATGTATTTGAAAACACTCTGGGCAACACGCAGTCAGTACCACAGTGATTTACCAAATCTCCTTTACGAGCAAGTTTATTTCTTCCTCCTCCTTTCCATTTACTTCTGTCCCTTTGAAAATGTCCGTCTTCACATTTAGCTGCTAGGTTTTCTATCTTCAGTATGGTTTGGTCAACTCTGATCAGATGTGATGCGATGCAATGCTTGGATTCCCTCTGGATTCATATACTTTTATTTCTCCTATGTTCTTTGTCCCGCTGCATGCATTTATAGCATATATAAAAAATCTCTCCACTGAGCTCATTACTTCATTTTTTTTTAAACATTCTCCCATATACTTCCCTTTTGACCATACACTGCCTCTTTCACCACTTCAAATTGCTTCCCATTTATCTCCTAATTTTAGCAACTTCTTCTTTCCTGCTTTTTGGGTACTTCTCTATGACATGCCTCATACTCCACAGTCATCATGTTCTCCTTTGTCTTAAAAATAAATAAAGCTCTGTGAATTGGCTTAGTCAACCTGTCCAGCTACAGTCAGTCAGCCCTTTAATTCAGTGTAGTAATTCATTTGGGGAAAAGACATAGCCCCACTGTGGAAAAGGTCCTCTGCCCCGAGGTCCATCCCAGCACCACTTTTTGGTTGCAGCTAGGTTGCTTGCAAATTTTTCTCTGTGTCAGTTCGGATTTCGCCACAATTTGTTGAGTATGTTTTCATGTCATTCCAATTGTCTATCTTCTCATTATCACCGTTTTGATTTTCTGTGCTCTCAGTTCATCCTTTCTACCCCGCTTCCTCTTTTACATGCATCTGACTCTTCAACATCCGGATTTCATGCACCGTCTCCAAAAGGATTGTGCCTCAAGCAAAAAGCTTGAGCCATGATCTCAAGAAGCTTGCTGTTATTATTTTTACTTCCCTGTCTCTTCAGTGCAAATCCTACTGGTTATGCAATGCCTATATATATTTTGTATAGTCTTTCTGGGAAGTGTCTACAGAGTACCCAGCATACCTTCAGGCACTATTTACACTGTAACTTTAAATTTGCAGTATAAATGAGAACAAGCCAAAAAGTAATACCATGTTGCCTTCTATTCCTCCTTAGTGATTATACCATCTTGCTTTTCTTACCACTAGCCCATTTGGTTTTGCTAATCTTTCCTCTCTACTACGCATAGCAGATGCTCCCCAACTGTGAGGCCGCTTTTCTAACAGCTACCGGTCACAAAACATCTCAGGGATGACCATTTCATCCTCTGTCTTCTGCTCTTGCCATTTACAATGCTTTCTAAGCCCCACACAAATTCAGTGTGCACATGCACGCTTTATATATACATATATGCATAGGTATGTAAAGACAGATGCGTGTGCACGCACATGCATGAAAGAAAGACGGAAATGAAGACTTTGGCACAGATTGGGAGCCAGACCTGTGAGGCACCTGACACGAAGAGACACAGACACCTATTCTGTTTCAGTCCTCGGCACGCCAGGTGTGTGTCCAACACAATAAACACCTACTGGGTAAAAGGATGGAGCCACAATGCAAAAGAACAGGTGACACAACCTTCACCAGATACTTCTCACCGCTTTCTAGTCCAGCTGCTGTTCAAAAAGCCAGGCAACAAAAGCAGATTACAAAATAATAAACACCATTTGCCTCTGTTAATCCAGTCCTTCCCCTACTAAGTAAGTGTCCACGCCTCTTTAGCGCAGAAACCTATATCTTCAGTTGCCAGACATACTAAATCACAAGTTCTCGTGCAATCGACCACATTTACAACCATCATGTAGCTTAACCATGAAAACTATAGATAAGCTCAGTCCACCAACACGACAGTCAGCAGGCTAAAACAGACTGGCACAAAATTAGAGCGAGAGACAGAAAGTAATAATTGCTTGACCTGTAGGTTGAAGAATAAAGAGCAAGAGATCAGCTCCAGTTATATGTTGTAAGGCTTCAAAAGCTTCCAATTGAATCTTAAGATTCATAGGTTATTTAAAAGAAATCAAATTTAGTTTATAAGACTTGTTAGCTTGGAAACACAGTGGTAACAAATAAAGACTTGCTGTAGACCAGAGGTGAACTGGGACTGAATACATTTCCCTTAATATATACCAGTCAAAGGTGATACTAAGCAGAGCTTTTGTCACCCCTGTGATTATTAAGATACAGAAAAACTTTCAATGGAAGCAGAGGAAACTGTAAGATCCAAGAGTTTAAAGTGGAAATGCATGTGCATCTGGCTATACATTGGTTTTATCAGCTCATCCACTGAAAGAAAGGTTGCCTCTAAGCCCTGCTGAAGGATAGGAGGCAGGTTAACAGGCTGAAGGCTTCCTAGGTCCACCTCTTCAGCCCCTTTAAACTTTGCTCAAAAACTCAGTTGATTTGTGTACTACTCCTTTGCCTGAAAAATATTTTACTCCCGAAGGTGAGCGCATTCAGGTCAAAGTAGACATGCTTCCATTTTCACCACCGAACATAAATTTACTTCATTTACAAATACCGGTGATATGTGTGAAATTTTAGTTGAGATTTATTCTATGAATAACAAGGACAACTTCTGGTTTTCATCTCCTCTGCCTTGGCAACCTGAGAAGGATTATTATAAGTTTGTGCAATAAGTTCCCCTTAAAAAGTAGAGAGCTCGAACAAATGAGGAGGAAGAAGGAACAGAGAACACCCAATACTGATCTTTCTTGAAATAAAGACCTTTTCCCCTCTCTTTGGCTCTCTCCCAACTCCCTTTTAGTGGATGTCTCCCTTGCAGATACCAGGGTATAAACTTATTTCTGGGCACCCTCCATGAGATGACACTGCAGGTTCAGGTGTTTTCAGGGGTTTCTAGGTGGCTGGAACAGCCCTCAGCACTGGTGCCACCCCAAACCCCATTTCAAACAGCCCTTGTCTCAGCCCCACTCGTGAGTATCCCGAGGCACCCCATGCCTTAGCACCATGACGAAGCACACCAAAGGCCACATCTTATGCCACTGTGATCTGCCATTAGATTACGTGGTGGTAGGGTCATTTCCACGCTAGGCGTTTGCAAGAGGAAAGGCCCTAATTTAAAGGTAACTTATTCTCAGTTCCAACATCCGGACACAGTTAAGAGTCCCTGCCTGTCATCCCACAGAAGAACTGAACTGAAGATTGATCGTAACTTCAGTGGAAGAAGGGCCTACTAAAATGTACTCCTGGCATTTCTCCAGCAGCAAATTTTCAAACGCTATTCAGATACCACAGTGGACTGCCCAGCATTGGCCCTGTTCACTAGGGCGTGCAATCGTGTGGCTACTCTTTAATTAGGAAAAACTTGTCTGGATCCAGACTGCAGAGAGGTTCTCTAGACCTTGCCAAGATCTGTCATGTCTTCTCCTCTTCTGCACGATATACCCTGCACGGTTGGAGTGTCTGTAGGCTGGACTCTTGAAAGTGGATCCCAAGCCACCCATATTCTGTTTTCCTACAAGCGGATTTCTGTACAAACAGAGTTGTTCTGCAGCAGTTGTTCGAGCAGTAGGAAGCTCTCCAGACAACGGCTACTGTAATGCTTTTTCCTAAGGAGGTGCGGAAAAACAGGTTACTGAGCTCCTGCATCTGGAGCTCATTTACAGCTCAGCTGCAAGGTGTATAAAGGAAGAAGGCAAGAGGTGGTGTCTTTTATGGTGGGAGAAGGAAATGGAACTATAGGTGCTGAAGCAGGTGGCTAAGCTTTCATCTGGGTAAGAGGAGAGCTCTGTAGTGTTTTTGTTTGAATGCTGGAAAAGGGGAAAAGTGCAGGTTGTCATTTTTATGTTTTTTCTTCAGATTTTTTTCCAATAAATAGAAGAAGGAAGCTGTATTAAAACAAGAAAACATTCAGGCTAATACTAAACTGCACAAGAAGAAAGCAAATGCTATTTTCTATTTCTAAGCAAAGAGTGCAACCAGTGCTATTACACATTTTTTCGGATCAAAGATACATGCTTTGTTTGGAGTCATGCAATATATTATTAAGAGTTTGGCTCTGTTGGTAGTGTACTCTCAGGATGGAAAGACTGAGACAGTTTTCAAAGACATCATAGCCGGGTGAAATAAAGTTGAATGCACTTTCACTTGAATGAAACATTCAAGGGAGACTCGTGAAAGGCTGCTTCGGAATGTTACAAGAAGTACGAAAGATAAAGCTAATGTACCCCCTCTATTTATTCTTAATAAACTTGCACTTTTAGTGCAATCTCAGTTTCCATCTGCATGTTTCTGCACCTCTTTTCCATCTAATGTATGGGCATTTGTCTCACTTCTGGTTTTACGTGCACAGACAATACCCATGCGCTCTCGTTCTGTGTGCTCTGACACACCATTCTGCTGCATCAAACACCACACCAAGATAAGGAACTCTGAAGGAACAGATCTATATGTGAAGTGCATATTCAGAAATAACTTGAGACTGGAATGGTACCCTCAGATAACCAAGTTTAAGTGAATGGTATTTATCGATGCAGTCTTATTACAGACATGAATCATCCCTTAGAAAAATGTGAATCTTCTGCTTATGCTTGGTGGTCAGAGACATGCTTAGGTTCTGTGGCTCTAGAAATCTGAGATGCTTCTCTCTCTTCTCCTTAGCTCTTGTTCCCGTGCTTTCTCTTCTGCCTCCTGCCTCAGCCTATTGCATACACTTGCCCTTCATTTTTCTCTTTTTTTGCCCATTTGGTCCTGGTTTTGTATCCAGCTACCTGTCCTTCCGTTGAATCTCCACTTGCTATCTGCCCATTTCTCTTCCTGCTGCCTCCTCAGAGATTTTTTTTTTTCTTCTTGCCTCAAATCTTTCTTTTTTGTTGTTCTTAACTTTTAATTGACTTAACACATTCCTCCACCAATTTAGTTGCCGGAAGCTCAGAGGTACGATAAACACAAGAGACGACTCTTACTCTTAGTTTCAACATTAAGCATCACCGTAGCGATAGTCGCTGTTGATGGCTATGAAAAATGAGCTGCTGGGAAGGCACCTATGCTATACTCCTCTGTACAAGCATATTCTACAGTGAAGGTCTGGGAGTCTTCACGTGGCAAGCTGGATTAGCAACTTTGTTGGAAAAATCAGAGACATCCCAGGCCCATCTCCGTGACACACTTTTAAGTCCCTTTCTCCACAGCATGGAAGGGCTATGGATTTCAATGAAACCAAGAGAGGAAGGTATCTAATATGGCACAAATAAAGAGATTGCTTCATATTTCATTCTTGAGAAAGGAGAAGTTATATGAAATGAAACTTTCCAAGGAAATTCAACTAAAATAAAGTTAAATTAATGTTTTTGGCCAAAATTCTACCAACTGAAAATGAAATCTGAACATGTGAAATGATGCATTACTTCTATGCATGTTCTGCAATAAAAGGCACGCCGCTGCTGCCCAGTGCAGTGCTATATAGATAGAAGATAGCTCAGACTAGATTTGGGTGTGAAAAGCAGAATAGCCACAGAAGCACGTCTCACTGCCTGGGCTTACCCTCCTTGTTTCCTGATGTCATGAGTCCTGGTGAACAAAAAGCTTTTGTTCAACTATAAATTGTTTCAGTGTGAACATTATGCAGTACAGAAACAGGACACTGTGGGTACGATTTATTCAACCAAATGCAGGTATTTATGACTGAGCCACTGTATGGATTTCCTTTATGGTTAGTGAAAGAAATTATCATTTCAAGAGTGTGACTCACCTCATCCTAGGGTAGATATCAACATCACTGCCTCGAGCTGTCTCGATTTTATCACTGACTTTAAAGGAAGCTTACGGTGACTAGCTCAGATGTAGACACCTAAAGTGAAAAGAGGTAGACCCCACCTTCCATCCACAATGCAGCATTCAAACTGGAAAATTACTTTTACTCTCTGCAAACACCCAGGAAACATGAAGCCATGCTGAGGCACCGGTGTGCCAACAGAAGTCAGCTACATTCTTCGAACATTTCAATGATCATGGATGCTCTTCCCCAGAGCCCCCAAAATGCTGAAGAATGAAAAGAGTCACATCCTGAAAGGAAAGAGCACATCTGCGATGCCAAGGTCCACTCTTCTTTTTGTAACATCAACAATGCTTCTGAACAGAGCAAAAAAACAAACTATCCTTTACATCCTCGTCATAGATGGCCTGACTTCAGAAGGACCAGCTTTCAAGACCAGTTCATACAGAGCAGCAGCAGAATTTTAGCATTTGATTCTGCATAGCTCTCAGCTCTGAGCTGTGACCTCTGGCAAAACAGAGCGGGAGCAGCTTGTTGTGGCATCTTGTGGTACATTCAATACTTTGGCTTGCTGCATTTTGTATACAAAAGTACTATGTAAAAATAAATCGCATTCCTATTCCTTTTTTTGCACAAGAGCATTCATACTGGCTCTAGTAAAAAGGTTCTCAAGTGCATTGTGGGCAGAAGCAGGAAATTTGCTCTCCTCATGGATCAAACAGAGTCGGCACTAATGAAACAGCACAGGGAAAAGAAAAAAAGAAAAAAAAAAAGAGAAAAAGAAATGTTTAGCACTCAGTGCTAGAGGAGAGTGAAAACAGACCATACTTTGAAGAATTTCCTTGCTGCAGCATAGCCCCATGTAGGAGAGGCTCCAAAGTCAGCCTCAACACGTTTTGAAGTCTCTCTGTTTGTTTAATCATCAGGTCAGGTTTTGGCACTCTGCTGTGACTGACACAATATAAAAGAATAAAGGCCCAAACAAGGCATGGGGGGAAGAAATGCTTAGGAAAGTGTGAGACTTAGTAAATCAAAACATCAAAAAATATAGCAACCTAGGTTCTTTAAGGACCAGGGCAAAGTTGTGTCTTAGACCAGCAGAGCAGTACCTAGAGATCATTCTCCTTCTACTGTCCAAATGTTATGGCTTAGCTGGGAGCTAAGAAATGATCTTAGAATCAGTCCTAATTGCAGGGCCTCTGTAATGTGAGAAAACATCACTTCCCATAAAAAATAGAGAACAGAGCTAGGATACTAAAAGACACACAAATGGTCAGTGTAAACTCTCATTCTGAAAGTTTGTTACCACAATAATAATTTAGTTAATGTGTTGTTATGTCACTGCAAATACCTCTCCCTCCAGTGTGACTCTCTGAGGAGGATGTGAAAACCTCTGAAAATTCACTGTCTTCTCCATTTCTCAGTAATAAGAGAGTCCCTTTGCTACCATTTTGGACTGCACAGTCTGACAACATGTGAAAAATTTCTAAAGAAAACTTGGACTAAATAAAGAATACTTCCCTCCGAAAGCATGGGTGTACATAATAATTGGATCCCAAGCCCCTTGAGTAACGTGAACAACCCATCCCTCATGAGCACAAGGGATGAGGACCCCAGGAGGGCACCATCTCCCTGCAGAGGCTTTGCAGGGTTTGCTCTAAGGCGGATTGCCAGGTACTCCCTCCTGCTTAAAAGCAGAGGGTGCATGAGAAGATGGGAATACGCAGATGGGATTAAATGGAAACTTCTCTGTGTCCAGTGACATCAACCTACAGCAGGTGCCTAGGGAAGGACATACGAAGAGCTAAAATATGCTTATATTCTTTCAGTGCACAGAGACCTGCACCTCAGAAACTTCCTCACCCATAGCTTTGTGTGTAAGAAATAACAGCTCAAAAGACTTTGAAGACTTGTGGCCTCTCAGTACTTAAAGGGGGCTTATATGAAAGAATGGGACAAACATTCTAGCAGGGCCTGTTGCAACAAGAAGATGGGTAATGGCTTTAAACTAAAAGAGGGTAGATACAGACTAGATTTTAGGAAGAAATTTTTTATGATGAGAGTGGTGCAAACACTGGCCCACATTGCCCAGAGAGATGGTAGATGCCCCATCCTGGAAACATTAGAAGTCAGGTTGGACATGGCTCTAATCAACCTGATCTAGTTAAAGATGTCCCTGCTCATCGCAGGGGAGGTTGGACTAAATGACCTTTATAGGTCATTTCCAGCCCAAACTATTCTATGATTCTCAGCAGAGCGTGCTGAAGGCATCTAACCTAACACTGTTGTCTTTGGTGTGTCCCCAGAGGCCGTCATAATGCAAATGGCCCAAAGCTGTCTCACCTGAACCTGCTTTGGATACCAGAGCAGAGCAGCTTAGGAAAATGTAAAGCACAGAAGACAAAATTTTATTCATTAAGCAACACGCTGAATCATGATATATGACTAGTGTCCCATTCCCTAAATCGCAATTCAAATAGCCAATATTAGCATTATCAAAGAGAAGAGCAAACCTCCCACTGTCTTCACGGTATATGGATTTTTTCTTTTTCACTGCCCGAAGTAAATAATTAGAATAAAAAGTAAGTCTGCCTCATTTACAGCATTTAATATATCTTGTTTTACCAGTGCAGAGAATTCTGGCTTTAGCTAAAAGCCATTCTTTGTTAAGAATGATTTTTGACTATTGCATTACTCACTAAATTTAGTTAGTGCGTTTGTAAACGCTATTAAAAAGGCTGCACAGCAGATATAAAATGCAAAGAGATAGAACCTGTTAAATACAGATGTAACTACTGTTTCACAAGGAAACACTTTGGATTAAGTACTATTAGGGTTCTGCATGGCATGAAGAACGTTAAATTAAAAATGGAAAGGAAAATGAGGGTCAGCTCTGTTCATTTACTGGGGTTTGGTTTTGTTTTGTTTCATAATGAGAGTCATTTCTATTGTAGTCACTATATTATATTTTGAAGTTTAATAAAACAGGATTTACATTTTATTTAAATTACTTATCTGATAGTTTTACTCTTACCATATATTGCTAACCTTGTCAGATCAGAATATTTTTTCAAAAATCAAAATATCATTACAGAATCCAAAATCTATAAAAAGCTGCTAAACTCTGAAGTCACTACTGACATAAACAGATTTACTCTGCATTTACATCAGTGTGGCATTGGGATTTGCCCCAATGTGTATGTGTGCGGAGCTTTATTCCACAGTGTGAGCATTCAGGGAATCGCTGTGCTGTAAAAACCCATATTCCCATTTCCAGACTGAAAAGATTGGAATGAATTATAACGGTATTAGGACACTAAAAGCCTGATTAGTGGGGTTCCAAGCAGTAGTGGGTTCTTTTTCTCAGCCAATTGGCAGAATGACCCTCACCTCTTTATGGCTTAGCTGCAGCTCAGCTGGGGTTCTGCACACCGTGAGGCTGTTTTCACCAGCAGGGAGATGCCTTCCCACATCTCTGGTGTGTCAGCCTTGAGGTGATGACTAGCGGTGAGGAAATTATTATCTTAAGGTGGGGTAGGTTTGACGGATTTCCTTTCAGCAAAACAAAATCATAGGGCGGCGCAGCTTTTGCTGAGGAGGAGGAGGAGGAGGAGGAGGAGATATGCCAGCTAACGAGGGGAATGCCAGGAAACAGTGACAAAGAAATGTCCCCAGACACCTGGCTCGCCTGTTTGCGCTCCCCCAACCGATCGCTGCAGCAACCTTGCAGGGGCCTACCTGCTCTTCAGGAAGACAAGTGAGGCCGAAGTACGTATTGCTCTGATGATCCTTGGTGAAGAACGGCTGCATAACAGCTGTGCACGTCACTCCTGGTCCAAAGAACGTCAAACTGAACATTTTGAGCTCTTGGCACCAGCAAAATTCCCAGCTGGAATAATTTTATGAAACCGCATGCTTTGGAGGACAGGGCAGTCCCTGTTTCCACGTGATCTCACACCTACTGCTATGACCAAGACCCTTGAACTAATTTGTCAACACTACCACCAACAGAGAAAATCTGTGGTAACAGCAACAACTGGAGTGATTTCTATGAACTAAGAAAGCAATTTAACGTAGAGGTTATAACATTTTACATCGTAAAATACACATTATACTGTACAAATTAAATAAACCAACTTTTACAACTTATAGACAATAATGCCACATGCCAGTTAGAAGTTTTCATCCACCATTAAAAAAGGTAGCAACTCATTTCAGATCCTAAATCTTCTGTTTTTTACCTGATGACTGCATGTAACCAACATATAGAAGCAATCTGGTTTGATACTGTCCCTTCACATGACAGCTGTTTGTGTCCATTTCTCTTCAAATTTACACAGCCTTTTTTTCTTTGACCAGAGTCAATGGAGAGTATATTCCTGAGTCTATTTTGGTTTCTGCTAAAGGTTATAGTATAGTCACTCCATGACAGGGTGATCATGCAAGATATATGTCTTATACATCTGCTCGAGAGGCTGAATGAACATGATCTACCAGGAAGGTGCTCCTCAGCCATTATTCTACTGAAATAAACAGATTGCAGTTGAAATTTGTGCTAGCAGAGGAGTTTTATTGCGCAGTGCCTTCCCACTTCTGCCTGAAATGATCACATGCAAACCTTCTTTGACTTGTTTTTAAGGTAGTAATGAACAAGACAGAAAGGAAGACAGTTTGTATGGCTGGGGTTTGTAATTTAGGCTCTAAACCAGATTATGAAGTCCAGAGAAATACATACGATGCAGTCAGGAATGTATCAAAGAGGGGAGACTGTCAGAAGAGATGAGAGAGAGAGAGAAAGAGATATTGAAGAGGAGTCATTTAGTCACATCATCTACTGCACTTGGATTACTACAAAGCTGGCAAAAGAGGGGGTAAAAAAGTCTCTATATAATAGAATATGAATTTACAGTTCCTTACCTCACAGCTTAAAGTACAGCCCCACAACTACTGCTTCAGGGGATTGAAGAAAGAGAAATAGCTGTGGGACCTATGAAACACTGCCTGCCTTTTTGGAGCAGTCAGCTGGAATTGGCTAAAATGCAGAATGTCACATCAAATCTCATACAGATGAGAGGTTTGCTTGCTTTCCAGTAGAGATAACAATCATGATGAGCCAGCACAACTTCGTCTGCAGCAATATGAAAGACTCGGCCTATGAACATTTACTAACTCTGAATAACAGGATGAGCCAACCTGTAAGCACACCACACCTTTGCAGGGCCATGAATTTATTCATTCACGTATCTTTCCTTTATAAAACAACACAAAGAGCGTGGGCTCTTTCTCCTCATCTTTTGTGCACCCAGCTCCTAGTCTGGATCCTAGCAGCCACAGTTTCCAGAGACTATGGTGTGCTGGCACCATGACAGGTTTGGGTTTTTTTTGTTGGTGGTGGTTTGGTTTTTTTTTTCCCCTCCACAGCTTTGGTGAGCCTGAAAATTCCTTTTTTTAAGTAGTTTGTTGGTTTTTTTTTTCTGAAACAGCTAGCTGGAGTGCAAATAAAATCCTCCACAGATGGGGGAGAAGCTTGAGAAACAGCAGTAGGAGAGGTAAGATTTTATAGAGAAAATGACGAATGATTCCAAGAAAGAAATTAGAAAACAGAAATCTTCTCAGGCGTAGATGGAACACTACGATGATGTCGCAGAAAACGCACTGCATTATGGCCGGTGGTTTGAAAACCAAGGGAGAGCTGGGAAGCGACAATGCAAAAAAAAAAATAAATAAAAAAGACAGAGTAATGTCGATAATGAGCCGTGAATATTCTTTCTTTTCTCTTTCCCCCTATTTTGTCACCTTTGGTCTGCTTGGCATTCACCCAAATTAGAAGCCTGACAGTCATTTCTCTTTAATAATCACTCTTGGAAACTCAAGAAGCACTCCCTTTTCAGCTCTGTCAACAGGGAATCATTAACACTGAAAAAAAAAAAAAATATATATGTGCTTAATTGTTTTTACTGAAATAAACACTCTGGGTACCCCCTGCCGTTTAATGAACATGCAGTAGGTTAACTACGAGGGCTGCTACCACCAGTGCCGGTGGCAGATGAAAGCTTAAAACACACGTATTTTTTGACAGTAAATATGATTTCACTTTTTTGGCTTCCACGTCAACCCACCCTTCTCAAAGTAGGGCAGGCTAGCAAAGGCTGTCAAAATAAGGCTAGCAAGTAAGCGGAGTAGCAGCTCTCTACAGAGTTTGATTATTCTTATGTGAAAGAGTCTGTAAACAAAACCTTTAGGCTTTTGTCTACTAAATAGTGCTTAGAAATTCTTCCAGCCTAGCGTTTTTAATATGTGGGAACACGACTGCGGTAGGACTCAAGAGCACTCATCATTATTGAAAGGAAGGCAATTTATTTTTGTAACAAAATGTGGGCTCAGAAGCCAAAAATGCAGGCAAAGGACCGCTTTTTTTAAAGAGAAGAAATGCGCTGTGTGCGTGGATCCTCTGAGCTCTCTGAAAGACATTTCTCCTTTGCCTTGACTATACATGTCAAGAGAATAACAGAGCAAAAATTATTTTCGAGAATCAAAAGGTTTGAATACCAATTTTGAGTCTGGAAATGAAACCCAATTGAAAACATATATTCAGGTCTTATTTTTCACTTCCCTGCTTTGTGCCCTTATAAGAAGCCAGCGAGGCTGAGGCCCAGTCTCTCTTCACCAATTGGTTCTTTGAGGTGGTAGAACCTTTGGAACAAGCTACGTGCATTATGGGGTGTGCAGACTCTCAGGTCTCTTCCTTTCCTGGGAAAATATTTGATCTAGGGCTGGCGGGTGCTCGTCTTGACCAGATCAATCCACCATTTTCTCAACATGGCCAGGAACTGGGTGCAAATTTATGCATGCCTCAAAGCAAAGCCAATGGGATATTTAATTGGAATTTCCCTCTCATATACCTACAAATGTAAGTTAAATGTTCCCTGCACCATCCTTTGACCCCGCAGCCATACCCAAATCCATACCATTAAGCTCTTCCAGCCTCCAAGGAGGGTATCCACATCAGTGCTCATGTGGAGGCAGTCTCTGGTTTGTGCAAAGTCCTGAACTAAGCTAGGGAAATGTTTGGAATAGTGATAGTGGAGCCAGACCCAAAACAAGCCAAAGTCCACTCTGACTGTCCAAGGGAATGGAAGATCTGAGTTCCAGTGCCTGGGAACTGTCCCTGGCACAGTTAAAATTTTTTAAATGGATGTAGCCATATGTGTGTCAAGGCGATTTAGACAGCAGCTGACCCTTGAGTTTTTAACTGCTAGCTTTACCTAAATATCAGCCTTAGATGTCCACAAGGGAAACCACAGGCTTAACAGTACTTCTCAAATTTA
This sequence comes from Jacana jacana, assembly GCA_013400555.1. Lineage (NCBI taxonomy): Eukaryota > Metazoa > Chordata > Aves > Charadriiformes > Jacanidae > Jacana > Jacana jacana. The sequence continues at coordinate 68,344 of VZTM01017896.1, read as the reverse complement.
GCTCCAAGCAGCCAAGTAGTGGATATCGGTCCTACAAGTTTTTATTGATAGGTTTTTGCTTGAGGTTGTAAAAGTTATTGCCAGTGTGATTTTCGTTTGCCTCCTACTATCTAAGATATGTTGATCACTCTACCTCTAACGTTAATGGCTACCTTTCAGTCAGCTTTCAAACACATTTTTGTTGTTCTATATTAGACAACTAAGTGCTAGATATGCAATTACTGAAGCAAGGCATAATGAAATCTTTAAAAAGTACTTACATTTGGATTCTTAGAAGGGACAAGATTTTATAATCTGGATAGCTCTTCTTCACTTCAGGGGCTTGCTGAAAATTAAGGTATTACTGCATCCTCCAAGTGTTAGTCATCGATCCTTACACACATCACTAGTGTTACACCCACCTAGTGGGGACAGTTTTAAGTGTCTCTCATAAAATTGTAAATATCAGCCAAACAATTTTTGCAGACCACAAATGCTGGTGACAGTGAGCCCCCTCCCCGCCTCAGCTGTCTCTCCCAAACTTCTCAAAGCTGCCAGACTCCTCCTGGCTTCGTATTAGAGCAACTCTGAAGCGAGGTATTGGTATGATCAAAGACACTTGCGTAACGCAAGGAAGGACTAGAGCAAGACATGTGTGTTGTTATGGCCATGGCAACACCTCAGTTCTAGCTGCCTCACCACCTACTACAAGTGACTTCAACCAGTGTGACCGGGCAGCGCATGACTCTGTGATCACACCCACATACACACGCACACCCTCACAAACCTACCCGTTCCCCATCACCGGAAAAGAGTATCTTCTAAGGTGAAACACGACGACATGCATCTACGTTCCTCTTGGAAAGCAAAAATTAATATAACTGATGTTTTCTGGGGTAAAAAAATAACGCATACAGGTTTTGAAAAATTCTTTAGGCGTAATATTATTTTTAAATCATCCTATATATTTCCCTTTTAAATATGCAGGGATAAAATCTCTTGGGTTTTATTGAAAGGACCAGGATTTTCCTTTGAGATTTCCATGTAAATGTTGATGCAGCGTGATTCTGTGAGATCTGAAGAACAGCTCACGCTGTTGCTTTTTGGTGTGTGTTACTATTGGAATAGACTGGAAATAGCTTTTTGATGTAAAGTCAAATTTAAAATTTTGGTGATTTTTTTTTTTTATTTGATTTTTCATTGGAAAACCAAATTTGTCTGGTTTGGTTTGGTTTGGTTTGGTTTTTTCCCAAACTTCCCAGTTTTGACATCTTTTCAGAGCAGTGTGAGAAAATCAAGACTCATATAATTAAGCACTGAAAGAATCCTCAAAGATCTCATGCTTTAGCAATTAGAGAAGACTACTAATAGATTTTTGTGAGAGTATCAGGAGCTCAGTTGAAAAAACAATATCAAAATGGAGGCTGAAACCAAAACCCTCTTGGCAAAAGGAAAGTAAACTGGAGTGGACTCTACCAGAGTCAGAAGAGCAGGTCTGCAGTTCGCAACATTGTGCGGTCTCCCTTCTGGATGGGATGACCTCCAGGATGAAAGAGACACTTCCAAGACTATCTTGTGGATGAAACAATCATTTCACCATTAATAAAATGAAAGCTTTTGCAAAAGCTGCATCATGTTATTTGAACATTCTCAATATTCTTATTCAACTCAGGACAGAAACATTTTATTGGAACACGCAGAGTTGCATGAACACCAAGCATTTCCTTCCTTCTTTCCTTTCTGCCTCCTAGTATAATAGGCACCTCAGGTATGTTTCACATACAGTAGTTCTCGTGTTCATTGTGACAAAGAGTGTATTTATTTTGAAGATCCATTTCTGGGCACAGTCTTAGAGATCTAAACTCTCATCTGAAATGGCCTTTGTCATATTTTACTGTGACAGAACATGCCATGGACCTCCTGAGCCCCATTGCTGGTTGAGCCGCCTTTGCATTATGCAGGTGTTTTTACCAGGTGCTTTGAAAAGGATTCCTTACTCTCTTATTTTGTATCTGCTTTGTGTTATTTAGACATAGCACAATCAAGAGTTACGAAGAGAGATGTTTTACATTTCCAGTTCACAGCTGCAAGGTGTAGTATATACAGACACTTATTAGCTGTAAGATCACGCAACCTTTGTCTTAATTGGGTAAACAGGCTGTTTGGAGTACCACACAGCAGGACCAGACTAATTAAATATTGTTCAGAATTCTCACTGGGGAGTCTATGCAACCATTGAACTATAAGGCGTAGAGTTGCAGCTCAGAAACCTTGTAATTAAGGTAGATATTTTGGGGTACGACTGCCCTTCCTCTCCTAAAAAAATGCTGTAATCAACCTGCGGTGCTTTGTTCAGATGGAGTAAAGACAATCTGACTGATCTGAGCTGTTTGAAGAAAACTGCTGCAAATACAGATGTTTTAGAAGAAATAAGCAAAATTTTAACTTACTAGGTCTTCAAGTGACATCCTCTTCAATAAGCACATTTAAAATTGTTATTTTGAGCTAAATTGCCATAGCTGAGTGAAGTTCATCCCTTCAGTAGTATTTCTTTATGCCTGTGTTAGGAACCCTCAATCCCACACTTAGGCTGGAGAACCTCAGAAAGATTTACAACATGGAGGGGCAGACACATCTGTGCTAAGTGTTCGTGCCAGAGAACAGAGATAATGACAGAGAACCACTCCCTCCTACAAGAAAGGAAACAGGAAACAAGAAGGCCACCAAAGGTGAGACTGAGAGAATGAACACTTCTAGTGACACACGGTTCTTCATTGCCTCACCTTTGTCACTCTGCAGGCTTTTCCTGGCCTTATTGCTTCAGATAACATACAGGAGAAGGATCAAGAGTACCAAGGCCTTGACAGGAAACCTTCCTATGTTCAGACATTTAGGCTACAACCAAACTATGGAACTCATAAAAACATTCCCAACTGCTCAGGTATCCTCCAGCTGCACCCCATGTGGGAGAGACCAGACCGTTCACCATCCCATTCTGCTTCCCAGTTCTCCCCTCTGTGTTTTACAAGCAGCTGTGCATGCTCTGCCACATTCTCCAGATGGCATGACCTGTGACTGCAGATGCACAGTAGAAAGCCCTTATTGTGCAGCTGAGGTGTAGCTTTACAGGCTGACTTGGTCCTCAGGGTCAAGCCACATCTTATACTAGAAGTGGAATTTCACGGGCCTAAACTGGCATGCAGAGCTTCCTGACCCGAGTGGACAACACCTTGACAGTAAACCTGAATCAAAAGATATAATGCTGAACAAAGACACAGCCTCACCCATGTGAGGGTGCGTCTCCCATTCCTGTCGCTCCTGCCCTCAATGCCACAAATGGATAGTGGAAACAAATTTTAACTTCTCAGCTAGAGTAACTCCCGAATACCTAGATATACAATCTGAAACAAACACCTGGATTTATAGGTAGGAACAAGAACAAACCCACGGATGAAATGCAAAAAGGAAACTTATTTCCATTACGTTGGCCAGCTGGGGGATCCCCAAGCACCACCCGGGCAGAGGCATGCAAGCAGGGATGCAGGCCCCACGGAGCACGATCCATGGCAGAGGATCACCCAACCTGCTGTTTTCACCTGGATTCGGGGATTGGCGCAGGCGTAGTTTTCCACTGTGCTTTGATCTTTCCCAAAGCAGGAGAGGAATCTCAAACATGTTTGATAGGGTGCTCTATCACAGGTTTAGGCAATTGAAACAGAGATGTGCTACTTGTCCCACACAAAAGGCTAAATAAAAAGTAGTGTGATATATGTGTTTTTCTCCACCTCAGCTGCAGGTTACTCCTTGCCAATCTTCCATTATTTTCCCACAGGCAGCATGGATACTGGGTTGTTTGGTTTTTATTTTGTAAAATCTTACTCACATGAAGATATATAACTTCATCATTTAAAGTCCAGGATTGTGGACATTGTAAACTTTTCTGTTTCCTGAGAACACAGTAATTTTTATCAGTGATTGTCGATCATGTTTTTGCTCTCCTTAAGAATTTCTCAGTTCTTCTTATTCAAAGCTGACCTCAAGGTTAATCTCAATAGGAGACCACAAGTCAAATTATGATCTCAGTCCAGTGTAAGTCTCCTTTATTTTCACCTGACAGACTTCATATTAATTTTGAGATAAGTATATGAGTGAATCTGAGCCAGAACTACAATTTAAACTCCTTCTGTGAGATTTACAGTGCCACGTAACCCCTGAGTACCGATCCACCTGGAAAAGTTGCTTTGCCTGATGATCTCTTGTGTATTTAAGCTCTTCATAAAAAACCTGCTCTTTGCAAACCTAAGTCTAGCTAATGCATAGTGTGATAGTTGGGGGAAGATTTTCCTCTGTGTATTTTACTTTTAGAACACATCTGTCTGCTCTTGAATTAGTTTGCTCTCTGAACCTTAATCCTTCTTTTATCTGGAGAATACCTGAAATGTCCTTCAGTTTTAGCAGTGTATCTTGAATCCAGCAGAGATCTATTAATACATAGAACAGAGGAGAATTTGTTTCTACCCACTTATTATACCTGGAGCATACCTCAACAATCCCTTGACACTTCCTGTTTTGCTGACTCAAAAGTGCTGACAGAGAGTAGCGAAAGAAATACAAGTAATTTGAGCTATTCTGGGACTCTAGAGCCTTAAAGCAAAAAGGTCCTCCAGCTTGGAAAAAATGTGAACTTTGAATTTGTTGTCCGCTACTGCTGGAAACTGCTGGAGTTACAGTATGAAAAATTATTGCCTGTAGGGGTGTTTGTTAGGTAAGCGTTCAACAACTGGAGAGCACAATGTGGTTAGTGTGAAATTCATGGAAAATCTTGTTTTTTCATTTCCTCTGAATTTATAAAAACATTTTTGTATGTTACTGCATTTTTAAATGCCATTCTGAAAGTGTGCCTACGCTTCCCAACACATTTGCCAATTGAATTTTGAAGGTACTTCAAATTTTTGTTTTAACAGAGATAAAAAACCCCATATCCAGTAACAATACAGATGAACTCTGAAATACGTATTGAGCTTGTGTGAGTAGAATCCATTGCTATGAGAGTTAGAAAGGGCAAGGAACAGGATTAGATGGGGTAGGCAGCACTTGCTGCTAGTTAAAAAAAAGCAGTATGCAAAGACACCCAAGAACAATTTTGTAATAAAAAATAAATATGCAAGCAGCTGCTATCAACACTGATAGAAATTAAATGCCAGCCTAAGTGGGATTTTCAACGGCACTTGGCGCTGGTTTAATTTACTTTCTGCTGCAGTGGTTCGCTGGTGAGGTTAGCCGAAGCCATGCTTCTGAAAACCCTGCCCTGAAATTACCCCTGCCTCCCCCGCTCCTTGATCCTGGAAAATAACCCTATCATCTTTAGAATAAAAACTTCAGGATGGAAAACGTTTCTTTGCTGTGTGACCTTGCGGCAGCAATCGCCCTGACACAAGAGCGGGGCTTTTTTTAGAACTCGGCCTCGCGGTTCATTCCCTCCCTGCCCCTCCAGCAGACGGGTTGGGTTTTGTTTCAGCGAAACCCTGTGAGCAGAGGCCGTGGGGCTGAGACTCGAGGCCAGAAGAGAGTTGTTCATCTTTGACAGAACAAAATATGTGCAGCTGAGCTGAAACTGCGAACTGAGTTTCATTTTCTCTTTTGCTCTGCCCCTCTGAGCTAGTTCTGACCTGACCCTGTCCCCTCAAGGGTGCCAGGTAGTCTCTGCTTTCTCCTCTCTTTGGCCATGTGGTGGACCAGCAGAGGTGCAATTCCTCCCAGTTGCTTCAGCTATTTGGTGTCCCAGTGGAAGAGAGGAGAGGAGGGCTGCTGAAGAAGGCATGTTAGCAGAGATGTGGATGGGTTCACAACCATGTAACAGGTTTGGGGTTTTTTGTTTTGTTTTCGGGGTTTTTTGTGGTAATGGGGCACTATTAGGATTTTTACTTTTGCACCAAGCCTTCCTCTTCCAAATCAAGTGCAACCAGACTGCCCACCTCATCCCACCCCCACGTATAATTACTAGTGTGTGCAGTTACCACTCAGCGCACCCCTCAGGGTGGGAGAACTACTCGGGGGTGCCAGAGGTGACGAGAAGCAGGAGCACTTCACCAGAAGCAGGAGCACTGTGTGAAATCCTTGATTATGTTACCATACTCTGTAAAAGGGCTCGATTAAAATGTGCATCAGCTGCATGGGGTGGCAGAGAAGTAACCTGGCCACCTTGAGCAGTTATGGCAATAGACATACTGTTTCCCAGGTCGTGGGAGCTCTCTGAAGCAGAATGCCATCTGGCCTTGCTCTCCACACAACAGAAGCCGTTGGTCCATTCATCTCTAGCAGATGTCTCTTATGATAGGAAGATTTAGACTAGGTATAAGGAAGAAATATTTTACAATGAATGTGGTAAAACACTGGATCACGTTCCCTAGAGAGGTGGTAGATGCCCCATCCATGGAAACATTCAAGGTCAGATTGGGGTCAGGGCAGGTCTCTGAGCAATCTTGATCTAGTTGAAGATGTCCCTGCTTGTTGCAGGGGTCTTGGACTAGACGACCTTTAAAGGTCCCTCCAAACCCAAACTATTCTATGATTCTGTGATCTCATCATGAACTTCAGCTTTAATATCCCTCCGAGCAGGATTATGTCACAGGGTCACAAGCAGGCGGTTCAGCTCCCGACTCCAGAGCAGACAGACGCGGCGATGGTAAGGACTCTTTTTCCTCTGAAACAACAGGAGGGAAGAGTCTCGTGTTTTTCCTTTCCTGCCTGAACTCAAGGATGGCCGAGTGCCAAGGCACAGCTTGGTGTGCACACCTATGCAAACTGCGGCTGAGGGATATAATTTTCTAATCTTCAGAGCAGCCCTTCTCACGAGCCCAGGGGACAGCAGCCCAGCAGCTGGTTAACAGCGTTTCCTCACTCACTGGCATAAAACCACAAAACTTTACATTTAAGCTCAAACTCACAGAAACGGTACTAATACAGAGCTTTCCGTTCTTACTCATTTTTTTTTTAAGAAGAATCACACACATTTTGATTCTGGTAACGCGAATTCTTTCTTCACACCCGCACCTCTGAAACTGCGGTTAGCAACAGCATGATTTCACATTCAATATTCTCTCTTATGGTTTCCTTTTACCATCTGTATCATGAATTGGCCATTTTTTTTTTCTCCATTTTCTAAGAGAAGAAAGCATTCTTAAGGACAGCTTAAAATTAAACCCCCAAAACTCCCTTCCTCTTTGCTGCTCCCTAAAGCTAATAGTGAAAATTTATTCTGAACTTGTGCAACAGTTCAGTACTGTGATGATGTCACTAGCCATGCTCATGATGTTGAATAAAATTAGACATTACTAGTTCTAACCTTAAGAAGGAAAGGCTATAAAATTGTCATAGACTTGTCATCCAGGGTGGATCCTGGAAAAATTTTTTAAAAAAATTCAATATCCCCTTGAGTGAAAAACCAAAAAATGACCTGACTTAAACCTCTGACTGATTCATATTTTGAAAATAAGCAACTTTTGTCCACAGGGATGCCATGATTTTTGTGCTGCAGTAGCTGTTGAAAATGCGGCCTACCTAGTACAAAGAATTAAGGTGAAGGAATAACTACACCAGGAAATCAATTGTGCCATTATAGAACACATGCCTGTGCTTAAAGCCCAAGTTTCTTACAGTTAATGCATTAAAGATCAGAGTTGAGTTGGGGACGAAAGCGAATCAATCGAGAGGTATCAAATATAACAAGCTACCAGTGCGGAAAGTAACAAATCGACTCTGACTTGTGCAAGCAGTCCCCGCCATATGCCTTTCTAGTCTAATGTTTCCCCGAATTGCTTGAGTAAATAAATTAATTGCATCATCATGAGGAAACACACATGGAATTTGCTTTACCGCAAGGCAGAATGTAACTCGGTAGGTGACCCAAATGGATGAGCAGCAGAGCTGTGGGGAGCTTCGGCGGAGTTCTTGGAAAGGCGCCGTATTTGCTGCAACAGTAATTAGACCAGAGCTGGCAGGAGCCGATGGTGGCGCAGTTTTAAATAAAACTTGGTATTTGTTAAAACGCTTTGGATAAGGGTTGATACTCTTTGCTCAACAATTTCATTGTTCCACCAGCCCCGCAAGAAGAGTTGCGAGTACTCCAAAAAAGTTCCCATAGCAACAGCGAGGAGACGGGACTATTTTTTCTCCTCGCCCTGGGTGAACAGCAACAACACGCAGCTGTGGTAGATGGGCCCTTCCTGCGCTGGGCGGGTCCACTCTGTTTTGCAATTTCACACAGAAGAGCAATATTTTCACTGCCCCTCACCCCCCAAAACTGAGATGACTGCCTTTTCTGTTAAAATCATTATATTATTTTTGCCTCGGGAGGACAAAGAATCATACAATAGTTTAAGTTGGAAAGGACCCTAAAGATCATCTAGTTCCAACCCCACTGTGTGTGTGTCCCCCGGCAGGGACACTTCCCACTACAGCAGGTTGCTCTAAGCCCAATCCAGCCCAACCTCAAGCACTTCCAGGGATGGGGCATCCAGAACTTCTCTGGGCAACCTGTTCCAGTGTCTCACCACCCTCATAGTGAAAAGTCTCTTCCTGAAATCCAGTCCTCTTCCAACCCCTTCCTCACCCTCTTCCAATCTGAAGCCCATTATGCCCCATCCTATCCCAACATGCCCTGGCAAAAAGTCCCTCTCTGGCCTCTTTTTGTTCTCAAAACCAAGAATGATCAAGCAACAGCTGGCACGCATGCACATCCCAGACTGCAAATACGGAGGGCGGTGATGAGGCTTTATGACCACCACCTTGTGGAAACTCCCTCAAATCCACACCTCGCGAGCCCCAGTTCCACTCCCAAACCTTGGAATATTCCCATTATCTCTGCAGGGACTCTGGGGCACCCTCCAGCCCTCTTGCTGCTGCTGTCAGCAGTAGGTGACTTCCCCAGAGGAGTCCCAGTGCATGGACTTACTTTTCTACACAGAAAGGGAGATAACCAGCCAGGCTACGAGCTGAAGTGAAATGGGCTACTTGGACCTCCCTAGCTTAAGATGAGCCTACCCAGCTTTTTGTAGCTGCCTTCAGGCTTAATCACAGAACCTGCAAACGTTGTCAGAACAGTCCTGAGGGTACCATGCTCCTCTGGGGTAGCGTGACAGTTTTTATTTACAACAGGCTTTTATGCCTGAGCGTAACAATACCTTCTTAACGCAGACACATCCTTACAGCAAAAACCCAGCAATTCAGATATTTGTCCTTCAAGAAAGTGTTTGTTTCAGAATAGCGGCCTTTATTATTTCAGGATCTCCCAGAACACGTAAATAAACTATTCTCTCCTTAAGAGGAAAATTTACTAAAGCTACAAACGTATGCATTCCAATCTATGTGATCTCTGTGCGTGGTATCTACACTCAGGCAGTAGAGGTGTCTTCAGGCACCTTCAGGCAATGAAAAATTTTCTACTTAATTTTCAGTGTTATCCAAAAAGATCAATGATTTAATCAACTTTTTAATTAACTAAGCACAGTTTCTGCATACTTGATGTATCAATTTTTGCGGCTCTTCCCTCATTGAATACTTCCAACCAATTCCCTACATCAAAAGGACTTTTTTAGGGGGGGTTACCAGCACTTCAGAACCGCGATCTTAACCCCAGTGTGAATTCTTACTTATGCAAATGCAGGAAATCGATGGTTGATCCCAGTATATGCATAGCATATTCGGTGTGCCAGGCTGACCTACACTAGCCCATTTTGACTCCGGGCTGTAACTATGCCTACACAAAGTCCTGCCCACGTGGGTTGGGCTTTTTTCCATCATACTAACCGGTACAACTGGTAGATCAGGCCTTGACCCAAGTGCAAAGGAGATGGTAAAGCAGTAAGAGACTCCAGCACTCTGGGGGTTTCCTTTCCACCAGCGCTGCCCCTGTTGCTTTGGTCGGGCGCATTCCCCGTGGGTAAGGTCTGACATCAAAGGCCGGTGCCTGTCAGAACCACCTGACGATGGGGAGTGCTTTCCTTAGTGCAGTCTTGCAAAACACCTGGGGCTTGGTCTGGAATTTCTTTACCAACAAGGGAAAGAGAACAAAGATCTAGACGAAAAACTGATGGTAAAAAAAAAAAGTGGCATTTTTCTGCCTTCAGAAACTGAAGGCTCGTTTAAAATGCTCTTTACTTTAAAATTCTAAAAAATGAAAGACAGGAAATATTTTGTGGGATTTTTCATTTAAAAAAAAAATAAATCACCTTTTTCTTTAAAAAATGATGAATTTTCAACCAGGTGAAAGAGTATATTCCAAGAGACCCATTCCTCTGGGAAGGTGCTGGTGTACGGGTTTCACACTGCCGAACCGTGAACAGTGTAAGACCAGCAAAAGGTACTTACAGAGAAGCTGTTCAGAGAAATTTCTAGCACCTACAACTACTGGGCAGCTATTGATAATAAAATACTATTTTATGCAGTTAGGGAAATGTTTGTTCCCATATACAACAGCAGCTTCATTAGTAAATGGAGTCACAGTGGGGCACTTTGTGTAAAGAGCGAGCCAGGCCTGCGTTCCTTCTCCTTGACTTTAAACACCAACATTATACATTAGAAAAGATTAAAAAAAATATGAAGAAGTCAATGTATTAGCTGACAAATTTCAGGAAAGCTCACAAGGGTTAAATCAAGCAGCAGAGACCTCCTCCTCCCTTGTATTTCTGTGTCCTCAAAGGAGGGTGCTAAGAAGAGCTCAAGCACTGCCACCCCCCTCCCCCCAAAATAATGGAGCATGCTCTCGGCTCCCATAAACTCAGCCTGCACAATCCCGAGGGAGGTAGAAATTCCCATAAAAGGATCATTCCAAATCCCCGGGATAAGTTTATTTGGCATGCTATTCAAGCAAAAGGAGCCTTGCAATTGTTTTCCTTGACCTTTTAACCCGCTTTTCTTATCCCAACAGAGGTCAAAGGACAAGGACCAGGCTCCCCTCCCCCAGGCTCTCCCTGCCCTGGCCCCTGAGCACACCCAGGCTCAAAGGGAAGAGTTTAACCCAGGCAGGCAGAAACAGATGTCTGCAACGCGAGGGCTGGGGGAGGGAAGGGAAAGGGAGTGTAGGAAAGGTGACTTGAAGCTGGTATTTATTTAATTGATCATTAAGCCTAGGAAGGAGAGGAAAATCGAAGGAAGTTTTCCTGCAGGCGATGAAAGTAATGGGGATTAGGGCACTTTGTGTATCGATGCTTGATAGAAGAGTATTTTTTCTCTGCTAGTTTCACTGGGGCAAATCTTAGCAATGCTTCAAGAGATTACATCTGACTCCGCGGCTCTCCAGGAGGCAGAGAGGGGATTTCATCACATTTGCATTCCCTTGCAGAAGCCAGAAATAATCCTGCGCTGTTTACACTTTGAAGCACCCTCAGTTTCAGTTCTTGGTGGAGCTGCAAACCCCTGAAGAAGAGGAGGAGGAGGGCTGCTGTGAAAAGGGGGCAGCCCCCCCCAAGGGTGACTGTCCCTGCCCACCCCAAAGGTTTGCTGTGATGACAACCCCTCATACAGGCAAGGCTGAACCCACTGTGCCTGCCTCATGGATGCTGGTGCCTTGCGCTCAACCTTCCCCTCCACTGGTGACAGTGGACAAAAATGGAGGCACTAGATGGTGGCTCACGTGGCTGGAGGGGGTCCTCCAAGCACTGAATGGGTAAGTTTGCCAGGGCGATTTGCTGGTGCATGGTATACCCATGTGTATGTGGGCTGGCTCTCCCATCCGGAACAGGCAGCACCCAACACTTGCCTGAGGGGTGACACGAGTGGTGCGAGGGGCAGGCTATGGGGGCCACGCTACCTCAGACCCAGGCCCAGGCCCAGGCCCCTGCTCAGCCTTGCCCCAGGCCCAGGTTCCTGCTCGGCCTGCATCAAACCCAGTCCCCGGCCCAGGCCCAACCCTAGCCCCAAGGCCAGCTCATCCGCCGGGGCATCACCCAGCAGCCGCGGCCCCCCTGCCGGCCTACACCACAGCACCCTCCCCCAGCTCCGCGGCGGGGCGTTTCCCTCCCCGCTGGAAGCCACGGCCCGGCCGGGGAGTGCTCCTCTCTTCGAGGGTTGTCGGTACCCGCCCGGCGCGGCGGCAGCCACCGCTGACCTCCCCACAAAGAGCAGGTTCACTGCGCCGCCCTTCCCCCACCCCGCGGCGCAGCGCGCGCAAGGGGGAGTGGGGGAGGGGAAGGGAGAAGCGGCCCCTCCCCCCTCTGGCCTGAGCTCGGCCGAGAGGAGAANTTTTTAAAAAAAAGACCCATATTAAAATAGCGAGGGGTAAGTGGTCTGTGTCCCCTGCACCCCACTTGTCTGAGGCCGGGTTCAGCCACATCCCCAGCTCTCCCTCCCGGCCCCGGGTGCCTCCTTTGCTCCTGCGCTGGCCCACCCTTAGCCAAGGCCTTGGACAGTGGTTTTCTTTGTGAAATGTTGAGGGGATTCGCACAAAAGGGGTAGTCGGTGTGCCGGAGTGTCACTGTAAATCTTACTTTGGGTTGAAACCAGAGTGAAATGGGATATACACAGAATCACAGGATATCAGGGATTGGAGGGGACCTTGAAAGATCATCCAGTCCAATCCCCCTGCTGGAGCAGGAACACTAGAGCAGATCACTCAGGAACGCGTCCAGGCGAGTTTTGAATGTCTCCAGAGAAGGAGACTCCACAACCTCCCTGGGCAGCCCCTGCCAGTGTTCAGTCACCCTCACCATAAANCCCCGCTGGAAGCCATGGCCCGGCTGGGGAGTGCTCCTCTCTTCGAGGGTTGTCGGTACCCGCCCGGCGCGGCGGCAGCCACCGCTGACCTCCCCACAAAGAGCAGGTTCACTGCGCCGCCCTTCCCCCACCCCGCGGCGCAGCGCGCGCAAGGGGGAGTGGGGGAGGGGAAGGGAGAAGCGGCCCCTCCCCCCTCTGGCCTGAGCTCGGCCGAGAGGAGAATGTTGGGGTTTTTTTTTTCATTTGTTTTTATGGGGTTTTGGGGGGTTTTGAAGTAATGTCCAAACGTACAGTTTCCTCCTCCGGCCGGGGCCGGGTCAAAAGGCGCTGCGGGGAGGCCGGGGCCGGGGGAGCGGACACCGTGAGGCCGCGGTGGGCCTAAGGGGGGCGGCGGCCGCCATCTTCCCTCCCCCGCCCAGCCGCAGGGTCTCTCCGTAACCCACCCCCACCCTCCTAACCCGTTTGAAGGCGGCAGGGAAGTTTTTTTTTTAAAAAAAAGACCCATATTAAAATAGCGAGGGGTAAGTGGTCTGTGTCCCCTGCACCCCACTTGTCTGAGGCCGGGTTCAGCCACATCCCCAGCTCACCCTCCTGGCCCCGGGTGCCTCCTTTGCTCCTGCGCTGGCCCACCCTTAGCCAAGGCCTTGGACAGTGGTTTTCTTTGTGAAATGTTGAGGGGATTCGCACAAAAGGGGTAGTCGGTGTGCCGGAGTGTCACTGTAAATCTTACTTTGGGTTGAAACCAGAGTGAAATGGGATATACACAGAATCACAGGATATCAGGGATTGGAGGGGACCTTGAAAGATCATCCAGTCCAATCCCCCTGCTGGAGCAGGAACACTAGAGCAGATCACTCAGGAACGCGTCCAGGCGAGTTTTGAATGTCTCCAGAGAAGGAGACTCCACAACCTCCCTGGGCAGCCCCTGCCAGTGTTCAGTCACCCTCACCATAAAGAAGTTTTTCCTCGTATTTAAGTGGAACCTCCTATGTTCCAGCTTGCACCCATTGCCCCTTGTGCTATCATTGGATGTCACTGAGAAGAGCCTGGCTCTGTCCTCCGTCCTCTTGACATCCTCCTCCGTTCTGCAACTTGCGCCTCTTTCTGCATCCCGGTCACTTGCCGCTTTGGCTGTGGGTGCTGCAAAAGTGGGCTGAAGTTCAGTTTCAAAGCCAAGAAGGCTATGCATTCAATAAGTTACATTCACAAAACGCTGGTTACATGTTAGGGAATCCCCCTCTTAAACTTTCATGCAGGATAAGGAGGTGAGTATAAAGGAAGGTGCGCTAGATACTTTGGTTCAAGGGGTGGGAGGTGACCCATGGGGTGCCCCTCCAGTCTGGGTGGTGATGGTGGGTAGGTACTGCACTTTTGCGCTGAGAATCGGGAAAACGCCTCATGGGACAACTTCAGCTGAATTGTTTGGGGATTTTAGGCAGTGGGAGCTTGGAAACATGCGGACCCAGTGGGGTCCCATCCTTCCCCCGTCAGGTCAGGAACTATAGCTCATTGACCTCTGACTCATAGCTGTGAAACGGGGATCTCACCCTCCTTGTGCTGGTTGCCTTGTGCAGCAGGAAGAGCTGAGAACCTCATTCCTGCCTGTCTGCACCATGGTCTTCCATGTCAGCCCAGAAGAAGTGGGCAGAAGGAACGGTGTGCTGAGCTGCCTGTCATCACAGGCCTCCTGGGAGCGATACAACTGCAGTGTCCTCTGCAACCTCAGTCGAAACAACAACAAAAAAAAGGGATCTAATTTATTTGTGATACCAATGCATGACCCCTTGTCTTTCCTGATTGTTTTCTTAGAGTGTTCACTAAACTAAAGGAAAAAAAATAAAAAAAGCCAAAGTCTGTCAAATGCTGCCTAGAGTGAACAGATTCAAGAAGGTCTCTCCAGAGGCCCTGGGACAGATCATAAGCGAAGTCAATGACGAGATGAAGCTGCGCTACAAGAGTGCACTGTGGAACTCATTCCAAGGGGAAAACTCAGACTGATGTGAGTGATGTGGTATTTCATGGGGATGTAAAATTAGGATACACACAGAGAGCCAATTTCTCTGCTGACCTAATCTAACGCCATTCCAGTAATCTCAGAAAATGGCACTGATTAATACAAGAAGTGACTCTGATCCTGGAATGCTGAGAGCAGTATTTCAGCAAAAGTAAGTACAGGGGACTGTAAAGTTCAAGCTTGGTGTAAACCGATGTTTACTTAAAACAGTAATTGTGTCCATAATTAACACAGGATCAGTTCAGCCTGTGAGAAGCTCTCAGTGTGATTTTAAAGCTTTTGGAATTCGTTTTGAGTGTTAGAGTGGCACCAGTGGAAAAAAGTGAGTACCTACCCCTTTTCTTACTAATTTAAACTTGCTATGCATCTTAAACCCCAACTCACATCACAGCTGAATTTGACAAGTTAGCTTTGTTGGGCTGTTTTAACACATTTCAAGAGTCCTAAATATAATTCTAGCGTATCAGCTCTTTTTAAGAAGTAAATAAGAAAAAGCAAAGCTTTTTTTTGTGTGCTTGAGAAGATGGAAATGGCTATCGTGAGTCTAGCATTCATAGTATACATTCTGATAAACCATCTTTTGTGGAAATAATTATTAAAACATATTTTTATTTTTCAAGACTGTTTGATTTCTTTTGCTGCTGGAGGTATGTTGCCCAGTCTGTTGTCTGAAAGAAACTCATGACAAAATGGGCAAACTGACAGGAAAATAAGACCTAATGATGGAGAAAATCCAAATGGAAAGCCTGCTGCAATTTGTCAAGGATCCACCAGAATTACTGGACACATTACAAACACCACTAATGCTTGCAATCTCAACCCAAGTCATAAAATACTTTTTTGTTGTTGTTGTTTTAAAGGGCTAGTGACAGTTCATTGTATAGCCAAACAAAATGCAGTTATTCCATTGTGTGTTGTTTGAGATGTTATTATTCAGCTTGCCTCACTAATGCATATGCAGTCTTGATTATCTAAGCTAGATTATCAATAAGCTTCAATTTTCCCCCAGGAGTTTTTCTGAGCAGTTAGCGTGTAGTGTGATGGAATGAACTGGAGTGGCCAGAACCACGTGATCCTAGGTGTTCTCTCTCTCCCTGTTTAAGTAAAATAAAGTGCTCTCAGTAGGCCATCGGGGAAGCTAAGAAGAAAACCACGCAACTCTATCAGTCACGGTTATAGATCAAATGTTGTTGTATATATGTGCACAAAAGTGTGTACCGGCATAAGGGTTAGCATTTTAAATTCTGTAAAGAACTTTCAGGCAAGAGCTTCACGTTTGGTACTGGAAATTGCCTGATAGGAGAAAACAGAAACCTTCCCAGTAGCTGATTGCTGCTTTTAAAAGTATGTCAGTTGCTAATCCTTTTAAATAAGAAATGTTTTTGTCACAGAGAAAATACAAATTCTCTTAGCTCTGCTGGTCTTGGGACCATAGTGCCCTTGGTTGATGTTTATTCCAAGGGAAAGCAAGAAATGTAATTATTATTTTCCCTTTGGGCTTTGTTGCGATGATGTGAGCATGCATAACTAGTTTAAGATGCCATTTATTCTGTTATATTTTGGGTATTTACTGTGGGATATGCTGAATCATCAGATCCTTCAGCCACCTTGCCATCTTCCTCTGCCCAAATAGCTCTTTGGTTTTAAGGCTGTCCTAGCCCATCTCTCCCTTACTCTGTGTGAGGGAGGTTTTGGGTTTATTTCCCTGCAGGCTGTATGTTGCAGCTCATCCGCTTGTATTGACCCCAAAGCGGCGTATTGAAAAGTCGGGGTGCAGCTACCTCTTGGGTGTGAACAC